>BSDZ01000025.1:1200000-1747500 GCA_030268105.1 Volvox africanus | reverse complement strand
TGTCGTACCCACCACCGCATACGGCCCGTCCGCCTCGTTCTCCTCCGTCATTGGCGGCTGCTTCATGATGTAAGATAGCATGGGTAGTACGAACGCGGCTGTTTTGCCGGATCCCGTCTCTGCAATGCCGATGACGTCCCGCTGGTGCAGCCCCAACGGGATAGCGGCCATCTGAATTGGGGAGGGTTTCTTGTACCCCACCCGGTCTATAGCCTACAGGGGTAAGCGAAGGGCAAGGGTCGGGTCAGAGAAGAATGCAAATACGAAGGAACTGCCGATGGAGCAGTAAAATCTTGGGCACAAGAGTGGGTACGTAGTCCATACGTCAATCGCCCAACAGCCCGCCCGCCAATGCCGCCTCGATTTCCTTAACCCGCTCCTTTCGCTTCCTCCCTCTCAATACCGCCTTTCTATTTACTCTCGTCCCTTTCCCTTTACATCCCGCCTCCTCCCTCCCTCTTGCGCTCGCTTTCCGCCTGCCTCCACCCCTCCGCCTCTCTCCTCGGCACTCAGATCTCGGGTCTCAACACACGACACCACCTTCCGACACTAGGCCCTCGCGGAGTCTGATGTGGGGCGGCGCCGTACAGCTTAGATCATGTGGTTTATTGGTCCTCATTGTGCCGATCGGGAGCGCCCCAGGGCAGTACTGGAGCATGCATCTAGCACCGATACACCTGACCATACACCCCATCCTCCTCCCCCGCCCCTTGCATTTACGAGATGCCCACGGCCTTCCTCTCCCCCCCCCGCCATTCGTGCGGACTTCCTCCTAAACACCCCTATACCACCTTGCAATATTAATTCTGGTATATAAACCTGGGCATCATTAGTGACTTCTTTGCCGTTGGCCTCCATGAACGGGTCCTGTTCGCCATCCTCCGCCTTGTAACCCACTCTCCCGCTCCCTCCTAACTCCAGCCACACCTTTCTCAGCAGCGATGGCAGACCGCTCTCCTCCCAGTTCCGAATGGGCAGCACCGTGTTGACACCCCGGTACCCGATGTTGAAATCTTCGCGGAAGATGCGCCAATCGCGCTCCGTCATACTTTCCAAGGCCTTCTCGGTCCAGTGCTTCTCCACCTAGAGACGAGCAAGGTAAATCAGATTTTGGTTTGACGGGCCGTGGAATGGGGCTTGAAGAGCCTCAATAAGGTTGCGAACGTGCTCGTTTGGGAAAGAGAAGGTAAAAGTCATAACTGATGTCAGGAATCAAATCCCGAAAGAAATATCGCAATGAACAATAGACTCCGAGCTCAACTTTGGGGGAGGGATGCGGCGGAAATAAAACCTAAACCCTATTGTTGTAGGACAAACGCAAGAAACGAGCCATTATCAGGGTGGTTTAAAGCATAGGCGTGGATGCATTGAAATTGCGATGCAATGCGCTCAAGACCGGAACGATGAGAACGTTCAGCATCTCCACACATCTGCTTCGAGATGCGGACTCGTACCTTCCTACGCACCCTTTCCCTTCCGATCCCAAGTGTACGAACCCGCATATCGAATCCGTCGTACTGATCAGCCAGCCGCTTCCGCTCCCGATCATGCTCCCGTGTCTCCGCCGTCTCCACCAGACCGGCAGCAGCACGGGCCTGAGCGCATGGAGGTTTGAGAAGATGACAGTAAGAAGAAACGGGGGTAGTGACAACGGGGCATTGGGCCTCAGGCTAAGAGGAAGCGTACAACTCCGCGCATATGTACGCATGTGGCCATACATTTTTAAAACGGGTAAGGAGCAGACGTACACATGTGTTCTGGTACATTATATACATATACATATATATACACATATATATTATGCATATTTGTATTGTACCTTTATATCGCACCTTAAATTGAACACACGACCATTCATCCATTCATCAACCTTTCATGCTTGAGCGCTTCAGCAGGCAGCGACCCCTCGGCCCCAAGCCCAACATATACGTAAGCACGTGCACGCACAGACCTTTCGCAGCAGCTCCGCTTCCAAAGAGGCTGCCGCTTTTTTCTGCTCCCGGCGGTCGATGCCGGCCCGCATGCCCCGACCGAACATAAGGGCAGCCTCTGGGGCGCAGAAGGGGGTTAGAATATGGACCCGACGGGGAGCGAGATGACATGATGATTTCACGACATCAGAAGAGACGACGTAAAAGCTGTGCTGGACAGATTAATAGATTATTAGCGTACAGGAAAATGCCCCCAAGCAAACAAACGAACGAGAACATGACGGCTATCTACGTCGTTCCAAGAAGTCCTCAAGGCTTCTTCGCATTCCAATTCGCCCGCGACATATACACGGGACACGCCCGTTACACCATGGAGTGCCGCAACCCCACCCACCCCCATCAGGCCCACCCACCCACCAGGCACCACCCACCGTGAAGGTTGTTGTACAGTGGATTGAGGTCCCTTGACGTGTCGTCTTTAGAGTCCCAGTCAAAATTAAACTTGAATTTCTCGCTGGGACGCAGTATCTGGATCGGGAAGATAAGGAAAACATCAAGAGGCCAGTTGGCTAGAGAATGCCACGCTTCTCCCCTTAATGATACTCGCTCACCCGCTTTTTAATCTTTTCCTGACCCAGGTACTGTTGTTTGATAAGCTCCAGCTCGCGCTCACGCTCCGCGGCGGTCTGCTCGGGCACTCCCCCGCTGCCGGCGGCCGCACTAGCAAGACCGGGGGGAGCTAGGGTGCTACCGTGAGCTCTGTTCATGTGGGACGACGACGCAGCGGAAATCTTTAATTTTTAGATTATTGATCAAGACACATCAGAATGCGGAAAATGAAACAGTGGTGGAGAAGCATGCAAAGAGCAGGAGTCCCGGGGTGAAAGGCATTGAAATGGACCGGGGCGTCATAACCTGTCGCTTCGTAGACCCCACATCGAAGATTCCATGACTAGCGGCATCGAAGGCAACAGATGCAACGGAAGTTTTAAGGAAAACGCGCAGCCGATGGCCAACGGGGCTGGTGCCCAACCAGCTAGAATATCGGCACGTGAAAGAGCCTAAGCCTCCACTCCCTAAACTGATGAAAACTACAGCTACACGCCCACATATCTTCCCTCACATCAGACCCCTGATGCAACCAACCCTCACCTGTAGCTATCGCTTATTACCTTATTACAGAGTACCGATAACAGAATGCTCACGACTCTGCTCCCACTTCTATTTACATGCACCCCTGGGTTCCAGTGCCTGGGACTATTCTCTATTGACACCCATTCATACCTAGCCTTGTCGTCCTCCCGTCCGCCTCCGCGGTCTTTGTCCCGGTCCCGCCGGCTGCTGTCACGATCTCCATACCGATCCCGATCTCGACGATCTCGTTCCCGGTCCCGATCACGATCCCAGTCGCGGGCCCCCGGCGGCAGCGGAGGCGGCGGTGGCATCTGCCCTGACGCAAAGCCGGCCGTGGATGGCGGCGGTGGCGGCAGCGCTGTTGCACCGCCTGTAGCCGCCACAGTGGCGCGGGCCGAATCTATCTTCGCCTGCTGGGCCGCCAGCACTCCGGCGCGAGAAGCCTCAAGACGAGCCAGAGCCAGCGCTTGTCGCTCAGCCTTGGTGAGGAAGCGGGGCTGGGGCAAAAGAGGCCGGGGCAAGATTTGGATTAAAAATGTGATTGCGATTAAAGCATTACGCACACGACAGATTAAAATCATGACAGAAAGGGGACAAGGCAAAGGTTTGAAAAAACAATGGAAGAGCGGTGGTGCTGGTCAGCGCCGAAGCTACAGGATGCTATGGGCCCTTTTATAGTTCAGCAGCGTCAACTGACGGGCTCAAGGACACCGCAGCCCAAATGATTGCGGCGCACAGGACGGGACCCGATAGCCAAATTTAAAACAGAATCTTCTTATGCTATGAACATAGAAAAATAGTAATTAGTAGTAATAATAGTAACAGTTAATACACAGGGACACAGGCAAGGTACGACTATAAAAGTACTTCTGTATGGCAGGTGCTGGGACGCCGCGGCAAATGGGCTCAACGCAGCACGGCGCCGAAAAGCCCGCCATGAGGCCCCTGGAGAGTGTGACGCCAAACGCGCTGCTGCTTGGAGAAGCCGAAAACGCTGGCGCACTCCAAAGGGACCGTTCTTTTGTGGGAGGGCAGTATCGGCTTCAGCCCACCGGCTTTACGCGGGCCGTCCTTCTTAACCCTCCGTTCTTAACCCTCTTTGGATGAGCAGATTCGCAGCGAGATCGCGGCCCGGGGACCGACCAGCCTAACCAGATCTCGGCTAGGAAGAAGGGGATACTACATTTACATATAACACATCCGATTATTTGCAATATTGTCAAATGTATTATGTGTTCGGGGGGGGTCTCCATCTTTTAAGAGTCCTCAATGCAGCCAAATCCAGAACTTGTTCCAAACTCCCATCGGACACTTTCGCCTTCACTACTGCGCGTAATCGTATTTCCATGTGGTGCATCCTGCGTGGCTGTCCAACTGCAACCTGGCGAAGACTACGCTTCCAGAAGCGCTGAGGTCCCTGACCATGTTCCTTGGTCCCAATTTCCTCCACGCCATCCTGCCACATCCGTACCTTGGACTCCTCCTCCTGCTGCTGCTTCTTCTTCTTCAGCAGCTCCTCCAGAGAAAGCGGCTGCGGGGCGGGGCGCAGCAGAGTAAATCGAATAACTTAAGATCGGCGGTGTAGTGGAGGACAAGAGCATTAGCGGTACGTATTTTGGGCAAGCCACTAAACGTCTTCGGAAAGGGGGCAAGACGGATAAATGAATCTTGGTGCTGGGGTTTTAGGGGTTTAGGTTTAGGGTTTAGGGGTGAAGAAACGAGGACTAACGTGAAAGTGACAAAGGAAAGGGATCCAACTGTTCATAAGTGCAGGGCTAGGGGTTACTTATTTGCTTTATTGGATTATAAGCGCTTTGGTGGAAAACGGTGCAAAGTTAGCGAGTAATCGAACAAAAGCTACCTAACTCATGGCTCTTGGTGCACCAGGCAATTGAGGCCCGGGTTGCGATTATGGCTATCAATTGATGACTTCAGAACCCCACTGTGACCCTATGGATAAGAGGCCACCGGATTGCCTCCCAACGCGCACGGTAGCAGTTATTCTTTGGCTTACTTCAGACTTCTTGGCAGCTTCTGGAGAAGTCGCAGGGACTGCACCGTGCTCATCCTTTATGGGGGCGGCTCCTGTGGCGGCCTTGGCATCCTCGTCGTCCTCCATCTTTAAGCGGGAGCCGGGGCTAGGTGACCTGCGCCGGCTGTCTCGGCCGTCATCCCTTCCGTCACGCCTGTCACGGCCATCGCGGCCGCCGTCCCTGGTGTCGCGGCCATCTCGGTCCCGGCGATCCCGCCCTCGCTCCCGTTCCCTTTCCTTCTCGCGGTCTCGATCCCTATCACGATCCCTGTCGCGGTCTCGTTCCCTATCACGGTCTCTCTCCTTCTCGTGATCCCTTTCCCGTTCACGGCGATCCCGACGACCTTCCTCATCTCGACGACGGTCATCCTCACGGTCTCGTCGTTCATCACGCCGTTCGTCCTTTTCAGGCCTATTTCGTTTGCTAGGCCGATCTGGACTGCGTGAACGATCTCGCTTGTTGCGCTCTCCGCCCCGGCTGGGACTGGGCGAACGTGAGCGGCCCATAGCCCTGGGCGTGATGCCCGGCTGCGCCGACCACGCCCGCCGCAAAAAATCTCAGATTACTAAGGCGAAGTTGCTAACTTCTGGTGAATGTACGAAAGACGACAATGTTTAGCACGGAAATCTGAAGGTGGAAGCTAGTTGTAATGGGGTCCTAAGTTTCACCAAGAAAAAATCACCAATGTATGGATAAAACAGATACACTCCCAAGTGGATAGAAGGAATCGTAAGCAGCTTTATGAATACACGTACAATTTCGGAGCACGACACGATATGCATAGCTTGCCTGCTACCCCTTCCTCTAGCAGCGCACACTATATGTAATTGAGAAAGAATAAATTGGTTCGAACCTATTACATTTCTCTACCCGAAGGGTGATCTAGGCTGCAAAAGGGACCCAAACATGCAGACCGAGTTCTGCAAGCATGAAATAATTAATAATGATTGTGTAGTGGAACTTGGCTTGTTAATAGCATTTATTATGTGAAAACCCATGGTCAACTTGGAAGGATGCGCGTTGAGTGCTGTGTCTGCTATGAGAAGACGCGAGACCTTGGAGAGCTGGACTCATGCTTTCACAGGTGAAGCTTAATGGACGGTTAAACCTTGAAGACAGTGACGATTCGGCCTCAGCGGCCATTGGGCGGCAATCGGCGTAGGGCCCTTGCTCTAGGACGGGAAAGCCCCTTCTCTGTGGATTCATCTCTCCGCGCCTTGGAACCTCCACCGACCAGCCCTTGAACCGAACGTCAATTTGACGTGAACTCACTTGCGACGGACCCAAAAAGATTCACGCGGCAGGGACAAATGCGTGTCACGTCGTACCTTCCGAGGCACTCCTTACCTCTTACCAGCCGCATCAACTGCCATCCTCTGCTAATAACAGGTTTTGTTTCGAATGCATCTCACGTTGGGCCGAGACCGAAAACCGTTGCCCTATGTGCAAGGAGCGTTTCATCGTCATCAAACGGAAGCGGCTCCCACCGGTAGGCGAAGTAATAGTTACAATAAGGGATTCAAACACGGGAACCCATTGGGGGAGGCGGCTATGAGCACACCAGAAGTCTGAATTCGAGATGTATAACCGGTGTTCCTAGTGCTTCCTGCTGGTTTCATTACCTTTTCATCTCTAGTGTATACAGTATCACGCCCCTGCTCCCTTCATCCAACCCCCTTCCTCATGCACAAACACATTCGCATGTCCCCTTCAGCTCTTAACCTTGGCCCTTCTTCAAAGTCCTTTAGCACAACATGGCGTTCGTGGCACTTATTATGTTTGTGTACAGTACGTATTGGATCCCAACTCAACTCTATGATTCCCAGCACTAACCACCTTCATATTTCATGCCGTGCGTATCACGATACCCCTTCGGTGATACCGCGCAAACTCGTTTTGGTGAGCTCCCTCCTTTTAACTTGTCCCCGGTTGTGGTCCTAGGACCTGCCGGGTAATTCCGCCCCGCAGGGGGTTGGCGGCAGCGGCGGCGGCGGCGGCAGCACCAGTGCAAGCGGCAGCCGCCGAGCCACGGGTCTCAAGCGCTCCAGGGACGAGGCTGCAGCCACCGACGGCGCACATACGAATGATGTGTCAGATGACGATGATGAGGATCCGGATGCAGGAGATGGTCCCCGCAAGCGATTGAAGGGGACTGTGGTTGAGACAAGGATTGTACCTGATAAGAAGCAGGTCTGCACCAGGGTTAAACGGGAATGGGTATTCCCGGGGCGCTCTTTCCGGGAGCGCCCGGGGAATGAGAGGGGGGATGCTCCCGGAAATAATTTGTGGGTCTCCCGGGACCCCCAAACAATAACGAAAACCTTTGAAAACCCTAGTGCAATTCAGTAGAACTATTTATAGAATCAGTTTGCTGCAGGGGTGGGTCGGCGCCACGTAGCTTGCCGCGGCAGTTGGGATGGGTTGATACGAGTGAATGGGGCTAACCATTCGATGCCGGGTTTGTGGATGGATGCTCAACCTTACCCGTTCCGCTGCACCGGCCCTTAATCACCGTACATGGCCTCTTCGTATGCACAATGAGTTTGCTATCGTATCAGTCTGGAGGCCGTGCCGGTACCATCCTCCCTTACCATACGCAGGGGGTTAAATCCGTTGTTTCTCGTTAGGTTCTTAGGTTAGTTTCCTTGCTTTGGCTATATCCTCCAGACTTGGCAGCCCGCGGAGCTGCTCGCCTTAAATCTGGAGTCTTTACGCTGTCAAGTTTGCAACCGCGGGGATGACGACGAGCAGCTGTTGCTGTGCGATGGTGAGGGGAGGACTGGGAGGAAGGATGAAGATGATGATTCGCTTGAGTAAGCGGGGCCTTATAATGAGGTCAGGGCACCGCATGCAGGAGGGGAAAGAGAAGGAGACGAAATTTGTCCGTTGTGGAAATATACCCATGGCGCTGCACAGTGCTTTGGGAACGCAGCCGCGTAAAAGTTAGTATACCCGGAAGTCAGTATACTCCATCTAGCTTAATAAAGCCTCCCCGACCTCCTCCCTAATGTACCTCTCAGCAACATGTCTGTCATGAGCCCCCGAATACCAGCAGCGGCCCCCCATCTCACCCTCGTAACACCCCTCGGTTTGGCCTCGTTCCTTCAGTATCTCCACCAGGATTCGTTTCCTTCGTCTTACCACCCCCCTTCAACACATACGTGATTCTCAGGCTGTGACCGGGGCTTCCACACCTACTGTGTGGAGATGGATGATATCCCTCAGGGTGAGCCGGGACACCCGCGAGAAGGACTTCGGGCGATAAGGAAGCTGGGTAATTATTTTACAGTTTAAGCGCATCGTTAAATCTGTAGGCACGGAGCGGGTTGTTGAGGTGGGTTCGGGGTTAGAGCGCCCCAAGATGAAGACCCCTCCGTTTCCTTTCCCTGATCCTGTTGCCAAAGGGGAATGGTACTGTCTGGATTGCGAGCAGCAGCGGGCTCTCCTAGCTGACACAGCGCGCGGCAGACGGCGGGCAGGAGCACGCGGCGGTGGCCGTGGCAGGGGCGTGGCGGCGGCGGCGGCGGCGACGGGGTTCCGCAGAGGCTGGGCTGCTCGTGGCCGCGGCCACAACGGGGCCGCCACAGCCACGGCGGCGATTGCAGAGGAAAGCAATAGCGACTCGGACTCGTATGTTGAGGTATCGGCGGATGTCACAGCGGAAGCGGCCGCCGGCGCTGGCCACGGCGGCGGTAGAGGCGGTGACAGTGACGTCAGCGGGTACGAAACGATCGGGTCGGATGCGGAGGACCAGGAAGGTCCAGAGGTTGGGTGGGTTAGGGGAAGCGACGATGACGAGGGGGGCGCCGAAGCAGATTACGACCACGATGACGGGAATGAGAATGGCATTGGCAGCAGTGGCCAGGACGACGAAGACCAGGAGGAAGACCCGGGGCAACAAGGAGGAGCCTATGGCCCCACTGCTGGGAGCCGTGGCGGTGACGGCGGCGATGCACGCCGTCGGGCTCGCAGCCGCTCCGCCGGCAGGGGAAGGAGCCGGGGCCGCGGCCGGGGCCGCCGGCGCCAAACTTCCGCTGCCAGGGGTCGACGCAGAACCGGCAGCCGACGGGGCCCAACACGGGCGGCGCTACGGGAGCGGCTGGGCACGGCAGCCCAGTCACGCGCTCGTACTGCTGCGCAGGGCCCAGGTAGCGCCGCTGCCGCAGCGGCGGCGGCAGCCGCCGCCGGCGACCTAGAGGAAGTCCCGTTGGCGCAGCGTCGAACAGTGGCACGGGCGCGGCTTTACGCGGATCAGTTGCGGGTTGAGATGATGCGTCGGAACTGGGAGGTACGGCACTGGGACGATCTGACATGTACGTGTCAGCGAGACGAGGCTTAGGATGGACCTTTGGTTGACGACCACAGGGTGGTATGTCTGGTCTGCTTCCTTACGCTTAGGTCTAAAGGTGCGACAACAGATCATCCTGTCATATTTCACCCTTTCTACCATTTCTACCGTACACATCAAAAGTCGTGTTTTAAACTGCAATTCTGCAGATTCCTCAGGCTCTTCAGGCTCACGTATCGGGGAATCGTCCCTTGTCGCATTCATCCGGCAGGATCACTCGTCCGCAATTTCTTTCCATACGCAGTCCCTCCGAGACGTTGAGACTGTGGAGTTTGGTCAGTCCACACTGGGAGCTGAGTACCGCAGGTCGCAGCAGGAGCAAGGGGCAGGGGCAGGGGCAGCGGCCGGCGGTGCTGGCGGCAGCACATCTGCCGCGGCGGCGGCAAGGGAGCGGGCGCTGCAAGCTCTGCGGGCGCAGCGCGCGCAGGAGGCGGCGACTGCGGCAGCAGCGGCACGTTGCAGCGGCCGGCGCGGCGGGGCCTCGGAATTCATCGCAAGATCCATGGCGTTCAGAACTGGCGCGTACGGCACTGCGTCCGCTGCCAGCAGCCATGGCGGCGGTAGCGCCGACGATGAGCTGGCAGGTGCCTGGCGGGCGTTGGATCAACTGAGGGGCGTTGCATCTGCGGGAGGAGCAGCAAGAGGAGGAACTGCTCCCCATGCCGGGGGTGCCTCCGGCAGCGGACTCGGTGGCGGTGGTGGCGGTGGCAGCAGCGCGCCCTCGCGTTTGGGCGGTCCTCCCGTTGGCCCATCACCCATAGAGCTCCTTCGCTCTGCGGGGCCGGGGGCGCTGGTGGGCGGCTTCTCAAGACCGCAAAGGCTCCCGGCGACTGCCCCTCTCCCTACCAGTAGCGGAGCAGCGGTAGCAGTGGCGGCGGCGGCGGCGGCAGCGGCCGCAGTGCGGGCTCCCCGGGGAGACGCTAACCAGACCGCTGCGTGTCCGCCGTCGGCAACAGTCCCGGGTCTGACGACTTGGGCACCCGCCACTGCTGCACCGTCGAGCGGAAGGTCCAGGGAGGGGCTCGCGGGGACCAGCAGCAGTCATTACGGCCGTCGTGATGGTGTGGTGACGGCGCGCGATGGGCCTAATAGAAGTGCCAGTGGCGGTAGCGGAGTCTCAGGGCGGGCGGTTGGAGGTACGGCAGCTAGCAGGGGCATTGTAACGTTCCCTCCTGATGGATCCAGAGAGGACGGCATCGAGACCGCTCCTCGTCCTCATCCTCATCCATGTACACACACGCAGCCATCTAGACCGCCGCAGCAGTTGTTTGATCCGGAGTCGCTCTTCAGCTCACGCGGCTCGGCGGCTCCTGAACCAGGACCTGCTGCTTTCTTCCCCAATGCAGTTGAGGTGCAGCATGAAGGAGCTTCAGCAGCGGGACAGGAGCCGCGGCGGCAGCATGTGGTGACGGCGCCAGCAGCTGTATTCTCAGTGCGAGGTCCCGACGCAGTCCTTCCAAGCCTGGTAGCTCATTTGCCACCACGATTACCGCTGACATCGCAACCCTCCCCTCTCCCGCCACGGCAGCGCCCGATACCTCCCTTGTCCCGGCAGGCCGCACCCACTGAACCGCTTCCACAGCCTCCTGAGCCCACACAAATTCAAGGTCAGTATCCGCCTTCACAACGCCCGACATATTCACTGTCGTGTAGCTCCTACGAGCTGGAGCCTGGAGAGATCCAGCCTTCAGCACCGGACTCGCGTCCGCAGCTGCAGCCGCCGTCCCCACCCTTGGAGGCTGTTATGTCAGGCGCCCGCAAGGAGAACCAGGACTGCTCCGATGGAGGTCCGGCTGCTTTAGGGGAGGCTGCCGCGGCTTCCGACAGCAATGGCCGCGAGGCGAGCCGACATGGTCACCATCAGCACAGCCGTCAGCATCACCGCCACGGTGACAGGGATATGATGACACAACAACGGCATCCCCAAGGCCGCGAGCATCGGCATCACCATCGGCATCATCATCGGGATTGGGACAGACGCAAGGACCAAGACCGTGTCAGGGTTGGTAAGGCGGGGCACGAGCAACAAGATCAGCACACTCATCGGAACCGCCATCAGCAACACCGGCGTTGTCGCCACAGAGCCGTTGCGGAGCCCGGATCAGGCAGTGAGGGTGGGGGCGCTGCCGTCACTACCGGTCGTCCCCATCATGATGACGCCTCTGGAAGTAGTGCGAGGCACGGTGGCAGTATTGAAGCAGGACATGATACCCGCGCACAGAAGGCCGCCAAGGCTGCTAAGGCGGCGGCGTGTGAAGCTATCAAGGCGCTGCTTGTGCCACTCTATGCACAGCAATTGCTTAGGAAGGAGGAGTTCAAAGACGCTGCACGGGCGGCCACAGCCGCGCTGTGTGCAGACATGGAGGCGGCAGGTATGGGTTCGGAGGACTTGCGAAGGGTGATAGCGGCTAGAGGCAGTAGTGGGGGAGACCAGGCTGCAGGGAGCGAGTTGGCGAAGGCGGCGCTAGGGCGGACATTGCAGAGCATGGGCATGGATCATCTAATAATTGGTTGACAGCGTTGTGGCATTGCATTGCTCTTCTCGAAGGGATTGTAACGGTTCGCAGGAGCCCCTGCATGCTGGGAGGTGCACGTACAGCTTAGGTCCTTGCTGGTGGTCTTGCACTTAACCACGTTTGGTAATCATGTGACTCATGACGGTGTTTCTCGCAAATTAAATGAATGTTTGGTGTGTTTCATGCCCTTCGTGCCATCAAGGAAATAACCGATCACGCAGTGTGTCCGGACAAAATGTAGCATAAGTTCGTAAGCTTGCAGATGAAGCCTGCTGGTTCGCAAAGCAGGCAGGTCGCTGATGCAACTGGAGAGGCTGCTCCAGGCGGGCATTGTTGTGTGCGTTAAAAACCACTGAGCTGTGAGATGTCCGTATATTTGTTTTTCATGTGGGCATATGGATCTTTCGAGAGAATATTCATCTTTTGGGGAAAAGAAGACTGAAGTCGACAACGGGATTTCAGCTTCCTTGAAGCTGGAAAAACGAGGGTACGGGTGTCGTACAGGCCCATATCGATGCGATCTGGGGAAGGGGTTGGGGTAAAAGGTGTATGGAGTGTACGAGTAACTCGAGAGCATCGCTCTGTATCTTTCTGGCTGCAAATTTCCATGCCGTTGAGTATCGCTATCGTATGCAGGCGTCGCGTCCACCTCCAGGCGTGAAGCAGAATCGGCAGAAGGGGCCAGGATGCATGACAGCATACAGTCCTCTAGTGGAAACCAGGGGTCAGGGGTATGCAACTCGGTATGCAAAGTCGTTGAACCATTTAACCGCAAAATGAGATATGTGAGGCCCTGACCCCTGAGGGCAATAATCAATCCCAGCAGGTTGCCTCCGAACGAAGTCCGGCCCCTTCTGCAGCATGGCACAGCAGAACGCAAGGACATAACCTTCCACCCTGCCTGTTGATTTTTATCAACAAGTAGGAAAGACCCAATTAGCATTTGGTTAACAATTTATCATACAGTTCCTTTGGGTCGTAGCACCAACCAGGTAATATACAGCAGCCCCAGTTGCCCCCGACCCTTGCACCAGCCAGAAGCCCCAACACACCAAAGACCGTAGTCCAATTACAATAGAGGAGGTCAACCAGTGCTGTTTTTACCACCAAGGACCATGGCTGTGTGCAAAGCCTGAGCCCCTTGCACTCCAGCATCATCCCCCAGTTTGCATTTGCGGCGCATGGACACACATGCAGCCTCCCATCTCTATTGCTTAGGTTTGTTTTCATTTTATATTTATTTTGTTTTTTTGTTTTGGATGTTTTTATTATATTACACTATTTTATTATTCTATTGTATTTGAACAATGGGGCGGTGATATCCAATTTGATTCCTAAGGAAGCTTGTGGGCATGCATACGCCAAGGGAATGTTGAATGTTAGATGCTACCTTACATTCTTATGATCACATACGAATTGATTAAGTGGCGGGTACTTGGTTGTCGGGGTTAACTGGGAGCCTGAGATCTGATGCCGCTCGGCACTAATTAGTCACGGACAGATCCTCTTTCTCCCATCCACCTAACTCGGGTCAGATTTTCAGATGATGCCTCCCCCCCAGGGTTGCATGAAATAAACCTTGGGTTATTCGCCATACATGAAGAGTTGTGAACATCACTGAACAACGAACGCAAGTTACACTTGCGTGATGCTACATCATCAGGGAGGATTCACCCCACGCTATACAGCATTAGCGGAGGCCCCGAGCCAGAAACTGTGATGTGCCAAATTCAAAACTGTTTCTATGTAGGAGCTAACGGTCTGGAGATATGCATCGAGCCCATTCATATTCACATATCCAGAGAAGACTGCTGTCAGGCCCATCTAGATGAACAAGCAGCATCGACTTATCAAATTTGCATCCACCCGTGTGCGTTCAACCAATTTTTCGGGGCGCTTTAAGAGGCTCTCGGGGAAAAAAGGGAAGCATTAAAATCGTGTACATATTGCAAGTGATAAGCCAACATACGGCAAGTTAATCTGTATGGACAGGATAACACTGTGCACTGATTGATGCTGCGCGAACTGCAACATATATATGACCATCGTAAGGCATTGTGGACTTGGAGTGCAAGATGCAAGATGATGCACAAATTGACAGATATCGCTGCATCAATAGCTTCCACCGCCGTACAACCACCCAATTGAGTACAGGATTAAGAACGTTCGAAGAATTGCTCTTTCAGTAAAAATCGTTCCAGATTGGTGTATTTGGTGTATGTATGTGGGGGAAACCCTAAGCTTAACAACTTGCATAGTTGTGAACGCGCGGCGTGTATCAGAGGGTGGATAGGGTTTGGCGCTGCGTGGATCTTCGCAGCCCAGCCCTTGTCTCCGAGCAATCGCGAGACAACCTTTCCGATCTCCTGACGGAGGCCGTTCGGGGAGGCGCCTGCCTTCCTGGAGGGCACTTCCACCAAGTATGCGAGGGCAGGCAGGCAACTGCTTCATGCAACACTCTGTTTTCACGGAGGAGAAGGATCCATAGACCGGCAAGCCAGCCACACGAGCGCGTGACCTGCGCCACCTTGGCTGCTCCAAATGCCTGGAACATGTGACGGGGATCAAAGAAACTATGTACAGCAACCTCACTGGTAAGGGCAAGCGATTTGTACGCGATAATCCTCCTCTTACTTTGGCTATGTTTATCCCCGTGACCTCATGTGCTTCTTATCATTCTGGGAGGGGGGGGGACATGGCCGCATTGAAGTAAGCACGCACACGGCGTATGGCCAGCAAACTAGAGCACCACACCTTCAAGGTCGCAACGAATGCAAGCGGGCGTGGAATCGGGTATGTCTCTATTCTCTTTAACCCAGTCAAGGGGAGAACCGTTAAATGCTTCAACAAAGTGGGCCAGGTTCTTCAGTCTCATACGGACTTGGAAGTCACGGCTCAAACAGCTAGCAGACGAGTTGGAGGGTGCGGTCCGCCAGCTGCAGCTCCAGTGCCGACGTAACAGAGTACAGACGCCGACGGAGGCGGCGACATTACAGGGGCCTCAGGGAGCCGCAGAACAGGGGCCTCGGAGGGAGGAGGGAACTACGACAGGCGAAGTGGCGCGAGTCAGCTACTGCACATGTGCAGGATCCCTGGCTGGCGGCGCCCGCTACAATAGGGGCCGCTGCACTGCACAGTCCAATGGGATGTGTTGCTGGCATGGCAGATGATATGCCATGGCAGATGGATGGGGGTGAGTTACCTGCCATCATTGGGCATCGTTGATTCACTGCTGCCTTAAGTAGCCATCACAGGTGCATCGGCGGTGGCAGGCCAGGTAGTTGGCGATGAGGGAGGTGAGATAGTTGGGATTGCCCCACAGCTGGCAACGACAACCACCATCGAAGAAGCAGGAATGCTGGCGGGACGGGTTAATGGGGGTGAGGCAGGCGTACAGCTTGGTGCAGCGCTGCAGCAGGTACCGATGGCCACCACAACTGAGATGGCGCTGCCAGCAGGTCACCAAGAGGCGGGTACACTTGATGCTGACAACCCACGTGGGGAAGATGGGGCGGGTCTACAAAATGGGGCGGTCCAGAGGCATCGGGCCCTCAGCCACGGCGCGGTGGTGGATCACACCGCAACATTCAGCAAGGCCAGGAGCCAGCGCCAAGGAACATGGACGAGTTGCACAGCGCTGTGGAGTCGGGAAGGATTCACTTCTTCAGTAAGAAGGACCTGCAGGAGATCAAGAAGGCAGTCTTACGGGCACATGACACGGTTTCTTCTAAAGCCATGCTCATAAGTCAACTTCTGCAAGTGGTGAGTAGGAGGGCTAACTATACCACTTGTACTGATATTTTTAAGCGACACGGTAGAGAATCTTTATGACAGCAGTGCCAAACAAGCTGATCCAATACAATGAGACCCCAAGGCCCTGACACTCTTAACCCCCACTATTATTAGTCAGGCTCAGCACAGAGGGCATGGGGCGACGGAGAGTGCTGGTCATATGCCTGCAGACACCAACATGAATGCACGCCGTGGTACGTTTCGTTAATGCTGTACATGGTAGTGCTGAGGGGGGGGATCGAATCCAGTTTATAAGGGGTTCAGGATTGGAATCTTGGTGTGACCTTCGGCCAGGGTCAGGTGGGACGGGCTGAGGAATAGATAGCCTGAACCAGGAGATGGTGGGAAATTATGTGGTGGCCATGGACTTGCTGTGCCCGTGGGCATCATGAGCCACGTATATTGCCAGGGCAGAGTGGCCATCTTGTTTTGACCAGGGGTGGCATGGAGCGACTTGGAGGCTGGGGCCGAGGCAGGGGCAGGGGTAGAGGCCGGGCTCATCACCACAACGAGAAATCAACTGAATCTGAGGCAAGCAAGCGTGAGAAGGACAGCAGCGATTAAGAAGGAAGTGGTGGTGGAGTGAGTGGCGAGGAACTGGAAAGTGTGGAAGGAACCAGCAACGAGTCAAGTGGATCCGACGGGGGTTGAAACAGGGATGGTGAGGGCGAGGAGAATAGCATGGGTCAGGAAAACCCGCCATGGGCAAGTCGGGGCGGGGTTTCAACCCACACCGCACCCATTGCAAATCGTAGCGGGCGCTGCAGGAGCGTGGCAAGGGACGTGGCAGGGGGCGTGGAAGGGCTCACTACCATGTCGATGAGCCGCAGGAGCTGGGTCGTCCAGTGGTGCTCTTGAGTAGCTGATTGGAAGCGTGGGGCAGCTGTGTATGGTCGGCTTTAAACAGCGTCGGGTCAGCGGGACGAGGATATCAGCTTGCACGAATCGACCCGTTTCTTTTCGCATTCCCATTCATTATGTAAGTATTGCATGGAGTGAAAAAGCCGGAGCGTAATTCATATGTTTGGTGCCCGGTGGGAAGCGTGGGGCAGCTGTGTATTCAACCTGCACGAATTGATCAGTTTCTTATTGCAATCGTTCGCAAGGGTCTCAAAGAAGGTGCCAACGGGGTTATAATCGTAAGGATAACTCTCATTTCTTAAGGTACACAAATCATTCACCTTGGCTTCAGGTATACATGTTGAGATAAAAAATTTATTGTTGAGAATGATAGTCGCAGTAGAAACAAAGGACACTACAGCACCACGGGGTCCTTCTCATCCCCATCTCCATCCCCATCCCCCACCACAAAGGAAAACAGCTATTGCGGAGTCAGTCGCAAAAGAGGTGAAGAGAAGGTGGGTGGGAGCGAAGCGCGTCTCACAGCGCGACTCCAGCTGCCTCTACGAGACCTACATACGGCGCATTCAGCTCCAGTCGCCTGGTGTCCAAACCGAGATGAACAAGAAAGGAACAATGTCGGAAACGAATCCTCTCCACTCCCACTGTGATACGATATCGCTGTGACACGATACCGCTGTGATACGATACCACTGTGATACGATACCGCTGTGATACGGTACCACTGTGACACGATACCGCTGTGACACCACGATACCGCTGTAACACGATACCGCTGTAACACAATACCGCTGTGATACGATACCGCTGTGATACGATACCGCTGTGATACGGTACCCCTGTGATACGATACCGCTGTGATACGATACCGCTGTGATACGATACTGCTGGCGGTTCCGCGCCGTCCTGTCTAAGATGTGCCTGCCTTTCCAAACTCCTTTCATCACTGCATTGCACGGACCATCACTGCTACCTCGCCACGAACGCCACCATAACCGATGCATCCAGGCACCATGTCTGCAGACCATAATGCCTGATCATCCGGCGTGCCCTCGGCCCTGACGGACCCCTCCTGTCTGCGGCCCGTGCTGCTGTACGTAGGCGCATCTACACCACGTTTGGCTGTTGGTATCATGCGTCCGCTGCACTGGGTACAGCCCCCCCCCCCCCACACACCACGAAGTCAGACTCAGGCTGGGGTGAACTTTAACAGAGCTCGGAAGCTCCCCAGCTCAGCCAAACCCAGAACACACACCAGACTCCAACTCCACAATCGGCGCCCATGCTGCTGCAATCAGATGCCTGAAGTGCCTGAAATTGGTGACGCCCCCCAACTGCCTTTCCAACAAGTACACGCCAGGAGGCATGGCTCCCACAATATCGCAGCTCTTCCGCACACTCTTCATAGAAGTGACACGCTGTCCAGCAGCTGTAGCAGCGGCCCGCCGCCAACACCACCCGCTGCCGCAGGGCCCTGTATTGGGGCGGCAGAGTCAGCCAAACGTTGTTAAGGCTTACATGGTTTACAGGGCTCTTAGGGCGGTTTTAGGGCTCAGATCCCTATATCCCTACCTGCATCAAACGAATGGAGATGCCCGCTGGATGCCCAGATCCTATCTAGCGGTATTGCGGTCTGGTTCACATGTGGCTGGGGTGCTTTTGGTAGTCATCTTAATTTCACGAAACAGCCTGAGTATACAACCATCATCTAAATAAGTTTTATTATCAACTACTGCCATGCAAGTATTTATTGCTGAGGCAGCTAGCTTGTTGTTTCTATGAATAATCATATCTAAAATAGTTTGGTGTTGCTTGTTTTCTACTTTTAAGCCTAACCTTGGACACTTTAGCCTTTATCCTCAGAAGAGTTGGCAGGTAATAGCTAAGAATATCAAATTAATGGGATATCTGGATAATACTTTTTCAACCTATAAAGGATTTATTGACGACTATACAAAAAAACGTTTTCTATTCTTCCTAATTGCTAGACTTTCCTACATAATCCAATGATGCAATAAATATATTCTCGGTGTCCTTTAAAATAATTCAGTTCTTTTCCTTCTGATAGCGCCGGTAATTATATCTATGTATTCAAGATAGTCAGATATACGATTACCCATAAAAATGCTTCCGGCATTTATAAAATAACTTTGGTGAATATCTAAAATATACAACTATTTTTTGGTAGCTTCTTACTGAAAGGTTAGCATATAAGTAAATGGTTACCAATTGATCTCCACCTTAAAAGTGAAAAAATATCATTAATGTTATTATGTAAAAAATATTATCATGTTGCATAATTATCACCTCTCCAACCAGTACAGCTTTTGATGTTTTAGCTGAAAAATGATAGGGCAATACTGGCCAAGCATAATTGGGAAAAAGCGGGATAAAAACGATATTAGGCCGCGAGGACAAATGCAAGAACTGTAGGACCATCCTTCCTATAGCATAGGAGAAGGCATGTATGTCCGGGACTGGGAATCGGCCAACAAACACGCCGTGTTAGCGCCTGCACTCAACAGCAGGGCGGTGGTGATGATGAGTATCCCCCGGCAAGTCGCTAACCTACCTGAACAGTGATAATCCCCGCGTCAATGTTGCAACCGCCGCGGCTGAGATTGAAAACCGGACGGGTGTCTTCGCATGAGATGAGCTTGGCCAGCAGAGCATTTGCGCACCAGGGCTGCGGCAAGGGGGATTCCCGTAATTCCCGGCGGCGTTTGTTAATTAAATCAGCTGGAAAGAATATCCTTCATGCCTCTAATATGAATGGCGTGAAGATGGAACATACCCTTTCACCGTATGAAAGGCACTCTATCCGAATGTGCGGTGAACGAGCTGGTTAACCTTCAAACGCTACGTTGCACGCCTTTGCTGCGAACTGTTTGGGACGGCACATCTCGGGTTTCTAAGGCGAATCTGTTTGAACTTCTGGCTCTGGAGCCGTCACGGCCTTGGTCCGTCCAAGAGAAAGAAAAGATCGCATCAAGCAATCGTTATTTCCACGTCCTTCAGTGCCAGCACCAGCTGGCTCGTTTTATTCGCCTTCCCCCCTCTCGCCCCTCCCTTCCCCCTCCCGCCTCTCCCTTCCCCCCACTCGCTCCTGCAGATCAATCCACGGCTTCACATGGCCACTGCGCTTCCTTCCTTGCTTAACTCACCAGGCGCAACTCCCCCCTCCCTTCATCATCATTCCATCCGCGGTCGCACACTGCTCATGGCATCCGCCAGTGAAGGGCTTCAGAAGATTCCCATAGGCTCCGCCTAAGACTTCCGAGTTTTAATGATGCTCTAGCCATGCCGATACGCCAAAAGCACGTCCTCAGCCCTTCGCACCTGCTTCAGCCGGATCGGAACCATGTGGCCTACAGATACGGACGGAGCCGCCCAGCCGTACGCGTAGCCCACGCCTTCAACCAATGGATTGTACGTGCAGTGTGTGTACAACGTAAGAAGATGCCGCCCCAGCATTTCCATTCCGGAAATGACGGCCACCCGTATTGCACCCGGAAGTGCCAGGGCACAAACCGCCGTGGGTGTCGCAACGACATTCCGTATAGGCGCGGGACAGCAGGGGTAAGAAATATGGAGGTAAGACGCGCCGTAAGAGCGTCACGCACGTGTGTATGTAGGTATGTACGTCTCACGGACATGATAGGGGCTTCATGACGGGGGCCTAAGGACGCATGCCAGTGCCGTACACGAGAAAATCAATCTCGTTCGCGCCGAGCCGCCGAGCGTGAAGGTTGTGGGTCCATGGTCGAAAAGAATGGACGGAGAGAGGAGTGCGATGGACTGCATGGGAGGTGACCGCGAAAGACGTGAGCGAGGTGCATGGCTGACCGTTAGCAACGATTAACGCTCTTCAGATGAGGGCTAGAAGACTCAAATCCTGTCGAAGGAAGATCCCCTTTTGGAAGGGGCGGTCTAGAAAAGCCGGAGAAGACACGAGGACATAAAAGAGCGAACATAAATCATGAATATTTCGCATCTACTCCCATGTGACTCGTTTCCACATTTCATTTTAACATGGGTCTTAGCTCTTGTCTCTCCCACACGTACCTGGCGCAAGTGCCGTCAGGTTCGGTGAGATGGGGAAGATGGGGACCGATGGTGTAATGACCGCCTGGGCCATCAGGCGTCTGTGAGATCCCGCGGAGCTGCCGGGGGAACCAGCAGCCGGTGACGACTCCGTCGCAACTGCCGTGGCCGGGATACTGGCTTCCACCTCCTCTAACACAGCATTGCAGGCTGCCGCCGCCGTCGCAGCGATAGCTGCTGGCGACAAACCAGCCAGCGCCACCGTCAGCTGCCCGGCAGTACCTTGTTGCCCCAGCGCAAGTTCGTCCTCCTCCTCTACTTCTTCCTCTCCGTCTTCATCATGGACCGGCACCCAGCCCTCATCATCCTCTTCGTCATCGCCGTCGACCTCGTCCTCCTCATTAAACCAGTCCTGTGCCCCGTCTTCGTCGAACTCAAACAAACCTTCAGATTCAGAGTCGCCACTGGTATTGGTACTCGCCTCTTCACTGTCACGAGCCCCTTCTAGGCCCGCTTCCACGGGTGGCCCCTCCGGCCCCAATGGAGGCGGGGAAGGCACCGGCACTGGCCCCAGCGGCTCCGGGACATATCCCATCACACCACTGCCAGCTGGTTGGGACACTGACGAATTTCTCCTAACTTCGCTGCCATTGACGCGGGGAATGTGCATTCCGTCGCCGTCGCCATTGACCCCGGAGCCGGTGGCTGCGGCAGCGTCCGTGGCGGATATTTTTAAGGTTGCCGTCAGCGTGGCGTCAGGATTGCCTTGGCCGTCGGCAGTGGTGATGGTGGCTGGTCTGATGTTAACGTTACCGCCTGCGGTTTCCTGCTGCTGCTGCTGTTGTTGCTGCTGCTGCAACGGCGACGGAGGCAGCCCTTGTTGTCCAGCTTCCGCCGCCGAATGCGGCATCCCCCCCGCCGTCCCCAGCGGTGCCACTTCGGCCTGACCCCCCTCAGGGATGGCCGACGCTGCAGGCCCCACAGCATCAGCAGCAGCAGGGCCCCCAGCAACAGGGCCCCCAGCAGCAGCAGCAGCAGCGAAACCGCTGGGCGCAGCAGTGGGACTGCGTCGCCGTAGCGTGCGCCACTCCTCTCGTGTCGCGAACCGAAACCACAGCACGGGCAATACACGGCACGCCAGCCCGGCGTCAGGAGACGAGACGCCTGCCTGCTGCCCCTGCTGGCAGCGCTGAGACGCTTCACCTGCCGCTTTCGCGCCGCTAGAGCCGAGCGGTAATGCTGTTGCGTCAGAGGAGGACGCTGAAGCCCTCGTCGCCGCCACCATCATCGTCGCCTGTGGCGGTGCGCCTGCCTTCAGCCCTGTAGACTGATCATGATTCAGAACGCGGTTAAGCGCATCGTGCTCTGGCAAGAGCGTGTACGTGCCTGACCCCAGCGCCTGCTCGAATGTGGGTCGCTCGAATTCCACCCACTCCAGCCAGCCATTGGTGAAGTATCCGGAGATGGGCGGCAAGGTACCAGCTCGCACGGCGGCTAGGATGGCGCGGATATCGCTGACGTCGTCAAAGGCCTGTTGGGAGGTGCAGGTTCAAGAGGTTGAGGTGCAACGGTACATACCGACGTAGATTGGAATGCGATAGGGAAATGAAGACTTGAAGGAAAGACGACTATCTCGGCCAGAAAGACGTGTGAAATAAAATGTAGATTATCACCTAGGAAGAAGTCGCTCGAACGAACATCAACCTTTGAAAGTATGATTGATATTGGAATTGTGCCTTTACCACCTTTGATCCACGTATACGGGTCCGTGCGTAGCTGGCACACAGCCGCCCACCAACGAGCGAATAAACCACGCAGTCGATCATTCCACCAACTACGGCGTCTTCAAGTGGCCGTCGGGTCCCTTTGCAAGGAACAAAAAATAGCTTTTAGGCCGCAAGCCACGAATGGTGCTCCATCGGACCTCCAGTCCAAATCTTCACTCACCTGCACACAAGGCATACCCGCTAGGCCGTTCGTCAACCTAGCCGCCAGCCTCCCTGCAGCCGCCTCCATATCTGCATCGGCGGCAGAAAACCCGCCACCACCACCTTCGCTGCCACCGCGGCCCGCTGCTGGCGTCGTCCACTCGCAGCCGCCGCCGCTCCTGCCGTCGCCGCTGCCGCCAGCGACAACGGCGAAGAGGGCTCCGCAGCGGAGAGGGCATGTGACGTTGAGGTGGCGGTTCAAAAGCACGGAATCAAACAGACCTGGCGGCGGCGAAGTGGAGGAGATCATTTATGAGATGTCGCACCCATGTTTTACTGACTTGACTGGAGGAAATCTTACGACCATAAAAGGACTACAAGGAAAGTGAATGAAGGATGTAGGGGATGAGGATGCAGTTCTTCTCATCGTACTAGCTGGTTGATGATCATGCCGCCCTGGGGCCAGGGTTAAGACAATGCCCATGCAGCGTTAGGATGAGTAAAGCTTGTTACCGCAAACAATGAAGGCTGTGCCCCCCGCAGTGTCCTGTGGGCCCCATAAACCCCAGCAACCAGCACTCCCAGCTGTTTGACGCACCTCCGCCAAAAACGTGGGGTGCTCCAACCTAACCGAGCCAACAAGCCCCAACAACCTGGACAATAGAACCTGGACAATACAGCTCCCGCCACCCTTAGCCTCCGCGACGTGACAAAACACGAATTCCCACTTCTCCTTATCCTCGTTAATATCATTATCATTATCCTCGTTATCATCGTTTTACGGCTCCGGGCCGCAACCTAACAAAACGTCTTCACACACTTTCAGCCCCAACAAAGAGCCTCTGCCCCTCACTTGCTGGTCATCATAACATGCACGCACCCAGGGTTCTAAATAGCTTAGGCTCGGGGTTAGGCATCGCCCCGCCGCTCCCTGAACCCTTCCGCTGAAGCTGCTGCAGCCGCGCCTGGAGCAGGGGCCGCAACGGAGGATCCCCGAACAGCAACCTGGGTTGTCGCTCCGGCAGCGCTTGCCGTATCTTGAATGGCACGGACCGCTGATTGTGCCAGATCTGGGTTGGTTTTAAGGGAGAGTTAGGGGAGCGGAAACACAGGAAGGGGGGTTGAGGGAAGCCGTGTTGTGCTGTAGACGCGGGAAGTCGTGAGGCCTCTATCACCGCAAACATCGGTGAGCACCGGCGACTGCGGCAGATTGCGATGGCAGCACATTGGCGGATACCTCGCTGGATAGAATTTGGCATGCGGGTATTCGTATCGGTTGGTTTGACGCTGTATCGTACCTTCCAGGCCATCTGATGGATAGCGTGCAATGCCGCGTCCTGGTTGTGCTCCTGGATGTCGGCCCAATCATGGTGCGGCTGGTGCTGGAGCCCCGACTGCCATCGCGCTGCGAGCTGCGGGTTGAGCCCGCGTGTTAGCAGGCCACCCCAGGGCCGCCCCTGGTTCATCTGGTTATAGCAGTGTGCATACAAATCCTCCAGAACTGCGGTGGTGGCGGCAGAAAGCAGCAGTCGCATCAGGGCCGGAAAGCGGGACCCGAAGTCTCTCAGTCTCACTCTCAGACAGACATAGACCGGCATGGAAACCGACCGACCGATTGACTGACAGACTGACATCGACGGACAGACAGACAAGCAGACAGACAGACACCAGCATAGAAACCGACCGGCAATCAGACAGACAGACACCGACATAGACACCGACCGGCCGATCGACAGACAGACAGACGCCGACCGACCGACCGACCGACACCGGTGCAGTAATCTTTACCTCGCCAACGGTTAAACCCCAAGGCTATCCCACCTTCCGTGGCACACTGGCTGAGCACCCTCCGCGCCTCCTCCACAGCTGAACGCGGCAGCGCAGGCAATGGATCGGGTGGATCCCGACTGGGTCCGCCTTCCCAGGCCTGTGAGGGCACACGGCAGCGGCAGCGACCGTGACAGGCATACCTGCAGTTAGCCTCTTCATGCCGGGGCACGTTGCAGAGTCGATCCCGGGGTTTTCGACACTGGGGAGCAGGACGTGTGCTGCTACCTCTATGGCGCACCGTCCCATAGAGGTAGCATACGCCTTCCCGATTGTGTAAGCCATGCCCACCTGGTCCGTCATGATGCACCGCATCACATCGCGACTCAGGTACGCCGCAGGGAGCTGCAGGGGGCCGTGGAGAGGGTGTTTGGTGGGAATCCGAGAATGGTCCGGGAAGAACGGATAGAGCGGGCGGGACGTAAGTGGGGAGGGAGGCGGTGAGTATGGTTGCTGCGGTTGTGGCGTTGGTAATCGTGGTTGTAGAGATGGGGAAGGTTGTGGTGAAACGAATGGGGATACTTTCGAAGAGCCCTGCATCAGCCTCAACTACCTTAAGATGAAAAGGACATACCTGCAGTCGATCAAGCAGGAAGGCCCTATGCGGGTCAGTTTGATCGTACCCGTCCGGCTGTCGTGCAGGGAAAGATGGAGGCGCGGGCGGGAGGCAGCACACGGACAGTAGATAAATTTAAGGATGTGGGGTTGGGGATTTGGGGTGTATTACGTTTTTTTGACAGATGCTTCACAGTAACATCATCGCGCCTTCCGCAATGAATGCTGAGGCCACTGAATGCGTTTTGTGAGCTTGTGTGCAGTGCAATGCAGAGATGGTGGGCTTAGGGCTTTTATTTGTGTATTGACAACCGGAAAGGCAGTTGGACCCCACCAGCGCGGGATTGACAATGATGCAGCTGCGCTGCATTGCAGCGTTTGCCTGTGTCGAAATAACATAATTACATGCAACATAATTCACCGAAATAAAAAATATGGTTTAATGCCTCCAGTACCACTCCCGTACCTGTAGTACAGCCACGCAGTGGATGTTGCGCGTCAGGGCCTCACTGGAATAGAAGGTTCGGGACGAGGGCGTGAACAGGTGCCCCACCTGCAGGTATGTTAACTTAGGGTTTAAAAACCCTAATGCCCCACTGCTGGGTGGTAGTATTTGGACAGGGCTACTCATCCGCGGATAGGCGATATGAAATCAGACGACCAGATTCGAGTCAACAAATTTATCTGCTGAACATGTGAGATCTAAACCGGAGACTACCGTAAAGAGTGGGCAGGTGCGAAGACGCCGGCGGGAACCCTCGTAATTTCGTGCAATAGGTGCAATACGCAATAACATGCCTCATTATGCATCTGCGTAATGTGGCACGCCTCCAGAGTCCAGACATCCAGTGCGTATATGTATGTGTATGTGTATATGCATGAAAAAGGTTTATAAGAATGTTTTGGTAGCCTCGCGGCCCAGCTGCCATCACGATCACCGCCACCGCCACCCAGACGCTCGGTTCAGCGTACCCAGAAGTCAGCCGCAGGTGAGTCACAGCCACCGTCTGTTGATACACCGGCGAAGGGCAGGAAAGGCCGTACGCTGCCCAACGGCGCCGCCAGGTTCGCCCGCGGTGGGGCCCCCCCGGCGGGCTGCCTGGGCGCCGAGCCGCTCGCCGCAGCGCCATCAACTCCCAGACTGTCTTCTGCCGCTGGCGAAGCCTTTCCGAGGGCGATGTACCGCAGCATGTCGTACTGGGACTTGAGGCCGGTACCCTGGCGTGCCCAGGAGCGCAACCAGCGGGCCCATAACTGGAACATTGCGTTATTGCAACCCTGGCGTGTGTTTCTCAGAAGTTACGCCGAAATGAGAACTTAGGGTGCTCGATGCTCAACTCGACATTTTAGAAGGACAATACCGGCAAATTTTCTAAGGGACGACTGCCTGCTTGACCGTCGCCGCTAAGCGGAGTGCCCTGTGCTGCAGATACAGCCCCACCCGGCTCCTGTGAGAGGTCCGCGGCGAAGTTGAGGTGACATTACTATTGCCATTGCATTTTAATGGCAATGACAATAGTAAAAATGGTCATGGCGCTACGACCCGCAACGTCACTAGTTCCGCCAGAAGGACAACATCCTCGTGGCGCCAAGGCCATACCGGCCCAAACCTTCATCGGCACTGCCACGGCCCAGGACCCCAGTAGGGAATTCCAAGTTGGCATGTTATCCACATCGCGTTGCGTTACTCGCATGCTGTCATTAAGGCTGCGCAATTCCATTTTGATGCTGACCCAGTTCCCCAACAAACAAACGGGCCTAAATACCACTTCCAGACACGCGGTCCGAGACGCATTCCTAATTTGACTGATGCCTTCCGACCAATGAACTCCCCGTCACAACGTATGCTTTCGTCTCCCCGGCCACGACGCCCTTCTCTCCTCGGGCTCGCAACCCAGGATTTATACACTCGAAAGGCTCCTAAGAACGACCTTGCCCACCTTGACCAACAACCCAAAGTCTGTCAGGATGTGGCGCTGCCAGGCTGGATCCGCGGCTTTGACAGCAGAGTAAAGACGCAAGGACGTGCTGGCCATGTTAAGCAGGTCCTGGTGTGAGGTCCATCGAGAACCGAACGACGTGAACGAGCGAAGATTGGAGAGTGGGATTCGGGAGATGAAATCAGCCAAGTTGAAGTGCACAACACTTCAGGACTATACTTGCATGCTAGACGGTCGCCGAAGCTCGAACGGGGCGAGATCGTATTTTCCTAAGATAAAGGCGTATAAACATGCGCATCAAGCCAGAAGTGAAAAAGGTAACGGCCTAAGTGTCAGTGTAAGGTGTTGCGCTAGGTGCAGATGCTGAAGGGACACCTTCCGCCATAATCCCTACCTGTATAGAATCTGACATTGACGCTATGTGTTGAAGGCATAGATCATCAAGCACTTCAAGGCTAACCGTGGAACTGTTTAACCCGTCCATGGCTAGTACTATGAGGGGGGTGTCACCAAGATTCGCAGCACAATCCATTATTGTGTAAGGTTTGAGTAATGCACGTTCCGAAAGTTGATATTAGGTGACGCATCCTTCATACATCAACTCCACCCTTTGTACGGTGTTAAATCCTGTCAAACTGCCTAGTCAGAGTTCAGGACGTAGACCATAACATCCCTGGCAATTATTGGTATGGATGTTTTGAAATACTATCATCCAACACATCCAAGCGAATCCAAGTTGGTGCCGCCATAGTTACACACACTGCTGCATACTTTGAAGCTCCTAGTTTCCTAGTACATTGACTTATCCTAACATACGCGTGCTATCAAAGAAATGGTTTGCATCAGACCCGCAACCATTGATGACCTTATGCAGATGCAACGATGCAACCTGCTCTGGTGAGGATAATAGTTAATTTTCTCCTTTCTATGATCCGCATAAGAATTAACATGCAAATCCCTGATCCCTTTTGCGTTTGTCGTTTCGCTCAGCCTACCGGAGAACTACCAGTTAAAGGTATACGGATGCGAAGTATGAAGACAGTTATTATGTGACAGGCGGTCTGGAGGGGATGCGCCGCCGTTCGGGCGAGCCAATGCCGTCAGCAGCGGTTGGGCCTATGGGTCGCCGCGATTCCGCTATGCAGATCGTGCCCTTACAGTGCCGCCGTCGGTGTATCTTTGTCCTCTACATACCCGGGGATCGCAGATAGAGCTCACAGCCTATCTTAGGCTATCCCACCTCAAGGCTTTTGTGTTCGGATTTGTCGCCTCCATACACCCACCCCTCCCCGGTGCGACTTGGGGTGTATCATGTGATGCGACGTTTGAAAAACGTTTTTGTTTGATTACAGGCCTACACATTTCATGTTAACCGTGGTTTGTCTGCCCTGGCTTGCCAACACGCCCTGTCATAACATCCTGGCCTGAAAATGCACCCCGCAGTACTACCTGTACCATATCCTATCATGGCCCCAACTACTGCAAGTAGCAGAGGACTATGACGGGAAAATCGTGGGCTACGTTCTCGCCAAAATGTGGGTACAATCAGGTCTTCCCAGCAGTTGCCTGGGGATGCGGTATCTTGGGAAAACGATGGGGGCCTAGGGAACTGACTCTGCCTATGCCACAGGTTTAAGGAAGCTGGAATGGGGATACTTGCTCAGCTTCGTGGATCCTGACACCTGCAGGAACATTAGAATGGACAGCTTTAGGATTTTACATGAATGCACGGGCCACCGAGAAAGCTAAGCGGGCATATCCGCGACCGCTATTACCATTCTCTCTACTGGTTGCAGACAATGTGCCTGATGCCTATCTTGCGTACCCTGCTGCCTGGCGCGCTGTGCTGGTTGACACGGCAGGCGGGACAAGGCGTGACGGACCCACCGCAGCCGAGTCTGCCCGATACAGCTGATCCCCGCCACTTCTCAGCCCCGGTCGCCGCCAGAATCCAATCCTAGGGCCCACCCCACGCTGAAGAAAACGTAGGCCGAATCCAAATGCCTAACTGCGTATTGCTCAAAGTTAGGTTGAAGAATAAGGCCTTCGAAGCAATCCTCAAACCCAAGCTTCAAACAGAACCCTAATTGATACCATAGTAACCCCCCACACGCGCACATGCACACAGGGAGGAGGACGCAACGGAGCCTCACGGTCACATTACCTCGGTCGCGGTGGCCCGGACCCACCGGAAGCTGGGCCTGGCGACTAAGCTCATGAACGCGACGCGTAAGCGGGAATGATGAGTGGGCTAGGAGGGTTAAGAGGGCGTTTACCGCGCAGTTTCGTAAATTCCTCCAGTCGACCATTACCGTGCGTGGGACAGGAGGGATTGCGGAGCATGCGGCGTTGTGCTATAAAACAACCCACGCCCATGCCGTCGCTGGTGCGAATTGAGTGGCTGCTGACCGTGCAGCGTTGCGAAGAGTGGCTGTGGTACGCCTTATCATAGTAGCTTGTGGCTTGCCGGGAGGACTTCATGCATTATTCGCCCGGGGCCCCACGGTCTGTCGGGCTTGTGCCTTATTGCGCACAGCTAAGGCTCGATCAGGGCGAGATGGGAAATGGGGTGACCGGCGCACAGGTTGCGCTTGCACTGTCAACCGTCGCAGTGGCAGCATCTTTCCTAAGGCGACCCACTTCTTTTCTTTACCGGTCGCTCCTTAGCATCCTACCTCCGATTGGCCGGGTACTTTCTCCGTCGTGTACCCACGTCGTCGTTTGCCTGCTGTTTCTGTTGCTCTTCGTTATTATTTCTGGCTGGGTGTTCCTCGTTTTGACCTTACTCGGCCTTCACTAGACATTCGCTTGCGGGTCACAGCATTTTAATCCGCACACTTGCCCCTGGTACTTTCGGGTCCGCCGACTTCCCGGATATACTGATCACACAGCGTTCAGATTGTCATGTCTCAACTACTGCTACAGTTGGCAGTTCAGAAACAATACTTACTGCTACAATTCTAGATGTTATGAAAGGATTATAGCACGTAGCACGTTGAGCTAGGGTTTCCAAATCACTTGATAAGTCTAAATTCGTATCGCTACTTAAAAGGGCTTACTAATATATTAGTATTAAATTTAGGATTTGCTGTTGCACGTTCCCTGATAATAAGATAGGACTAGCTGGTAGTGCGTCATTTGTTATTAGAACACAATTTCTCTTTTGCCTTCTCCCCTCCACAGATAAGGCTATGGAGGAAGTTTTCGGAGCCAAGTATGTGTCGCTGCACGTGCGTGAAACTAACAAAGTGGCGGTGCACCTGTACACCCAGACGCTGGGTTACCAGTGAGTACACAGGGATTTGGGATTGGGGTTTGGGGTGGGAGACGGTATCGGGCCGTTGTGCGTTAAGACAATGGGTTTCCTCCAAGGCAATAAATTAGCTTTTGAAAGAGCAAGATAAATAGTCATGAGTGAGCTCTGAGTCCTTCAGGGTCGAAGAACGACCGTCCAATAGGTAGGGCAGCGGTGCGGTGAACGCAGTCAAATTCATCCTGCACAGATTGTCGGCTAATAAAAGCCAGAAGGCAGTGTCCCAGGTATCCGTGAACGCTGTGCCTCGGTGCTGCTGTGGTGCCAGCCATATGGAGGCAGTTATAATTTGTTGGTCATGGGGCCTCGTATTGCGTCCGCGTCGTTATGCTGCAGAATCTATGACATTGAGGGCAAGTACTACGCGGATGGCGAGGACGCTTACGAGATGCGGAAGTACTTCGGAGCGCCTCCAGCTGCGTTGGCAAAGAAGGCGGCGGCACTAACGGCGGCGGCAACCGGGACGGGCGTCTCAGCGGCGGCCGCCGCCGCAGCTGCTGCCGCAGGGACATGTGCAGCGTCGGGAAGCGGGAAGGCCGCTGCAGCCGCGAACAACAACAACTAAAGCATTATTAGAACTTTGGGAGAGTGTGTGAACTGTGTTTTGGCCCCTGATGTGAGCAGATGCGGGGATTGTGGCATTAGACCGCACCAAATGTGAAACGATCCTGGGAAGCTGTCCCGCTGCCGCAGGAGCATGCTTGCGTGCGGTGCAGGTGCACTGGACCATTTGATACCCCTTTTCCAGACATCCACACTAGGAGATGGCTGGCATGAGAGTCGTGAAGGAAGACGCGGAGTTAGCTCGAGCTGAGTGCGCAGATCTGTAAGAGTCGTGGATGCGATCGATGTGTCATCAGAGACGATGGGAGAGGCAGCGGTTGTGCTTGGTAGGCCTAGGCCCATGGCTGCAGCATACGGCTGGAGCTAGCGACCTGTTTTTAGGCTTATTGATTTCCCCTGCATAGCAGCACAAGCAGCAACGATTGATTTTAGGTAATACGCTGTTCCATCGCTCGCCCATGCTCAAATGAATAATTGTAATGGAAGGCGGTGGTTAATTGAGAATACTTGCCTGCGAGAGAACCGATACAGGGCGCTGCCTATGTTAGCGGGCTCACGGCCTTCCGTCCAGAACACATGCACCTGACACGCCGAGTTCTCTTTTAATAACGTCTCGAGGAGCGACGGGATGAGGACTTCGCTCCAAGGTATGCGGCTGCAGCTTTAAGGCCTTAGCCTCCTGGAGTGTAGCTCCGGAAAACATGCGATGGGAACATTTATTAGCCGAACATGCCGCGGGAATTGCGTGGGACCTCGACTTCGTTGGTTTTGCATGCGGTTTGAAAAGTACGCTTTGCGTTGAAGCTGGTTACAGCGTTGCCCAGACCACGCGGTATGTCAACGTGATAGTCTGTGTATTGGACCGTAATGCCTTCTCCCGCGATTGCCCGACTTGCTTCCCCCGAGAGTGGGTCCCGATGGGTCATTTGTTGGAATCCTGTTTTGCTGTACCGGACCGACTTGGTCAAGTGCGATAAAAAAATGGCCGAGCACGACTATACCCATAAGCTGTTTGGCATGATAAACATAGGCTAGAATCATGTCATATACTGGTTCGGCTTTTATCTGGCTGCTGTGGAGCGAGTCTTGGGTTCGCCACGTAACTAGCTACGCTTAAACCTCCGCTGCTTCGCTTACAGCCTCCATTTTGCACCAGGATGTTGATGTCAGAGGATAAAATATGCGTTGAGATATGAACTAAAGTACTCGTTGTGGGTCTCATGCTGCAGCAAAAAGGACTTCGCTCTCGGCAGGACAACCTCGCAAGACAACCTCTTCATCGTGTAATTTGGCATTTCTCACTGATACTGTGACATATAGATTTACTGTAACTATATGAAGGTCATATTTGCCTTCCGACATAGAAGATTTGTGAGAAGTTCCAGCTTTCTTAAGTCACGTAAGTGACTTCTGCACTGGCGCTCTCGAACCTTCAAAGTGAATCACAACATAGGTTACACTTTAGGAGCTCCTTCACTAGATTCGATCCGGTCTTGCTTTCGACGTAACCTGACTCACCGCGGGCCCGGGAGGGCGCGATGGGCGTCCCCGAGGCTGGAACTGAGGGACCTTACCCGGCACAGCCTACTGCTTTGTTAGGAAATATATCGGTGTCTGACGCCGCTCAGCTTGGCCAGACGTTGCAGCAGGGACAACAAGCCCTCTTAACGAACACAGGCTTACAAGTCGCGTCTTCGAGTTCCGCACAAACAGGAGTTGCATCCACGTCGAACAGTTCAACACAAGCTCCCTCTGCTCAATCGCCGGCTGCTAGTTTCGCTCTTCCAAATGCGTTGGGCCTATATGCTTCAACCGGACTTCCCGTAGGTGCGCCCAGGCCGGGTATGACTTCCTCAACTGCGCTTCTTAATCCATCAGCAGCGGCATTACAACATACTACGGCGACCGCAGCTGCTTATTACAACACCCTTCTTCGCCTCCCGACTAGTGCGACTGGCGCACCTGGAGCGAGCAACGTAACAACTCAGCAGCTTGCGCACCAGGCTGCCGCTCAAGGATTACGGCCTTTATATCCACAACCACTCTCGCCGCATGTCCTACAGGCCATGCAGGGCCTCCAAGCAGCACAGGCCCAGCTGCAGGCGACAGCGCAAGCAAACGCAGCCGCTCAGGCAGCACACGCACAGGCACAGGCGCAGCTGCAAGCTGCCGAGGCCGCCAAAGCAGCTCAGCAAGCACAACAACAGGGCGGAGTTGCCAGGGCTGCCTCTCCCGACGTCGTGCAAGTGTCCTCCTCATCCGGCCTCCTCACGGCTGCGGGAGGGACAGCGTCACCTCCTCCAGGGGCATCAGGGCTGATGCCACCCGCAGCAAGCGTCTCCGGTGGGATCACGGTTTCAGCAGTTCCGAACAGCCAAGCTGCGGCGATGCAAGCCCTGGCAACCGCTCAGGCGGCACTGCAGGCGGCGCAAGCCCAGATGGCTGCGGCAGCGGCTGCGGCTGCCGCGGCAGCAGCGGGCCAAGTGCAGAGCCAGGCAGCGGCTCAAGGAAGTGGAGGACAGGGCCAGACAGGCCAGACGGCCACACCAGCACAGCTGCAGGCGAGTTTCCAGGCCCAGTTGGCAGCAGCGCACCTAGTGAGTCGCAATGCTGCGGCAGCGGCTGCAGCAGCAGGGGCTGCAGCGGGCGCGCAGCAGGGATTGGTGCGGCCGCAATTCCCAGCCGGCGCCTTGGCCATGCAGCCGCCAGGAGGAACGGCCGCTGCGATGACAGTACAGCAAGCCTCTCCGCCGGGGTGTCAGACTGGAGTTTTACCCGGGGCTCAGCCATTGGAAGCAAGCCCTGTGCCGCGTCCGATGACTCCCCAAGGCACGGCAACCTTGGCTGCTGGGTCTGGCTTGGCACAGCCCGGTGTTGCACCTAGCATCGCCAGCCAGGCGGCCGCTGCGGCTGCTGCTGCTGCAGCTGCCGCAGCCGCAGCCGCTGCGGCGGGCAGTAGACCGCCTACACCGCCACCAGCAAATATGCCTTCGGGACCAGGACCGGTTGCGGCTGCGGCAGGGGCGCCTTCATCAACACCTGGCACGTCATCACCTGTGCAGCTGCAGGTTGTACAGCCAGGGCTTGCGGCGATTCCAGGGCAGGCAGCAGGGCCGGTGGCAACAGTTCAGGCACCGTCTGGTGCGCTACCTTCCATTGGTCAGCAATCCTCGCCGGTGGTGGTCGATACTGCTACTGGTCTTGGACCTGGGGGCCCACTGCCGCTGGGAGGGTTGGCCAGCGGACTTGTTGACGACGAGATGCATCAGCAGGCGGCACAGCAGATGCACATGCAGCAGATGCAAATGCAACAGTTGCACATGCAACAAATGCAAATGCAGCAGTTGCAAATGCAGCAGATGCACATGCAACAAATGCCAATGCACCAGATGCAGCAGATGCACATGCAGCAGATGCCGCCCCCCCCGCCGCCGCCACCGATGCCGACCATGCCTGAGGAGGACGAGTCGACAGATGAATCTGAAGGCGAAACGACCTCGCCGAGAAAGCGACGGGACAAGGTATGCCATACGTTTGTTCATCGCGTTGAACGCTGTGTCCGAACAGAAGATAGCACCCCTCGGTTGCCTCGATGGTCTTCCTCGGCTTGTTGGAGCGCTGAAGCATATGTCATACCGCACTTGTGTGCCTCCGCCAAGATTTTCCTATCGGATGCCGAATGCGAGCATACTGGCGAATGGCAGGATACCTATGTGAGCGAATGGTGTTGAAAGCAGTCGCATGTTTATAATCATCTTCCCAAGACATGCCATCCGAGCAACCTGCAGATAGGCTGCGGAACTGTATCATTTCTGCCAGTCTTATTCGGCGACGGAAGACGTTTCACGTCACCACGTGTCCTGGATAGGATTATCCCTTCTTGTGTTGATGTTGTTAATAACGATGCTGTGTCATCGATCCCAAGTCTAATTCGGATACTCTCTGGATCTTACGACCTGGAGCGGCAGAAAAAGGCGCATCGCGGCGGCGGCGGTGGCGGCGGCGGCGGTGGTGGTATGGGCGACGACGTGGTGTCCAAGGGCAAGAACAAGACTTACCGGGGAGTACGGCAGCGGCCGTGGGGCAAGTGGGCAGCCGAAATCCGAGACCCAACCGTTGGCGCACGCAGGTGCGGAAGCGGGAGCCGGATTCCTTGGCGCTAAAAGCTAATCATGAACTTCGCGGGCCTCAAGTCTCTTACCGTCTTGTGGTTACAGATTAGGGCCAGTGCGTCATTGCTTGCTTGCTGTGCTTGTCGTGCCCACACCACAGCCTAATTGTCTTCATAAGGCCGGGATGAAGATTGGGTCAATCTCCTCATCCCTGCCTTGTTTCCTCCATCTCACTTTCTGCGTCCCTTTGTATCTCCTGCTACATAGTCTTGTTGACTCCTACAAGCCTCTTATCACCTGGCGTGTAGGCCCCGCCGCGCCATTCCGGTGCATTTTAAAACACAGCTTCCTGTCTCGGCTGATTTCTCTGCGTAGATGGCTAGGTACCTTCGACACCGCCGAGGAGGCTGCACGTGCCTACGATGCTGCTGCTCGCGCAATCCGTGGGCCCCTGGCCCGATGCAACTTTCCGGCCCCAGGCGGCGAGGACAATCAACACTACCACATCGCGGAGGCACCGGCGGCGGCGGCGGTTACTGGAGCGATTGGCGCGAGCTGCGCGCAAGCCAATGGCGGTACAGGAGGTGGACCTGCAAGCTCAGGGTCCCAGGGGGCAGCAGGGGTCCCGGTGCAGATAAGCATAGCTGCGGACGACCAAGTTGGGCCGCCGATAGAACAGCCAAAAGGTGCGGTTGTACCAAAGGCCCCGAAGCCTGGCGTGCAAACATGTGGTAGTGGTGGCAGCACAATCAGAAGCGCGTTTTTGTGTATGATAGCTTGCCAAGTAGACGGAGGATTTGTGCGCAGGCGTATGTCACTTAAGTAATGCCTTCAGCGGTGATGTCGATCGTGATCGTTCGTCTTTATATGTATGTACCTACCCTTTGAGCCCGTCTGTCTTTCCTTACGCGGCCTCCTAAAGCCGTTGCCTCCCCATTCTTTGTTGTATCTGCAGCACGGCCGCATGGGACCGGTCTGCGGCTGAAGCAAAGGGGGTTGAAAGGATCTGCCAAGAAAACTGGTGCGCCTTACGAGGACTTTGGCTTGGGCATGGGGAGTTTGGCGCTCGGAAATGCCTCTAGAAGCTGCAGGCATCCCACAGCGCGCGCGTATGTGGCGCATCTGGTTGCATCAGCTGGGCTCGGGGCGCTTTGTAACCCAACTGCAGCTCCTCCGCGACTACCGTGGGAGGACTTAACTTACAGCAGTGCTTTAACGAAACGGAGGCCGTCTCCTGGAAAAGGACATTTAACGCAACACGTCGATGCGTCAACAATGTGCAAAGTTCTGAAAGGTGTATTTCATAATATCTAATGGTCTTTGGCGATATCAGCTGCATCCCCGATGTTTCGACTTCTCTTATTTCCATAGCTTCCGACTATGAAGCCTGAAACCTAAGACCTTGAGGTATTAGATTCAGGAGCCTAAGCATAAAATGCCACATGATACGTATTTCCTGTTGCAGGTGTGGACGACGCGCTGATCCAGTCGGTCATTCACGGCGGTCTGGGGCCAGCGGATATCCACGGGGCCATGTCGGTCACCGAAGCGATGGCTGCGGCTGGTGCAGTGGGGCCGCTGATGCCAGGGATGAACGGCGGAAGCCCCTCGGTGAGATTGGGGCAGGGTGGCGGGAGGGGAAAGTGCCTGGGTTGGCTTTGGTGACCTGGTATTGGTTTGGTTCGCTTTGACACTGGGTTAGGATGAGGTTTGGTTGCATGCTGTTGGCGCGGTGTGGTCGCTTGGATGTCGAGTTGCGTTTAATAGACGAACCGAAACTTCTGTGTTGGAAGGTAAGGCATAGTCTGCTGCGGCTGGATTGGGCCCGAGCCTGCGCTTTTGTTGACGAATCACAATGCCAGATGCAGGGGGCGGGGCCACGTCCGCCAGAATGGTCGAGACACGACTAGGGAATGTAGGGCGCTACGTTTCCCTCAGCAGCTGCACCACCGGCTGTCTCTTCAACCCCTTACGTTTTCTGCTCAGCTTCTTTGCGCCTTGCCTTAGCATGTCTTCACCCTTCACCGTTTGGGTCCGTTCTGCCCTTGATCCCGGCCGTTTCAACCTCGACCCTGAATATAACTACCTGGGCACACCTGTTTTCACTTAATGCAGAACTTCCCTTATATGAAGGTCAAGACCGGGCTAACGCCCAACTTTGGCGGCTGGCACGGCCCCATCCCGTCCTTCGGCTCCAGCGGCATGATGGGCGCACTGCTGCCTGAGTGGCCGCCTGGCGGATCGATCGGCTCCGCGGCGTCTATGATGATGTTGGGGATGTCGCCCGGCGGCGAGCTCGGGATGTCGTACGGTAACACGTATGGGAAATCCGTCGACATGCTGGATATGTGCGCGCAGCTAATGGAAGCGGGAGGTGAGTTTTGGATGAAAGCCTGGCGGAAGTAAAAATGGGCGCGTGTTGATGAATCTGACTCAGTGCTATAGTGGCTGACTGGACCATATCACTTGAAAGTCGGTTGCCTTCACTTTTTTCAAAACCCTGTGTTTACCCTTTTCAACCTATGCGATAAAATATTATGTAATTTTTTAGTTTGCATGGCGATGTCACCTCATATACCTTCGCCTGCCTTCGCGTTCACCTTTGGCTACCGACCTCTTTTATGATCTATGAAATGGGCCCCGTTTGCCTTTCTGACTTATGCGGCATGACTGAAATGCCATCCCCTAAGGTGTGCGCAGTCCTCACGCGCAGTTTCTAGTCCTTTTTGCTGACTGGCGTATGCACCTTCCTGCCTTTGTCCGCCGCTTTTTTGACAGCAGTAGTGGACCCGTTATCCAACCTTGGCAGTCTTCGGAACGAACTGATGTTGCCGCCTGATTTCAAGAACGAGTCTGTCGGGCCATGTGGAGACCCCGACCTGGACGAGCACGAGCACGACCTGGACGAGATGATGATTCTGGGCACAACGCCAGACTTCGCTCGCACGCCCACCGACCACTTTTTTCGCTCACCTTGCCTGCCCCATGGCTTCCCCGCGCACGGGCTGCTCCACATCCCCTCTCCACATTCTTCCCCTGGCCCTCTGGCAAAGGCAGCGCCACCGCCGCCGTCAGGCGCCGGTAGCAAGGCCGCCAGTGGCAGCGGCAGCGGGCATATCGGCGCCGCCGCCGGTGGCAGCGGCGGCGGTGCGTTTGGTTCACGTGGCGCCAGCCCGCCTAGCGAGGGCAACGGCCCGGTTGTCTGCGCGGGCCCCTTGAAGCCAGGTTCGGGCCTCTTCGGGCATCGTCAGATGATTGTCCCGGAGCCCTTGCTAGGCATGGGCCGTCTGTCGGATGGAGAGGGCCTTGTTGGCTGTCCGGGTGATGATGATGACGATGAGCTAATGGGCATGTCGCCAGACATTCCGACGCTGAAATCTATTAACGGACCCTTTATCCGGCAACCCGGCTTTGGGACATTTCTGAAGCAGCAGGCAGCCAAGAGCGCTGTGGCCGCGGCAGGCGGGATAATGCCGCCTCTGGACGGGCTCGGACCAGCCGCTGCAGGCGGAAGCTCAGGGAACAGTGGCGACTTGCCAACAGCGTTGTCCTTCGCCGGCGGCCTTAGCGAGCCTCCTACCTTGGAGCTGTAGCCGTCAATGTAACTGTAGCGCCGCCATTACTGCTGCTGCTGGGATTTGCTACGGCTTCACGGGTTGGTGGCCTGGCCGACTGATGCCCGTTTTATACGTTTTAGATTGTTTCGCAGATCTAGCATACCGACCAAGCAGCCGGCAGCCTCAGAGCGGCGACCCGATGTGTGGATGTTAAGGAGAATCCGTCGCTGCGGTTGGCGCTATTGCAGCCAGAGTTGGTGCTGGTGCGTCAGTGCGACTTTTATGATGCATGTATGTGTCTCATTGTCGACTTAACGCCGGCTGTCGGTGTTCATTCGCAGATCCCTAAAGCATGTGCCCACGCACGTCAGGGGCCCGGGACTCTTTGCCCAACGCGATGGTGACTGCCACCCTGCCTGCCTAGGTGCCTTTTTGCCTGCTTATCGTCAGTCGTTGCTGGTTGTAGGCTTGTAGCAATCCTCCCGGGGACCTTGCGGTGATTTCTTAAGTTTAGCCGGTATATCGCTTGATGTTGTTCTTTAATGGTAGAAAACGGTCGGGGTGTGGGTTTTAACTCGGCGACCGTTGCGGTGGACGATGGTGGTGGTGGTGGTCGTGGTGGCTGACGGTCCTGGTGCGGTTGTAACGTACGAAGATATTGTGCATGGTGGCAGAGGCGCCTGCAGTCCCGCCAGCCGGACAGTGCCCTCTTCTGCCAGCGGATTTCGTTGCATTCCGCTTAAGATATGGCGGTCATCACGTTGGCCAGTGGGCCACTGCTCGGCCTGGTGGATTGGTTTGCCGTTCCCCCTTGTCCTGTCTCCCTTTCATGGACATTACGGTGGGGGGATATAGCCTGATCTGGTCGGATACAATGTTATCTGATCTGGTTTGTGCGAGATGCATGCTGAACATAGCGAGGGGCTAGCTGGTGGGAACCCTCCGTTACTGACAAGGGACGAGGACATGGGCACGGCAGAGCTACAGTGTGCAAAGCGCGGGAATGAAGTGCAGGGCCAACATGTGCTGACCCTTGGGGGCTGAGGCCCAAGGCACGTAGTACCGGGGACAGATGGACGGGATAGACGGGAGAGATTGAGTATAGATAATAATAGGTATGGCGACGGTCTAAGCCCTTAGCATTTAAAGCCGCTCTTTGGTTTGATTCGGAGTCTTATATTTTCTGAGCGAGGTTTGGATTATGATTTTACTGGGCTGAGCAAGAGATGGTCATGATAGCTTCGAGGGATCGCGAAGCGAGTCGTCCTCTGCGGGGCAAGTGACGACGTCTATGCATGTGGCCGCGCTGAGCGGCGGACGGACGGACCGACGGGTGGACCATCGGACGAGAAGGGAACCTGCGCCGGTTTGGTGGATCCGGGCTTGGCGTTTTCCTCTCGGCCGGGTTTTGCCTCTACCTACCTCAGGTCATAGTTTCCCTGTAGCGCTCTTTATGGGCCGTTGGGATGCGAAGTTGTGAGGGCAGCTGTTGGCAAGGATCGGCACGGGGAGGTTGGAAACTGTAGCAGAAAACGAGCACGTGCGCGCACGTGGCGTGGCAGCGAAATGCGAGTGTCTTGTGACGGACATCGTGATAGAGGGCCCTGAGACCTGTGCGGGGCCACAAGTGGTTTGGGACGTTACTTAGCTCGGTACACAGTAGGATCGTGGTGTGCAGTACGCATTGTGCTTCGATTTGTCTTTGGCTTTGGAACGGATTTTTTCCTCGCTTTTCGAATGGATGGGTTCATGAAGAACTCTTTGAGCTTGGCTCGTTGGGCTGCGGACAATCGCTGAGACTGTGGAGAGCTTTGCCTGTCTCTTTGTACCCGTTGTCAGTTAGCTTGCCTTCTATTGTCGTGCTTCTTACTCGAACTAGTCGGAGCGAGATGGGCCCTACTATTGAATAGGTGCTGCCTAACGGCGAACGAATCGGGCTGCACTTCTTTTTCCACATCCACCCTGTTGCTGAAATCCCATCTTCAGCTCCGAGCGCAGCGACTGCGCACTGTCCTTCACTTTTATATTTTCGTTGATCTATAGCCTTACCGTACCTGCCGCACTCGGCGGTAGTGATTTGGATTCCAATCTGCTGTCTCTGTTTGTGGAAGTTTGCCTCGGGCGGGCTACGGTGGCGCACGGGACGTGCGACAAGATCGCATGGCGGCTGGGGACCGGGAAGAGCGGCACCGGGCGGCGTGAATGTAGTGCTGCCCAATGAAGCGGCGTCGCGCGACGCTGACATTTGCCTCGCCGTGGCCGGGGCCCAACGCAGCTATTATAATCTGAGTGGGGCCCCTTGGGGCGCAATGCCTGTGGAGACCAATTATGTCAGTCGAGGTTACCTGCACCGATAGCTGCAGCTGCAGCCGCTGCCGCTGCCATCTTCCCTTCAGGGGACCCGCTGGAAGACGTTGGTATCCCCTCCCAGAGCTTGCGTGCGCGCCGCCCATCGCCACCGTGCCTGCAGTGCTCACATTGTTTGCGGCGCCATACTATTACGGCGGCGGCGGCGCATGATGAAGCTAACAGGGATAGTGATGATGGTGGATAATACCTATAAGAGTTAATAGCCCCAGGAGGAGTTGGTAGCCGCGGACAGAGGCTGGGCATGATGACCGTTGCTTCATGGTCAACGAGGATATGGATGGTGCATGGTACTGGACCGTATGACCGATACAGACGTTTACCCTATAACGTAGCAACATGTATGATTTTGGCGCCGGGGCACTCATCAAAATCCAAGACACATGCGCACCCATACACCCCTCCGCCGCCTTTCTCACGCCCTTTATTTGTCAATGTCGGTGGTGGGGCGTAGCGGCACGACTACAGCCGTGCGATGCGGTGGCCGCCTCGCCGTATTGTTGAGGCATAATCGCAGGTTCGCGCACACTTTTAGCTGGGGAACTGGGGGTCATTTCTGCTGCCTGGCGCCGGTCGCTGGAGGCACAACGGGGCTTGCAAACCATGGGATAAATCAAAGTGGGACAGATGCCCGCTTTTCCTTTTGCTGTACAGAGCGCTCCGACCAGGGCAGAAGCGCGCGGGTGCTTATATGTCTTTCTGTACGTGGGATTTAGCCTTGTGTGTCAGCATACATGTGCCTGTCCTGTGAGTGAATAGGTGGGTTGTGTTTTCGCGAAGCTGCTGTCAGGACGAAGGTGCGGAGGGGGGAGTCGGGGAGGTGGCGGCACGCTCCTCCTACCCAACCTGTCACTTTTGAATTCTTTTTGCTGCTACTGCTGCTGCTACCGTTGCTAAGTTAATCCTGTCTGCTCCCTGCACCTACCACTGCTTCGGTGTTGCAAAACCTTGCTGGTCCTTGGACACACCTGTGTACGACACGCGGCTTGTCCCTGCCGCGAAGAGAGAGAAAGACATATTCCAATCATCATAAAAATGAAAATGATGATGACTAAAGGGAGTTGTTGGGAGTGCTGGTAACTGCATTGCAGTAGCGGGCGGGCAGGATCAGATAGGGTTGGGAAGTATGGATACGTGTGCGCAAAAGTTGGAAAAGTATAAGCGGAAATGGAATAAACGGGGGCTAGTGGTCGCCATCTTCACTGTACTGGACGACAAGTCATGGAGCCCTCGGGCCATGGACATCGGGCCGACTAGCTAGCATATCACCGGCGAAATCGCATATGAAGTGGCCGGGGTTCTTGAATACGGATGATTGGGTGTGGATGTGTGTTAGCGGACAGCTCGTGGTGAATAAAATAGTTGACGCTGCCGTGTTGCTGAGGGCAGCCCGGAGCTGTCGTTCAGTTTAAGTGCATGGGACCTGATCACACTTGCGGCCAATGGACGGGGACGACGTGGTTTGGGTATAGCTTTGGGTGGGTGTTGTAGCTGGACACCTCGGTTGGACTCGTTATGGTGGTGTGTTGTGTGGAAGGTGGAGCAGGGAGGTTCGCAGTTGCTGCACGTATGGAAACTTGTGGGAGGGCGAACGGGTTTTATGGGGAGCGGCTGCCATCTCGCGCCACAACGGGAGCGGCTGTGTCGACATGTGACTAATGGGACGTTTTTTTGTATGCAGGGGCGCTGTGCTGATTTTTCTACGGAGACTCGTCTCGGGCCTAGTTTAAGGAGGCGTATGGAGCGTGGCTGTGTATGGGTTGAAGGCACATCCGGGGGGAACTTCTTTTTTCACCTTTGGTTACGCTCAGTATTAGAAAGATAACATTCACTGTAAATTACATACTAGCTGTTCGGTGCTCGGTGGCTTCAAGAAGAAGTCGAGTGGATGCGGATGCTGGGGACTGGTTAAAATGTTGAATGAAAAACAACGAGAGCTATGCAGTGCGGAGCGGGTATGGAGTTGGCCAGAGGGGACAGTTGACGCAACCAGGTAGAGAAAAAGGCGCGTGGAAACCTCGTTATGCGCGGATAACTGCATGGAACGGGAAATATGACGGGGCAGCCATTGGGATAGCCTTACAACTTACGCTCCCGCACAGGCTGACGTTGCAAAAGGTCCTACAAAGGATAGGTAAGATCTAATATTTTTTTTGTAAATAAAAGAATATCTTGGATTATTTCCCGTTGTGTTACAGTAAATCATCATCGGTTTGAGTAACCCGGAGGCGAGCATGCGACGTCACGCACTCCATTTTCAGGACGAGGAAACGGTAAAGTGCTGGTCGCGGCTGGACTGCCTTCCTGCCCATATGCCCCAGAATGGACCAGACAAGACAGGGCGTTGTGCGCTTCTTTAATGTTTAAGCTTCACTAATAGATATGACGTATGAGAGGACGTAGTGCAACACTTCGCTGGGAGCGGGTGATGTTCGCTCATTAGGCCCGCGATGCGCGGTTATGGCCGTTGGAATCGACTTTTGGGACGTAACCGGGCCGGGACGCGATATGCAAGAACCGTACAACATCGAATGCTCGACAGCAGGATTTCACGCAGGTAGATTTGTCTTCGCTTGATCTTGCGATGTATAGGAATTCTTGCTTGAATAGGCCTCCCGACTTTACAACAAAACCAAGCACCATGTGCGCACTCGTCAGACGCGACGCAAACATCGCAACGAATTGAACGAAAAATGCAATCCTTAGTTTGAATCATAACTGCTGTATAAAATTTGGTGATCGGGGTTCATAAGAGGCCATTGAGTACTGTTGAGAATTGCTAAGCTGCAGCCCAAAGTACATACAAAAAAGCGTGCCACAAGACAAAATTCAACTTAATACTGAAATAGCAAGCGGAAATCCAAAGAGTTTTGACAGCTCTTGTGCTAGCTGCCATCCTGGGCGCCGCCGATCTTTGCGTCCCCGTTTGTGACCGAATTTCCGCCCTCCAGCCTCGGTTAAGATTCGCGCTTCAGGTAAAGTCCCTCTTCATGTCACAAACTTTAGCGCCCTGCTACGAGGAGTGCGTGCGGGCCCTTCTGGGGCTGTGAGCATGGTCTCGGCGCCAGGTATCGAATACCATTAACTTGCAGAGCGACTGTTTAATGCCGTTAGAATAATCATTCCTTACATCTTCTCTTCTTGACCACTGTATCTGCAATGAGGATTAGGCTCGCCTGTTGCAGTTGTCCAGGTGCGAAAGGAAGAAGGGTATGGTAAGTTATGGGGCGTTTTGATCACCACAGCGTGGCTCCTAAGAGGTAGGGGGAAAGGGACGGCTCTGTAACACCGTGATGCCGAATTGTGGTGGCAGGTAAGGAATGTTCAGGGAATACCGTGCTTCATAAGTTCTTACAGTACCGACGACTTACAAATAGATCCCTCTCGGGGACCCTCTGCAGCACCATATCAAGGATTGCGTACTGGCTTGATGACGTGGAGAGCATGGCTTTCATACTGACATCTTCTAACAACATCTCTTCTCTTGTTCCCTGTTCGACTGTGGCATTATGATCATGCATTGATGATTCACAATACCGGCGGAGATTGTTTCCTCTGTCCATCATTTTTAGTTCCATAAACGTTGGTCGAGAGACCCTACGCCTGCTCATAATTCTATAACAGCTTGCAACCAGATGCCCTCTGGACGGCAACGTGTGACGGTATGAGCCTCAGGATTTCCTTGCTGCATGTACAATTACATGGCTTGTTGACGCGCGCGTTGGCTTCCTGTCCAGCTGTCTGATTTTCCCGGCTTCTCCGACTGACTGCTTGCCCTTCGCCTTAATGCTCTAGGAATCCGCTCGAGCCAGATGGTGAATGTACTTAGAGAAGGAGACGGGACCCAAATCCCACATTCCACAGGCCACCACTGCGCAAGCTATAACCTATTTGACAGCATCGTCAACCCAACCCCACCTCGAGATATCACATCCAGGAGCCAAAACAGGCAACCAAATTTTCTTTCCATACATAACAGAAAAGAATGTCCACCTAGCCATGAGCCACTCCGCTTGCATCATATGTAACACCCTCGCGGCTTTCGCCAGCAGGGGCAACATCAGGCATTGGGGGGTGGCACTTCAATTTAGGTACAAGACTATAGCCACCAGACGTGACTTCACTGTCGGAAGTCGTAGGAGGCTGTACAAGCCGGCCTTACCGAATTCGAAAGTGGGTGGTACACCTCGTGCCGAGTCCGTGGCAGTTGGATCAGGCCGCAGAGTAGGGCAGATTGATACGATTGAGGGTCAGCAAAGTTTGGGCACTAGGCACGCAAAAGACAAGCATGGGAAGGCGACGGCACAGAACGTTTTTTTATGGCGACTGGTCTCTTGACACCCAGTTTATCCTACCAGCAAGTAACCAAAGCTACAAGGAAACAAGTACATGTCTAATAATAGGACAAGCTCACTCCCAACTCCGCAGGCTTGAAGAATCAGTGTGACGACCCCGACTCAGCCAGTATACAGAAGCAGCCCCTTCGATGTACGGTAGAAGTACGGTAAAGGCACGATGAGGTAGATTCGCATCATCCATCCGTTCTCTCGTGCCATATATCCGTTCTTCTACGTGCCAGGACCTCCGAATGTCGGGAGCCTCCAAATAATCCCGGACACACTTCATGGAGCCCTTACCTAAATTAATGCCATGAAATCCATCCCAAAAACTGAGGGCCTCAAGGGCCCCAGGTAACCCACGCCTCCCCCCGGTAGCGCCCTCCGCCCCACCCCAACATCTGCCGTATCTGCCACTAATTGCCCCATCCATATATGTAAACGGACGCACGTAGGGGAAAAACATTGCGTGGTGGCCATCGCCACTCCGGGTGTTGGTTCGCCTCACCTCGGTCTGCTCAGGCGCAGATGCAGCCTCGAAACGACGAAATGGCACGGTACAATTCATGCCTCTGCAAGCACACCAGGCGGACTCTGGAACGGATAGATTAGGACCTACACGTTAAGCCGTTATGAGGCCCTCAAATTACATAAGATTATGTGTACGACCTTTACTTTTTCATTCCGTCATGTAAATATATTTATACGTTGGAATGTCATATGCCCAGGGCGGGTTGGACCTGCAACACCATAGACACAAGCACGCGCTGACTGCAGACGGCGACAAAAAGCGCTCTTCACTACTCATGCATGCTAACTCAGGTGCCGTTTACGCACAGCTTGTTCATATGTGCGTATTCGCGTGCCGTCGCAAACCCACCCACTCCACGCACACGCCCAAATAAAGCTACTCGCCCCTCCCCTAATACCGCCACGTGCCGCAAGAGGCCAATAAACACGTGCCGTATCACAGCACTCAAGGTGCAATGTGCAGAATATGCAGCCGATCGGTCGGATGACGGATGACGGATGGTCCACGCGGCATGCGAGTGCTCACCCTCCCCTCCCGCGGGGGGAGAACTTCCCCGCGACAATTGGAAAGAGACATGGCACGTGGTGAACTTGGAGGCCTTCTCGCGCCCCTGGCTTTGCGAAGTATCCTCCTTTTTGATTTCCGTGCACCCAAACGAGCGGGCTGACAGAACGCGTCCGTCCTGTTCAAGCCCATATGACGAAATGTTCTTCACTGAAAGGAAACGCCGTCCCCCAAACACCGGTTAATGGCAAAGATATTTCAGTGAATGAGCGGTAGATATGCTACTGCGCACCGGGGGAGAAAATGACCGAGGATACCCCGCCGTTGTGTGATGGCTGAGGCAGCTTCCTTGCACATCCGGACGTTGCGACACACATACGTACGCACATATGGCACGGTATCGCACGGCAAAACAGTTTTGACAAATTGGACTAGGCGCGTTTCCACCTTCGGGGCCGTACGCGAAACCCCTGCAGTTTGGAGCTGACGGCCCAGAGACCTATCCACAAGCACCGCTTCCCTCAGCAGCTGGGAGTTCAACGCTCTGAAGTCCCCTTTCTCAGCATTCCGCTAAATCTTTCCTTACAAATAAACGTAGACATAGACGGGCAAAGCCACTCTGTACACATCCATGTCACATGGGATCCAAGCCCACGACCTCCGTCACTGCCAAACCACCATACGCATTTTCATTTGCGTCGGTTTCAGTCATTTAGAGGAGGCTTCCCACCAGTGCTCGGCGACCCGGTCCACACCCGTCAAAGAGGACGGGCTGGCGTCAGACGAACCTACGACCTGTAGCGACAACTTCGGAGATTGACTCTCTAAATCCTATGCCCTAAGTTCACAACCTTGGCTCCTGGTCCGCCGTCGGTGCCGCCGCTGACGTCGGCGCAGGCGCAGCCGCAGCGGCAGGCGCTGGCGTCGGTGCAGGGGCAGCCGCAGCGGCAGCCGCTGACGTCGGTGCAGCGGCTGACGTCGGTGCACACGCAGATTTGGGTGCAGCCGCTGACGTCGGTGCAGGGGCAGCCGCAGGGGCAGCCGCCGATGTCGGTGCAGGGGCAGCCGCAGGGACAGCCGCCGACGTCGGTGCAGGGGCAGCCGCAGGGGCAGCCGCCGACGTCGGTACAGGGGCAGCCGCAGGGGCAGCCGCCGACGTCGGTGCAGCGGCTGACGTCGGTGCACGCGCAGATTTGGGCGCAGCCGCTGACGTCGGCGCAGGCGCAGGCGCAGGCGCAGCCGCAGGGGCAGCCGCCGACGTCGGTGCAGGGGCAGCCGCAGGGGCAGCGGCCGACGTCGGTGCAGCGGCTGACGTCGGTGCACGCGCAGATTTGGGCGCAGCCGCTGACGTCGGTGCAGGGGCAGCCGGAGGGGCAGCCGCCGACGTCGGTGCAGGCGCAGGCGCAGCCGCAGGGGCAGCCGCCGACGTCGGTGCAGGGACAGCCGGAGGGGCAGCCGCCGACGTCGGTGCAGCGGCTGACGTCGGTGCACGCGCAGATTTGGGCGCAGCCGCTGACGTCGGTGCAGGGGCAGCCGCAGCGGCAGCCGCCGACGTCGGTGCAGGCGCAGGCGCAGCCGCAGTGGCAGCCGCCGACGTCGGTGCAGGGGCAGCCGGAGGGGCAGCCGCCGACGTCGGTGCAGGGGCAGCCGCAGGGGCAGCCGCCGACGTCGGTGCAGCGCCTGACGTCGGTGCACGCGCAGATTTGGGTGCAGCCGCTGACGTCGGTGCAGGCGCAGCCGCAGGGGCAGGCGCTGGCGTCGGTGCAGGGGCAGCCGCAGCGGCAGCCGCTGACGTCGGTGCAGCGGCTGACGTTGGTGCAGCGGCTGACGTTGGTGCACGCGCAGATTTGGGTGCAGCCGCTGACGTCGGCGCAGGCACAGCTGCAGTGGGAGCCGCTGACGTTGGTGCAGGGGCAGCCGCAGCGGCAGCCGCCAACGTCGGTGCAGCGGCTGACGTCGGTGCACGCGCAGATTTGGGCGCAGCCGCTGACGTCGGTGCAGGCGCAGCCGCAGCGGCAGCTGCTGATGTTGGTGCAGGGGCAGCCGCAGGGGCAGCCGCTGACGTCGGTGCAGCGGCTGACGTCGGTGCACGCGCAGATTTGGGCGCAGCGGCTGACGTCGGTGCAGGCGCAGCCGCAGGGGCAGCAGCTGACGTCGGTGCAGCGCCTGACGTCGGTGCACGCGCAGATTTGGGTGCAGCCGCGGCCGCAGTGGCAGCCGCGGACGTCGGTGCAGGCGCAGCAGCTGACGTCGGTGCAGCGGCTGACGTTGGTGCACGCGCAGATTTGGGTGCAGCCGCAGCCGCAGCCGCAGTGGCAGCCACAGACGTCGGTGCAAGCGCAGCAGCTGACGTCGGTGCAGCGGCTGACGTCGGTGCAAGCGCAGATTTGGGTGCAGCCGACGATGTCGGTGCTGGCGCAGGCGTTGGTGCAGCGGCTGACGCCGGTGCACGCACAGGCTTAGGTGCTAGTAAAGGCGCAGACATAGGTGCAGGCACAGACGCAGGCGCACGTGTATACGGAAGTGAAGGCGCAGATGTAGGTGCACGTGCTGTAGCATCAGCAGCCGCCACAGCTACAGCCACAGCCGCACCCGATGCTGATCGCGATGCAGGCCTCGCTGAAGTCCCACCCTCTGGGTCGCGGGCCTCTGAGTCTTTCCCTTCTCCTGTTTGGTACATCCCAGCACGTTTACGTCGGGTATGTATTACGACGGCAATGATAGCAACTGTGCTGACCAGAATTACGAAACCGACGGGTGCGACAACGGCAAGTATGATGATTTGCCTGGTAGACAATACACGATTGCTGCTGCCACGGGGCTGAACGGGCGAACCCTGGAACTGTGACCCAGGGGGCGGGGCTGGGGAGGAGGCCGGGAAGGCGGCGGGGGGCAACTGACGGATGACCAACGAGTCCACGTCAGTGATGCCGTACGTTCCAAGAAAAGAGGAGGAGAAGAGGGAGGTGGGCTGTGATGCCGTAAGTTGGTTGGCGAAGGCATTCAAGGAGGTGCCTGGCGATGGGACCAAGTCGGCGGCGAAAATAATGCTGCCCCTCCGCACGTCAACGATCGTACAAGAGATCGCACGGGTGCTTGCCTGCGTGGATTTGAGGGTGGGGTTGAGGCGGCATTGCAACAAAACGTTAAAAAGAGACGAGACCAAAGCGTAACGGGTGCGAGAGAGTTGTTTGGAGCCAGCCCAACAAGGCGCACACACATGCAACGTCTGCGCTATGTGACGCCATAAGAGAAAGCATGTACGGCGCTACTGTGTAATGGAGGACAGCGCCGCGAACTGCAAGTGGGTGCTTTCCCGACCTGGTACAGTTGAATGAGTACAGCAACCCAGGGTGTGAGTTTCATTATTTAAACCCTTGAACGACCCACGGGACAGCACATACAGGACAGCACAAGACGCTTCAACAATAATGTTTGAAGTATGACTGCGTTGGGCGTTTTCCCATTCCCTCTTCGGCTGCATCTGTGGTTTTATGATCTCCATCTCTTCCATTTTCCCTTTCTACCGTTTGCCCCTCCGGGGCGTATTCCTCTGAATAGCCCCTCTCATCCGCAGCTGCCCACATCTCCTTTCCGGGGTCCGGAGTTTGGGGGCCGGGGGCCGAAGCCCCCTCCTTAAGGATCGGGAGACCTAGGCTCCACTCACCAGGAGTTCGGCGCAGATGCGTTCTTTTAAGGCGCTGAGGGCCTCCGGGCTCCCCACGATGGCATCGTAATCCGCGCCCACAAGCCTGAGCTCCAGAGTTAATGACACTGGCGGCGGCGGCGACGGCAGCGGCGGCGACGGCAACGGCGGCGGCGGCGACGGTGGCGATGTCGAGAATCCCTCCGGAACGTCAGCTGGCGAAGGGGACGAGACGAGAGGTGAGGAGGGCGGCGAGGAAAGGGGAAGGGGCGTAGCAGGAGAGGGGGCCGTCGTCGGTGAGCCCGGAGAAAGCTTCGGGTTACTGGGATGTGGCGGCTGCGGTGGGGAGCTTCTGCTGGCGGGCCGTAAAGGCGCAGCAGTTGGTAAAGGGGGCGGGGACGACGGTATGGGCGGCGGTGGCAGCAATGGTGACGGTGGCGGCGGCGATAGTGGCGGTGGCGGCAGCGATAGTGGCGGTGGCGAAAGAGGTGCTGGTGTGTGCGGTGGCGGTGGCAGAGGATGTGGAGGGAGCGGGGAAGGAGGGGGGAAAGGAGGAGGCACTGGCGGCGATGGCGTCCGTGGCGGCGGCGACGGCGGCATGGGTCGTGGCGATGGTGGTGGCCGCGGCGACGGCGGCATGGGTCGTGGCGATGGTGGTGGCCGTGGCGACGGCGGCTCTGGTGGAGATGGTGGTGGTGGCGGCCGGGGTGGCCGGGGTGGCCGTGGCGACGGCGGCTCTGGTGGAGATGGTGGTGGCGGCGAGGGAGGCGGCCGCGGCGGCCGGGGGGGTCGGGGTGACGGGGGCTCCGGTGGTGGTGGCGAGGGAGGCGGCCGCGGCGGCCGGCGGGGTCGGGGCGACGGGGGCTCCGGTGCTGGCGAAGGTGGTGAACGATAGCGCAACGGTGGTCGTGGCACTGGCGGCGGAGGTGACGGCGACCGCAGTGAATGTGGACTCGGTGGCGGAGGCCGTTGCAACGGTTGCACCGGCGGCGGCGGTGCCGGTGACTCCCGCGGCGGCGGTGGAGGAGGCGGTGGGGGTGGCGGAGACAGTGGCGGCGGCGGTGGAGGAGGCGGTGGGGGTGGCGGAGGCACTGGCGGCGGCGGTGGAGGAGGCGGTGGGGGTGGCGGAGACACCGGCGGCGGCGGTGGAGGTGGCGGCGACGACGGTGGGGGTGGTGGGGGTGGGGGTGGGGGTGGCGGTGGGTCATCGGGACGTTCCGGTGGTGCATCAGGCGCTTGAGAGTAGAGCGGCGGGAATGGTACGTAATGGTCATAATCGGGTGGTGGAGGTAGCGAGTAATCGTAGTCAGGGGGAGGGTAGCTCGGGACCATCCAGGGGTCAAGGATGAAGCGCGTGGGCGAGTCAGGAATATCCGTAGACACCTGACCTAGTTGCCGCGAGCGGCCCCCGAAGTCTGCCTCCGTCCGGGCCAACATTTCCTGCGAGAGCGTTGTTTTGGGATGCGGGGCCCGATGAGGGTACGACAACATCAGAAGATGGCCCAAAGATTTGCAAGGGTTAAGGTTTATATAAAATGTAAGGTACATATGGGTAGATCAAGAAAGAAGACAAAGGTTCGTTCACCAAGGTACAATCCATTCTATAGTAGAAGGGCCTGCAGAGGGCACAAGTATATCAGGGGGGTGGGGGCATGGGTGCGTATATATGTGTACGTGTATTCATGTATAGGGGACGGATGAGACAAATGGCAGAAGCTGAGGAGAATGGGGGTTCCTCGAGTCGGGCATTGGGGTACTTGGCTCCAGTTATCAGTTGCCGTAAACCACCGCCCGGAGAAAAGGTGTGCTTCAGGCCGCCACAAGGGTCCCCAGGGCTACAGGAGCTCAGGACTGCGAACACCACAGTGGCACTGCACATATCTTTTCTTTTCCCTCCTTCCGCCTCCCGCCTCCCGCCTCCCACCTGCTAATTGCCCCATGCTTTCCAGCTTGGGCAAACGAACGAAGGGCAGAACACACGGCCTGCGACTCACCCCGATATCTTGCTTGAGGCGGATTACAGTGGGATGCTCGTCGCCGGCCCTTGCTGTAATGACGATATCCTGCTCTCCAGGTGAGAGGGTGGAAGCTTTGATGACGCCATGGACTTGCGTTTGACTGCAAGGGCACCTGACGAATCGCTGCACATGGAATCCGCCAACCTCAACTTCGAGCTTGACGTGTTGTACTGCAATGGAAGGTAAGGATTGGCGGTGGAATTGGGGTTCAAAAACGATGCGCGGTGTGGTAGTGTGACAGTAAAAGGTTGTATGACTCTGCTAGTGGGAAGGCATGCGGCCAAGATGTCCGTGACGCACGAACTTCAGAGCTGGTGCAGTGGCCGTTAAAATTTATCACATCAGGAGGCCCAAAAGTGTTCAGGTAGCAACCCGAGTCGACATCCGCTCTGCAAGCATACAAATCAGAACAAAGCCAAGCATTTCTAGATTACCACGGGAAATTCAGATCGAAATAATAATCCTCAATTGTATAGAGTCGTATCATTTCCGGGTCGCAACACGAACTGACACACGTCGACCTCAGCAACAGTCGGGGCCCTAGCTGGATGAGGCCAAGTAAATACTCAAAAGCATGCAGACAACGAGTAAGATACGCATCAGGTAACATAAACAAACTTCTTTCATATTGTGTACATTGATTTATTTTTAGGCAGTTCAATAAAAGTCGCCAAGGACATCGACGCCTTGCGGGCAAAGGCACACGCATAAAAGCAGCAATCGGCATATGCATAAATATTCTAGATCTTTAAAATTATCTCGCTGCCATATATCAGATCATGTGAGTCTTTCGGCGTGCTGAAGATGCCCGACTGCGGTTACATAGCTAACCTCCGGACCAATGGGGCACCTTCGCGAGCCGTAAGAGCGTGCAGTGGTTAAAATAATCAATGATCTCAACAAAAGCTGTGAGACTGCGTGGAGCTGCAACCGCCGCCGTGGCGCGTTAGCATCGCCATCACCCGATCCTAAGCCCCTTCTCACCAGGTGAGGTCAGGTCAACGGAAAACTCCACATCGTATACCCCATCGACAGTCGGTGTTGCGCCGAAGCGTATATTCGTCAAGTAGAGAGCTTGGTTGCTGATGCGCGCCGACCGAACAGCCGGTACTAGTATCAACACCAGCGCCAGGAGCACCGCCGATCCACTAAATCGTCTAGTCATAATCAATTAGCTTCAATCTGACTCTCTAGTTTGCGGACGAATCAGGAGCTACTTATGAAATGGATCAAGATGGCCGTCAAGGAAGTCTCGGTGTCGCCCCGATGCTTGGCGCTCGGCAACCAAGCTCGGGTAGAAATGTATAAATGTAATTATCTAACAAATATATGGTGATGATTGCAGTGTGGTAGCGAGGGTTGCAAACGCTGCAACCCCAGTCAGTTATAGCAACAAGGGGTTGCCCCACCCGGGCTAAGCGTGCGACTTCGCATCAAGTTTGCAATAACATGGGCGACATCCATAAGGGGGAGAATTGTAAACTTATAAAAGAAAGAAAGCTAAGAATAGTCCTGTTGATGTACGATGGGCGATCATCACTGCCAACAATCTTGTCAAGTGCAGTTAATCGGTTGGCGGGCGCCCAACAATGCTTGAAAATCTATAGCTTTTGTACGAATCTCGTAAAAGATCCTTTATAATTACATTTCCTATATCCATGCAACACCTGAAATGCAATCCGTAGCGGGTATCTTGTTGTTGACCTTAGTCAGAGACAGTTAGTTATCGGTGGGCGCTTAATGCACCAGCAAGAAATTTAAGGTCTTCAGACATTTAATTATTTAAGAATTATCTTCCTGCATAGGATAATTCGGGGACAGTCAACAAGGATATATGTTATGGCGTTACTGCACCTACACTGACGGCATACCTGTAACTCAAGCCACATGAAACGATAAACTATCATCATTATAAAATATGGTATATGGCTTAATTGAAATTTAATATGCTTTCCAGCCTGCGGTGATCAGTGATAAATTTATGGAGTTGCCATCGGACTACAAACGCCTCCGGATCCGCAGCGACAGATTAAGTTGAAATAAACAATGAAATTACAATTCTGGTTTTAATGCATGACACGAGGGGGCCGGGGATGCAGGCAGCGGAAGCAGGGCAGGGCAAGAACGGACAAATGTGCCTAAAACAAATGGATTTTGTAACGATGCATTTTGAACAATGCATAGATTGGTCATTTACACATATGACAGCACGTAGGGACTAAGGAAGGACTTGCAGCGTCCACATGGGTACCCACCGAGGCTGGCGGCGGGCACGTGCTGGCGGCCGGCGGCTGGGGTGTTTGGTGTTTAGCCCTGTATGGCAGTGATTTCGGCGGCCTGGCTTGCCGGCTGTGGCTCGACGGTTCAGCGGTGCCAATATCTTCACTTGCACTGACACTTTCCGCTGAGCATTAACCAAAATGCATCAGCGGTAACTCGTAGCCGCGAAAGAATGCAAACCTATCATGGAACCGTTTCCTTAAAGCTCTGCTGCTTATGCTGGGCACATGTGAGCACTGGCCCAGACCCTCCCAGACGTCTTCACGTGTCCTCATCTGCGCGTCTGACGACGGCAGCAATATCACGAAAACTTAGCTCAGAGTCTTCTACATGTAGGCCCAATACAGCTCCGAGCAAAGGAAATGGGATGTGACCTCCGGCCTTTTCCAGCACTGTTAGATACCTGTATGAAATATCTGAGAGGCCAGCAGATGAAAACATGGCATGTACGTACGATTTTGAAATTTTTTCGAATTTACGTACGATTAGCGACACCGAAATATGTTGTACGCCAATGTTGTGAATGATCCTGGATGGTGAGGAACCTGAAAGAACGCGCCAGGAGAGCCCCAGAGGCACGCAGGGTAGATGGCGCAGGATGCTGCTGGTTTAACAGTTAGCTAACGGTTGCTGTAGGCGCACCCATGCCTATACCGAATGTCTTTCCTAAGCTATAATTAATCCTCGGGAACATCCTACATTCGCTGAACATGTAGATATGGGGATGAGCCAACATTGAGACGGTTAGGGCGTCCGGTAGTGTCTGCTTCCTTAGTCGCCGGAAGGACCAGCCAGGAAGGACGTCAAGTTACGTGATTTTGAGATAAGCTTGTTATGCGGGGAATGTTGGATGCTAATGCTGTATGCGCTACGTCTGCTTGCAACTTGCCTTGGCACGGACGCAGGAGTCCACTGACATGTAGATATAGCAGCATGTGATAATACGTACTTACCAAAATGTTTTGCATGTGCTTGGCTATGTGTGCGAGGAAAGCGAAGATTCGTAAAAGTGTGGCTACTTCGGAAGAGCTTGTCTTACACATGCCTTAGCAGCACGTATACCACATTTAATTGTCATAAAAATATCTGCACACCATAAAGTAAAAATTATATTTGTAAATTTGCAGTATTGAAATTGCCTGGAGAAGGAAGGGAACAATCCTACTAAACCTATGCTCCAGCTGTCGACGTCACACCAAAAAGACAGCTAGGTCGATTGGACAACATAGCTTATATATCAAGTCGGTGAGGTCCTATGTTGTTAAGCTGCCGCTGGGTACCATGCAGTTTGTTGGCCCATAATAGCAGCTTCAAGGACCCAACACGCATACCTCTCATCATAAACAGAAAGTTCTTGCGATTGATTTGCATAAATTTAAACAAAGATGATTTGTAATGAACTTGTACTCAAGACTTGTGCCCGACCTGGTTCGAGAGACCACGCATGGCTGCTAAGCCGGGCCTTAATGAGCATGGTACAGCCTCATCAGATGCTTTATGTAGCAATGTTTTTACGTCCGTCGAAGACCCTGGTGGTACCGGGCAGTGCTTTTGACATGTCTTGAGCCTTTTTCTCCTTTTATCCGATCAACAGGTCAGACGCCACAAGATCCGGCTTCTTAGCGAGTACATATGACTGTCGAGCCTAGAAAGATCTAGGTGCTATGCGCGTCTGTACGGGACGGCTAACCATTATGGTATCGGAGCAGACGGCACATTGCAGAGGTCACTGGAGGGTCTTTGTCACTTCTTACATTCTTCCTAAAATTAATGAGCCCTGCTTGTGGCACTACAGTGCGTGCGCCAAAACCTCCACCCCGCGCTAGGAATGTGGTGCGGAGTTTTGCCCATCCATGTCTGCACCTTCAGCACACCATCTCGTATGGGCGATTTCCCGATAATGACGATCCCTGAGACAAAGGTAGTTGTGAAAAGCGCCGAACCCCGAACGAGGGCTGGGATGAGTTCTAGAGGATGTAAATTGTACATTCACGTTGTCACATGGTACGGCAATACACCCGTACACGAGCGGTAAGTGGTTGCAATCCACGAACGTTCCCAAGCAACATGAACCATAGAAATCTATCACACTGCGAAAGCTCAACATTCGAGAGCGCTGGCGTCTCTGGAACTGCCGCCCCCAGACTCTTGGAAGTACGGTGCCTTTGGTGCCGTAATAGGTTCGAAAACTTAGTCTTTTTATACTTCATAGTGCCTCAACATGCACAATAAATCATTTATATAATCACATATGTAATCATATATATATAGGTGCCCCCCCAATGCCCCTTATGTATATGTGTATATATATATATATAAACGCCTTTATTGTTGATGATTTTTCTGATTTGACGATTTATTGATTCAATCACATTAGTAGTATATATGACCTTTCTAATTTCCGCAGGAAAGGCAAAAAACGGCACAATTCCTGACCAATTTCTTTGCCAGATATCAGAAATAACAGGATATTTATTATCCCATTTTATTCCAAATTGTTTTAGCTCAAAATGTGCCATATGTATATATATATATATATATATATACGCGGCTCTGGCAGCACTTGTGTGAATGCCCACACACTCCGTCATTCCTCTTCTATTCTGTCGCCCCAGGGTCCGCTACCTAACACGTAACTTGACTTGAAGATTGCGTGAGCACCGTTTGCTTGACCTTCTAAGGCGCTGATGCCCTGCGCGCAAGCCTCTACCAGCAAGCCAGCGGCACTTATCGTATGGAACGGCCGCTGTCCAGGTCCGCGGAACAATCACATACAGTGATAAGGGATCCCCACAGGCGCGCTGGCGATAACTGCGGCCACATGCCGTATATCATCCCAGGTACAAAGCCCGACTTGACTTAATCATCATCCTGGCGAAGACGACCGTGTACGGCCAACCGTCGCGACCTAGATGTGTATTCATTCCATAAAGCATGCATTCACGACGTCGCCAAAAGTTGCCCACCTGGTATTTAGGGAGGGTGACCAACAGGTGACCCCAGCGACCCGTGTCACCCCGGGTCGAGGCGAGAGGCCACGCCAAAGCAGGCGCTAATGCCAGCAGGACAACACGGACATCCACAGAACACCAAATCATTGACTAGCATGGATACATGGATATGCATATGAAGAGACAGCACCATAGTATAGTTCGTTATTGGTGCAAGTGTTGAGGCCCGGCGTCGCCGCCCCGATTTAAGGGGCTCAGGAGCAGCAAAGGGCTGCCGGCCGCTAAGAAACCGCGTAAACGCATGAAGAGTAAGACCCTAGAACGTTTAGACTTCCAGGCTCTACTTCCATTTCACCCCTATCTGATAAAGTTAGCCTCCCCAGTCCTGATATAACCCCTTAACGCCAGTGAGACCCCACCTGGATAGGCAAACAGCTATCCATCCTTCAATTGCTCCATTATTCCGAGGTGCTGCAGATAAACGCGATAAATGAGCGACATGCCAACGCATCTTTGGATGCGGCATCCAGACGCAGACGCAAACCGGGAGTTACATGGTGGCCTCATCGCTGTCCACCAATGCCGGCGGCCTGCTCAAACCCCACTCGCCAGGTTACCCGGCATATCAAACTTTCCTATGAGTCCAAAGATGCTGGCATATGTGTCTTGAGTATTTTAGTCAGTGCCGGCACCACATCGCTCACCGCAAGAGTCACAGGTCGATGGGTGTTACGACGGACCTTGTCTCATGCCGACCTACCACACCTTCGAGCCCGTGACTAGTCCCCGGATTAGTGCCCTACACGCCCTGACACCCTCTCCGCTAGCTGCAGCGCGAACGTGGCGTTGATTCGGTGTGCGTAGTCAAAGTTGAACATATATAACTTGTCACGCGGCACGAAGATCTGCCACAGCATCGCAAGGACGCCCTGCTCGTTCCAACGGTACGTGAAAGAGGCCCCCGTCGTCCGACACAGCTGGACGAAGTGCTGTACCTGAGAGTCCGGGCAGAGGAGGGCGGGTGTTCATTCGCGAAGACAAGGATGGCGGAGGGGGATATCTATCGGGGATGGGAGGCGGTACGTAGTGGGTACGCGGTTAATAGTCGGCCAACGTGCGTCAGGAGCGCAGTTCATCGTGCTGTGGTTAGCGGCCAACTGTCTCCTCCAAACTCACGCAAGTGGACGTGCCAGCTGGACACTTTTAGGTTGCGCTTCATTTACGCTTTGCGCTTCATTTACTCTGCGACCAATTATTGTTTAGCCGGACTACCCGAGTAGGTTCATGCCGGTCCTCATTTCCTCAAACCGACACTCGTATTGATCGACTAGTTCCCGCGCTGAGACGACATTTCCAAGCTGTTCTGCAAACTGCCCTTCGCTCGGGCATTTGCCTCCGAAGATTCCATGCGATTTTGTCTTCGAAAGGTGTCCATCTCCGTTGCGAATGTTGGTGTCAGATATGATATGGGGCACAAGATAAATGAACCACAATACTTCACACGCAGCTCGCGGGCAGATGAGCCATAGGGCCGAAAGCTGCATGTTGGGGGAATCGCGAGCACAATCGTCGGGCGTCGGTGGCGTGGCCTCGGGCGGACCAACCTCGGGCTGGAGGAACCAGTCGAGGCTGTACATGAGGCAGTTGCCGAAGAGGATGGTCCGGTTCCAGCCACCGCGGCTGCGCAGTCCTAGCTGGTTCAACCTGTCTAGCTGGGCCGTGGGAAGCAGCCCCTCCTCCAGCTTCTGCGAGCGCAGGCGAAGGGGAAGGAGTGGCGGTACGGACGGACGGGGACTGATCTTAGCATAAAATGTCGCCCTGTCAAAGTATGAAGACACGCATAGTCTGGGCACAGAGGGCACTGGGCGTCCTAACACCCGACCGTCCCAACATCTAATACGTCATCATACCCCGTCTCACCGGTGCGGGACATACCACCGCTGTGTGCTCCGGACAACACACCCAGCACCCACCCTCACTCACAGCCCCAAGCCCAGCGCCAATTCCCAACCCATAGGTCTCTCACATCTTCTCGTCCTCCAACTACCTTAGCCCAAACCTTAACAGACTGGTTCCCCTGACTGGTTGTCTTTCTCTCCTCCGACCAAAATCACTATTCTCACAGGCGGCTTCCTAGGCCCCATTTGCACATTCGCTTCTACGTTACACGCCGACTTCTGACTTCACGCAATTGCAAACCCCTTCTTCACTCCAGAGCCCAGAGCAGATCGAGTCCGAGTTTTCCCATAGTCCCTGCGGGGCCGCAGCACGGGCATAAACATGCCACCCAGATGTGCGCGCACGCTCCACTCTTTACCGACTCACGCTCCGTTTGTATTCTGAATACAGCCCTTCAATGCTCTGCGGCTCACAGAACTCAAACAGCGTCTCCGGCACCACTTTGTTAGTGACCAGATAGAAGCGCGCCAGCTCTGGTAGGCCCCACGTCACGATGGGGGGGTCGCGCTGCGCATTGCGAGCTGCCAGCAGGTAGCCATGTCTGTCAAACAGCTCCACCAGGTTGGTGCCAACGGGACTCAGGATGAAAGAATCGTCGTCCAGCTGCAACACATATCTGTGTGTTTATGGGGAGGGACGGGACAAACAGATAAAGAGTCAGTAAGATTATGACGGGAAGGTCAAACGAAGAGAAAATAAACACAGGAAGAAGGGAAGCCGGTATGTCGGCTGGCCGCCGTAGGTAGGGCGCTCCCGGGAGTGCTTCCAGGACGGCTTAAGTGCTGAAGGGAGGTTTGAAATGTAGCACTTGTGCGTGCGTGTACGTGTATGTGTCTGTATACCTGCACGTGTGTACACGTGAACATGTACAGTATCTGAAAAGCGCACATTCCTCGCGTTTCCATGTCTATGTGTTTGCCGAAAAGCACAGCTTCGGATCAGGACGCAATAACGTCACGATCAATCCTGGTGAATGGAGGCATACCTGATGAGCAGGTATGCAGTGGCTTACTCACCGATGAGATGCATTATTAAAGCGAGATGCGATTGGTCGTTATAGAAGCACAGAAGCAACGATAGGTCGATTGTTGCGGTGGAGACGCAATGTGAGAGGATGAGCGATCCCGAGCCAAAAGGACGCGCACATACCTTTCTATGCCCGCAATCGCACAGTTTTCAATATGGGGTGGCTTTAACCTGGCTTTTATGGGGTGGCTTTCCAATAACTTTAGGGGCTTTAACCTGGGATGACGCACAACAAGTTGTTCGTTCTGCGCCACGGTGCACGTGCAGGATTCGCTAGGCAGGGAGCGAGCGTGTAGGCGGATGCCGAAGGCGCCAAATCAGGAACCGATACAAGCCGGGCGTGAAGCGCCAGGTGGTCACGGGACTAGCAGGCCGCGCTGCACATCATCATGCGGCATGGGATGTAGTGGAATTTTACTGGGCATTAAGAATCGACCTCTCTCCCATTGCCTTCCCACCAACATTCCAAGACAACCCCACCTGTGACCCATCTTCTTAGCGAAATGCGGCATGAACGCTAGCCGCCAGTCCCCCATGAGACGGTAATTGGCATTCTGGAAGGAGTGCCAGCGTCCCCGATCGGCCGCCATTTGGGGCACCATCCAGCTGCTATTGTGCACAGGCAGCACAGCCACATTGGGCTGCATCAGATCCCCCAGCCGCTGCTCTATGAAACTGATCTGCAGGTCAAAAGGATGGTCGAGTTAAGTTGCATCATTGGGACGAGCTGGACTTTTTGGAATCAGGTGGTCTCCCGGGCCAACGCACAACCGGAAAGGGTTTAACAATAGGACGGGCGTGGGGAACAGACTGCAATGGGGCACGGGCGGCATAGATGGAGCACGGGCGGGAAGGTCCGACGAGGAGCGTCCGGAGAACAACGAACGAGATAGAGGGGCGGAACTATATATTCGGGTGACGGGGATCGTTGGGCTTGGAATGTAGAGCAAATCGCTGTTGGTCGCACTAGACTTATCCCCCTGGTGGCTGTGCTTGTCCGGAAAGCATATTACTTTCCGATACCGCAGGATTGTACAGGGTCATTGTGATAGAAAACGTCTGCCGCAATGAAGGGCCGTGATGGCCTCCGGCCTATGCATACATGAAAACATTTCCGACACCCCATGGATGATCAGCTCGAGCACGCAAGCACGGCTGAATATTATCCAAGTGTGTGTCTGCGGGAAGCTAAACCTACGTGCTCGGGTGCAGCCCCTTGGCAGATAATGATGGCGGCGAAGGGCGTGTCCTAACTTTCCCCTGCCGCACCTGCTCTTCAAATGTGAAGACGTAGAACTTGCCAGGAGTGGAACTAAAAAGATTGCGAAAACACAGTTCCAGGGAGTTGCTCAGCATGCTAAGTCGGTCCCTGTCTACAGGGCATGATGGGAAGAGTACGAACGGTAAGCCGCACCTTACGATTGTTTCTCTTCCGGTCAAGCCGTAAGGTATGGGCTAAATATAAGCCCATTATCTCAGATAAGACTTATGGTACCTTAGTCAGCGTTTGGTTCTCAGTAAGGTCCGTGTGCAACACAGCGTCATGCTTTGGACGTGTCGAGGGAACGGTCTTCAAAGTAATATCTTTTATTCCCATATTCAATTTCTTTGCCTAGTTCCAGCCCCTATGGATGAGTTTACTTAAGACGCAACCTGGCCTCCAAAGTGCATGACAAACGCTACCTTTGCGGTCAAAGTCAGTCAGCAGCCAAATAACAGCTAGTTTCTCGCTGTTCGATGAAATGTCTCCTCCTTTATCTCCTTCTTGGGCTAGCTTCCTAGTCTTGTGAAGCCATCGCTGTAGCAAGCCATCGTCGCGCCCACCCAACCTTAGTGTCGAATGGGCCTCACAGTAATACGATAGTATTAATATGCCCAATACAGTGTTTAGTGAGGGCATGGCCAAATTGTCGAGCAAACCTATCTACTGTGTTGATGCGAACAAATGAATCTCCAACCCAAGGGTTGTCATAACATCAAATTGGATGATGGAAATTCCACATACAGCGAAGATTGTCTTGCATGTTTGCGTTAGGGTAACTACGGCGCCGTACATGTTGTACCCCATCGCGTGAAGGAAATCATGTGCCTAAGGAGCATTTCCATTATTTTAAGGAGCAAGCTACAATAATGCTGTGACTTTTTTCATGATCGCCTCGTGAAATATTATAAGTTTAGGATGCGAAGTGCAATCCGCTCAGGACTTGTCCTAGGTGCAACATTCAACTTGCCACTTGCTAACATCTGTATTTTTCTGCTACTTTAACGCTTGAAGCGCTATACTTTGTTTTAAAGCTTCCTAAGTGGAGTGACAATGGTAGATTTAGGCTTTTCAATTTGCCATTACCATAAGCGTATCACTGGTCATACGAACTATGCTTAGGAAAGTTCCGTAGGTTAAAATTTCCCTTGGGGGCATCACTCCGCGTTCGGCAAACGTATTTGCTGTAGTGGTTGATTATGGGACAGGAAGGTCTTGGACAATATCATGCAATTGGCTGGCCGAATGCGGCTTAATCGCCGCGAGCACAAGTGCGCAGGGGCCTTAGCGACACCATCCCTCACCTTCGTGATCACCCCTCAGCAGCTCCCAAGGAAATTGTAAAACAGAGTTTCATTTCTAGCCGATTACTTCCAATCTATTTGTAATTATATTAGAAAGGTGCTGTGCATCCGTCAGCTGCTGCCTGCTGGACGATGGCACCATGAAAATCCGTGGTGGGCACGGCAACCGCGCTGTGCATGCACTGCACAGCGGGACATCCTGAGCATCTAATGCACGATCATATGTCTTGTGGTCCACGAATCAGAATCATTGTCTTGACTTAAGTGTCATATAATTACAAAGCAGTATCTTATCTGTGTTTCCGTTTACAGCATAACCTTCTGGCTCGAAACATCAACAATTGCGGATGAAACCAACATGCTGCTCGAATGATATATTATTTGAATATTTCGTTATAAACTGATTCGGCGCGTAATTCTCCAGGGGGCTTCCGTCTTCAACTTGCGTGACTGAGCCATGCTTTCGCAGGTAAGCCTGGAGCGCCAGACCATGCAAATATCAAATCATTACTCCACACAATGGTTATGGCTTTACCATTTGTTCTTTCTTAACGCGAAACCGATGAATTTCTCCCGTAAGCACCTGTTGGCAGAAGATTTTGAAGAGGTTGAGCGCGTCCAGTACGCCGCCGAGCGCTCTGCACAGGAACCTGCTGTGGTGAGTTTATCAATGCGGCTAGTGCCTGCATGAGTTTCCTGACAGTACCAGGCTATGCTTGCAGATTGGACCATCCTACGGTATACCGAACGCTGGCCCGCTGGCCGACAACACCAACGTCAGGGCCAGCCATTGCGCTTGGGTTGCTGCTCCGCACGTCCCAACCAGCGACATTACCGGCATTGAAGTCGAGCCAAGGGGTACATGGCATCATGATGACGTATCGGTCGCGGCACACAGCAAGGTGGAGGCATCAGATAGCTACCGCACTGTAAGCCCACTGCCTGTTCCAGCGTATCATTGCTCCACGTGTGCCCCACCCGTGACCGGGTATCAAAACCCGGCTTCTTCCTATGGTCAAGAAGGCAGAACAAATCTTAACGCTTCTACTCCAAGCAACTGCCCTTGCACTGGTGACGGCATTCTTCACGGTGGCAATGGGGGAAGTCCCAAGCTGCCCCCTGCCAAACGGCAGAGCGTTGCCCCAAACGTTGAGCCATGCTGGAATACCGCAGGAAACTGTGCTCTGAAGCTTAATCTGGACAGGAGGCAAGTCGTATTCACAGCTACAGTCACCGAAGCTGCAGCGACAACAGCACCATCCCTGCTGACATCTTCAGAAGCAGTACCACTGCCGTGGGGAACCTCATTGACGTCAGATCATCTCGCGCAGGCGCCGTCGGAAGCCAGCCGAGCGCGGGGATCCTATAGTGAAGGACCCTTACAGATAAATGCAAAACCTGGTTTCGGAGCCGCCCCCAATGCCTCCTGGCTCCAACGGCAGTCAGCGCTGCCAAGTGCATCATCTGCCGTACCCCCCGCGGACCTACCGCAGCAGGCGGCGCCACCTCCGTACCCCTCGAAGCAGCCGTATCAGCTTTCTAAATCCCTGCAGTACAGCCACCAGCACAACACGTTCGGAGGGCCACATGGCTTGCATCCATGCCATCCGACTTTCACCCGGCAGCAGCAGGGGCCGCAACAGCAACAGGATACATGGCCAGTGGCACCGCAGCGGCAGTCGCACGGTCAGAGCCCGCAGACATGGCCCCAGCAACAAGTGGAGTTTGGCTGGGAGAAACGGCCAATGACCGGCACGGCAGAGATTACAGCTGGCAGATGGCAGATGCACCTGGAGACACGCAGCCGGCGAGGTCACACTGCCGCTCAGCACGTGATCAGCTCCGCACTTGGCGGCACCTACGACCAGCTACAGCATCAGCAGCCACAGCCGCAGCCACAGTCCCTATCGCACCCTCAACTGCATCTACAGCCGCAGCAGCACCTCCTGATGCTGCCCAGTTGTAAACAGGACGACGAGCATCATACCCATTTGCCGCAGACGGTGTCGCACAGCTGTGCCATCTCAGCAGCCTCCACCGCAAGCCCCGTACTCATACAGTCAATTCCACCCCCTAACGCAACTTCTTTCGGGGAGGGTGCGGCGCGGGTGAGTGATACGGGGACTGGATCTGGATCTGAATTCGTAAATGCATCAATGGAGCTGATGCGGCAGCCGAGCCCAGCTCCAACACTGATCTGCCAACCGGTCGCACCCGACTGCACCGGTTCCGAACCGAATTTAAATCCAGGGTCCAGATCCGGGTCTGAGATTAAGCAGCCTTCGCAGTTTCTGCCACAAGCACAACCGCAGCCACAAACCAGGCCCGAGTTGTGCCTTCATTTACAGCCGCAGTATGTCTGCCCACTGGCGCATGGATCTCAACTCACCCGGTCGGTTCAGAGCACCCGCAAGGCGCCCGGACCTCCGGGCCAAAGACATTCTCACCCGCGCCGGGGAACGCAGCAACCCATGTCGTTGCCGGCCAAGGTCCTATGCGTACCGCCGCCCCCTGCAGCGGCCCTGGTGGGGATGCAGATGCCGGTAGGGGGGCAGCGCAACGTGCCGGCTGGGGGAGCCGGACCGATGCCGCTGCAGCAACAACTGCAGGGGCAACAACAGAAGCCATCAAACAGCGAACAGAGGTTGAGCAATCGCCAGCATATACACCTGCCGAATCAATACCAATCCCTGCCGCCCTCCCAGCTGTCATGCAATCAGCCACAGAAGGCCCCCGAGCAGCAGCAGCAGCCTCCGCAGCAGCCTCCGCAACACCCGCCATCATCGCCATTGCCGCGACACCGGCACCATCAGCAACCGCAACACGGCCTTTACCAAGGTGATATGTCGCCACGTTGGCGCGCTGCAGCTCCGGCAGCACTGCCAGGCTCTCCTGAGGCCAAGTGCCAGCTTTGTCCTAATAAGTGTGCTCTGCGGCCTCACGCTCCGAAAACCCTAGATGCGGGTTTGTGCGGCGACGCCAGTGGTGCACGGGGAGGAGCGATGGGCCCATTCCGCGCAACTGCAACCGCAACCCCGTCCACCACTACCATCGCCCGTGCCAGTGCCAGTTTCCTGCCAGGCAGTTCTTATCGGCCAGCAGCACCTGAAGAGAATCAATGCAGTTCTTGTGCGTATCCATCCGCTGCTGCTGCTACTGCTGCTACTGAGCCACTTAACGCTGCTACAGCTGCCAATGCCGTCGCTTACCCTCCTGATTTCTGCCTGCTGCATGCAGCAGTTGGCAACAGTGCATCCGGGGTACCGCATGGTGGCAGCAGTGCTGTAGTCACGGCCGCTGGTGCCGCTGGAGATGGGCAACCGGGCGGGGGCATCGCTGACCCTGCCGCCGTCGCAATCGGTTATGGAACTGAGACGCTGGAGAACCCTGCTGCCTGTGTTGGGGCCTGCGTCAGCGGCATCGGTCATTGTGGTTACCGCTCTTCCGCAACCACCATCACCACCGCCGTCAGCGCCCCCGTCATTGCTGCTGTCACCACCCCAGTCACCACCGCTGTTGGTGATCCATCCAGCGGCTGCGAGGAAGCCAGCGGACGGAAAGTGGTCATCACGGGGTTTGGTGGTACCTCTCATATCGGCAGTGCGTTTGGCGGCTGCACGGGTACCAGAGGTGGAGGTCCAGGGAGGCGGCTGCCAGCATCCCTTGCCGCGGTGACCTGCTCGGCGCCGTCTAACACTGCACTGCCACCGGGAATAGCAGCAGCGGCATCGATGCCAGCGGCAGCAAAAGGGAATCCTGCGGCGAGGGGGGTGGGTTGCCCGGGGGCAGCTGCCCTCGCACATGCGGGGGACATTAACACCTGTCCGCCATCACTGCCGTCCATTGCGGAGGTGCGGGCGGCGAGGGCGGCAGCGGCGGCTGCAAATGGCCCCGTAGCCAAACAGCCCGTGCTGCAATTCGAAGGAAGAGTCAGGTGTGGCCCTATTGTTGTGCCTGGCTTGCGTAGCTGTCCGAGTAACTCTGTTGCCCCTCTTGCTCCCCCATCACATCAACCACCTCGATGGAGCCGTTGCTGAGAGTGAGATGATCCCCATCGCTGCGTACTTCACTCCACGCAGTTCTCTTTTCGCTCTTCCCCGAATCCCTGGACAGGTACGCGGCCACAGCAGTGGAGGTTGACTGGTTGTGCAGGGAGCTGTTGGCTGCCCGACCCCCTGTCATCGGGCTGGACATGGAGTGGCGTCCGCATTACGTGGCAGGTAGGCCCGGCAGTAATGCTTTCCGTGTCGACAACAGCTGCTTCTACAGGAGAAATCCTAAGACCCCAATTTATTCTCATGCGGCAACCGGCCCTGGTCTGTTTTGCGCCCTTGTCGCTTTCCCCTGACGGGCTGCACCAGCAGGCTCCCCAGCAAATCCAACAGCCCTCCTCCAGATCTGCTACGCGGTCCCCGCCGGTCATCCCGGGTATCTGGCATTAGGAGCGGACCGGCCTCCCTCCGGCCGCCATCATGGACAAGCCACCACCACCACCGACAACAACAACAACAAGAGCACCATCGATGCCATCACCACCGATAACAACAACATCATCATCATTGATGCCGCCATCACTGCCGCCAGTGGCTGCGTCGGTGCGGACTCGACAGCCGTCATCACCTCCTCCACTACCGTGTGCGGTGGAACGGCGTGCGGCGCCTCAGAGGCTCCCCGTCGCGACCCTGGCAGGGATCCAAGTAACGATACGGATAAGGCGGCGGCGGCCGCAGCGGCTGCAGATACATGTACAGGTACGGCAGGGGTTTGAGATGTGTCGGTCGCAGTGTCCGAGGGGCGGTCTGTGTGTGTATGTGTGTGTGTATTGGCATACTCGCATCGAAGCAAGGCTCGTGTGTGTCGGAAGTGACTGGATGGGATGGGAAACCGGATTGGCCTCTTGACACATGAGAAGGCCGGCAGAGGGAGGATGAATATTGATTGGAGCCCTTTTTGAATGTTAGTAAATGCAGGGAGGCGACAGCTGTTGGTTCAGTTTATAACAGCGGACAGGACCGCACATTCTGTCCTCCATCTCGTTCCCCCTTCCTTTCCCTTCCCCTTCCCCTTCAGGGCGGCACTGCTGCTGCCTGCTGCTGCACATCATCCACAGCGGTGTCACGCCGCGACTGCGGGCGCTGCTGGAGGCGGAGGAGCCGTGCAAGGTGGGGAAAAGGGGCTGGGTGGGTAGGGGGCGGCGTGGATGTGTGCAACTGGATAGGGAATAGAGCGCGCATGTGTGGGTGTTTGGGGAAAGAGGGGCCACCCTAAGACATAGATTTTCGTGCCCTAAGCGCCTTTATCAGGTTTCAGGGCCCTATGTCAGCAGCAGGAGCATTTACACTTACGGCAGATGGGACCCTCTGAGAGCCATGTGGCCTGATGCTGGGCGGGGAGATGCTGCTCGGTTTTGGGCATGGGTCCAACCGTACAAAGGCACGGAGGCCCGACCTGCAGAGCAGGGCGGTCATTTTGTTTTGGTATGTTGGTGATCTTTCAAAAGGTTCTCTTTCCTAATCTATCCTGTACATCAGACGCGAAAACGTCTGCTGTGCCATCTGGGCCTGATTCATAGCCCTGGAGCACCAATGGCTGTCTATCGAGAGTCTGAATCATGGATTTCAACACAGCATCTCGCGTGTCCTCCATCCCGCGCTTCTCCTCTCTTCCTCCCCCCTAGCTCGCTTCCCCTTGCTCCTTCCCCCCTTACCTCGGCTTCCTCCCTCCGAATTTATGACATCCCGCGTACGTACGCACGTACATACGTATGTATGTTCATAGCTGCGATTTACTTTGATCTACAGGACGTCTTTGAAGTATCTTGCCCTGTGGTTATACAAGCTGGGATGCCCTACCACCCCATTACCCCTGACACGTACCCAAATCCGGCTGAGTGCCGTTTCGGAGCGGCCCATATCGATCGATGCCATTTCCCCGAGGCACTTTGTCCAGAGAGCGACCCACTGTCGGCGCAGCCGCACCTGGGAGGGGATGTGATTGGATAAGGAAGATCCGTATGGGGTGATAGCCGTCCATCGTCCCCTTCATGACACCTGGATGCGGACCGACCCATGGGTCAACCTTGCAGGTGGGTGTCAACATCACCGGCGACGCGAACAAGCTCAAACGCGACTACGGGGTGAGCTGGTCGCAATAAGATTTGCGCTTTTTGCGTCCGTGTCCGACGTTTCTTAACCCTGTCATTTCCGCCTTCTGGCAATTTGGCGTCTTAGGACTGGCCGGCCTACGTTACCACGGGCTGTGCTGGCATGCAGCGCCGAAGCTTTGGCTCCGTCGCTTTGACCCTAACCCCATCCTCCACGTGCCTCCTCTTGGTTGCTGCCTTGGTCCCTGGGGCGGGGCGGGAGGCAGGTAGAGATGCGAGGGACGACGGAGCTCGACCTTCTGGCCAATGATCGAGTGTTCCAGGTGTGTGTTTTTGGGTCACGGCGTTCGAATATGTCACAGGGTGCTAAGTGTGCGCATATATATATATATATATATACCTACACGTGCACACACGCTCACAAGCATGAGCACTAACAAACAGACAGACAGACTAAACCTTGTGTATCGCCCTGCGCTGTGGTTCGGCCCGGTCATATATATACCACAGCGCAGGGTGAAACACACGGTTTAGTCTGTCTGTCTGTTTGTTAGTGCTCATGCTTGTGAGCGTATGTGCACGTGTAGGTAACTGTAGGTCGGCGGGTTGGCAAGCACAGCCATGATGTATCGGTAGGTGCCTTCGGCGGCACTTCAGCCCCACAAATTCAATTCAACTTCACCCCCGCGGGGTTCTCTTCGCGTTTAGGCGACTTTGTTGGTGTGCGTTAGCACACACACACACACACACACACACACACACATAAACCCCAAGCCCGTCCCTGAACCCCAATCCTGCAGCATATCGCACATGTCACCATCAATACGGAGTACCGATCGCGTTGGTCTTTGTCAGGTAGGGCGGGGTGGCTGGCGGTGACGGGAAGACCGCAGGGCTGCCAGTTTATTAGTGCGGCTTTGCGAGCCCGTGGCATTGCAGGGTACAGCACATGTTGGGTGTTGTGCCCTCTCTCCCGCCTTCCTATCGTATCCTATCTCCCCGGGATCTTTGAGCCCGGTAAACACTTTGAACCACTAACCTAGGCTCCCTGCCCTGTCAAGAGGGGGCAGTGATAGGGAGCGAAGGCAGATGCCTGGCATGGCCCTGCTGCTTTGCCGCCTGAAGGGGCCGCCGCAACAGCCTCATGGGGGAAGAAGGATTGCGGATATTGAACCGGCGCATGCTCGTCTTGACTCGGGCCGGTGCCGTCGCCATCCGCGAGCACATGTACATCTAAATGCTCAGCAAGCGAAGAAACGGAGGAACGTGTAATTGTACTATATGTCTGTGTGTGTGGGATGCGTCCTAGGTATTAAACACCTGGATTTCGGGAAGAGGTGACGCAGAATGCACCCGAGTGTGTTTGCAACGATGACGGAGGACGGGGCAAAGGACACTCCTGATCATCAGAACACGGGCCAGGAGGATGAAGATACCCCCGCTTTGGTACTCACATGCTTGTGCTTAGGTGTGTGCTTGGTGCGTACGGGTGTGTGCTCCGTACATTGCCCATGTATTCGTGTCTATCTATGTAGCTACACGGGAGTTCAGGCTAACCCCATAGCTGGCTCCACCATGTGGGGTGTGTATCTTAAAATCCAACCAAACCCGCCTTTTCCCCAATGCCCCTGTTTCTCGCCTCCCCACGCCCTGGATGATACCCCAGCGCTGGTAGAGACGGTTCTGAGGCGTCAGCTGCCCAAACCCAACAATATCCGTTGTGGCAACTGGGAAAAGCGTCCTCTGGACGCTGCCCAGCAGCGGTGAGCGATTGTCGGATGGGGTAGGAGATGAGGTAGGAGAAACAGCATATCCAGCTACTGCTTTCTCTGACGGGCACTGCGCTCTTCTATCTCTAAGTAAGGGATGTAGTCCTGGGGAAAAAGGGGAGGGTGCCGGGAAGCCGCTCACCGCCTATCCCCACCAGGATCTCGCCCACCCCAACCCGTCAGCTGACCCCCAAAGGCATTCCCGGAGACGAGGAATTGTTATCCTTTGTAGGACAGCAAATCTCCTCCCCCTTCGGGATGCAGCTCCCTCTGCTCGTTGCAGTGTCCCCTTACAAAATCCCCCTCCCCATTTAAGGAAATGGAGCGGGGGAATGTATAGGTGGGGAAGCACCGATTTGAGTAGAATGACAGCGCAGCACATCACAGCACATCATATCGCATCGCGTCATTTCTCGTATTTGCCATTGGCAGTGTACACCTGTACCCTGTATATGCAGGTACGCAGCACTGGATGCCTACGCGGGTCTGGCGGTATGGGCCGCATTGCTGCGGCTGCCGCGTCGCCGAAAGGCCCCACTCATCGTGCCGCCGGTGGCGTCAGCGTCCGCACCGGGTCCAGAACTGTCATTGGAGGCCATCGCAGCCGACTTAGCCACTGGTAGCAATGGTGCGGATGGGCATGCGATTTTGGGAAGTAATGACTCGTCCGCTTCCGCAGCAATAGGTGGGAGCGTGGTCGCCCGGGATTGCATTGCGGCTGCCGGGCACGTGGCAGACTCGGCTATCCGTCGCAACGGCAACAAGGTCAGCGAGCCCGGTGACGCAGGTGTTGGTGCCGCCACCGCCGCCGCAAGGGACCGGTCACCAGAGGTTGATCACTGAGAGCTAGTCTAAGAGCAGGAGGTGTAAGGCCACGACCTGACTGGGGCCGAACATCATCTCATGAGGGCTGGCGCTGCTGGCACTTGTGATGGTAGTAAGTATCGATGCCCTGTTAGGCATAGAGGCATAGGCGTAGGCTAGACAGGCATAACTACATCTGGTGCCCTCCATCACGTCTCCTGCATTTCAACGGCTTTTGTGCCAGCATTCCCAGCATAATGGCGGTATGTGGTGCTCTGGTATACCAGGCACACATATAGATTGTGTTGCGCATATTGTCTACCTGTATCATTCAACGAATTAACCTGTGACGTATATCCGTTCTGCTGTTTATTTCTCTGGACATAATCACAGTGAACTTCGAAGCATCTTTGTCCGAACCGGTGAGGCTTTGCGCCTTTGACTTGGCTCCGCGCTGCAGTGTACGGGATACAGTACTGCACATTCGCTTTTGTCACATATCGACATTTGTAAAATCACGGCGCAGGGCGCCGGTACTATCTGCAGTCTCTTTGGCTACCCCAAAAATCACATTGCTGAAGAGAACGCGAGTACTCCGATCCTTGTGAGATGAAGCGAGATGCGTCCTCCGCGCGACCAGGATACGTCTCACGCTCTGCGTGGGTCCCACGACCGTTGTCACCAGTGCACTACCGGTAGCTAACACACTCAAGGTTGGAAACACCATACACAAAACGCTTCACGCCTCGCCCTATCTCCCTTCGCCTCTCCTGCGTCCGGCTGACCTGTCGTCTCACGCACTTCTCCCGTATGCCTTCCAAATTCATCACAATTCGCTCACCCTCATCTCTCCATTTACTAGTGGGCCCACAGCCTCATGCCACCTGCCACTAATCCCGGCGTCCCGCTGCCCACTCCAGCTGCCCCATCCGCCCGCATACCGATCGAGCAATTGCCGCCCCCGTCCTCCTTTATCCTTTACCTTGGTACGTCTCAACGCGTATAAAGGTGGATGGACTGTGTACTGACATGAGAAAGGGGAGATACAGTGACACAAAACATAAACACATAAACATATCCATAAAAGATATACACGGCGCATCAATACATAGTGTCATGTACGGATCCCCAAAACCTCAAACCCTAGGCACGAAAATCGCTCAGTCCGCGCCATTTCCTGTATATTCTGCCGCTCAAGACAGTGAGTCCACGTCCCGCTCCAAAGCCACCAGGGATTCCTCGGGAAGCAGCTCCTGGATCTCGGCAATGGCCGCCTCCAGCTTCTCAGAGTTCTTGCTGTCTGCGAGCGCGAGGGACAGAAGAGCGAAGAGGACAGGTGATGAGTGCGTAGCAGGCCTCGACCGAGCCAGTGGGTGGGCAGAAGGAACTATCAGTGGTTCGGGCGCCGGATACAAAGCACATCTTAATTGTAGAGTTATAACCAGCTTGCAAAAGAAACACGGGCAAAGACATGGAGCGCGACAGACGAAGCAATCGGCCCAAGCACCAGGGATAGAAAGACGGCAGATACGAGGGAACTCCGAGAGACGGAAGCACCGGGAAACACCAACAACTGGCAACCGTGGAACCATCACCCCACCCCGCTACTGACCCGCCGCCCCTCCCTCCCACCTAGCGTGATGATGATCCCCTGATCCATCGGGTAGGACCCCACTGCCACATCCAGGCCGTGAGTGGAAGCTACCCGGACCAGCGCGGGGGCAATGGTGGTTTCGTCCTGAGTTGGGGCATGCATGCGAGCCAGCCAGGACATACAGTAATCAGGAGTGGGATCAGAAAGCGGACACAAGCCGCTTGAGCCGCTTGCGGAGAAGAGAATCAGAGCTGGACACAATTGCGGGTTGGGAGCTTGCCATAGGTGGCCATAGGAGGGGAGATAGGGATCCGGAGCCCCCTCCACACCTACAATCACACCATACCTACATCCCCCACCCGACCCCACAATGCACACACACACACACACACACACACCTCTTCATCCCCCTCCTTATCCTAAAGACGAAACCTGTACCTTAAGAGACAGGCGCAGAGTGGCGTTTCGGAAGGGCGCCAGCGCCGCCTCTCTCAGTCGGGGCTTCAGAGCGTTCCACTTCTGGACCAGCAGCGAAGGCACACCTGCACGGAGCAGGGAGGGGAAATTAAGCCCGGGGAGTCATAACCCGGTGCGGCGGGGCGTGGGGAAGCGGGGGTGGGAGGAGGCGGCGAAAACAAAGAAATTGCATCCGAGGGCCATGTGGGGTTTTCATGGGGAAACAGGGTCGGGGGGAGGCGGGGGGGCGGGGGGGCGGGGGGGCCCGGCCCAGTGTGTTTGTCCAGTGGCAAGTGCGAGCCGGGACCGGGCCAGAAGGTCGCAGCACCTTCCAATCCCCAACCGAAGCCCCAACAGTGCTGCTTCCGTCTCCTACCCGCACTCCCCTTTTCACCCCGCCAGTCCAGCCTTCTGGCATATACCCACGTCTGCGCGGCTGCACTCCTGCTGCGCTGTGCAACACTTCACGGGATGCATGAAAGCTACTTCCGCATCTTCTATAATGGAAGCAGGCGCCGTAATATTGACCGTAAAATTATTGATGTCATTGATTTTCAGTCTACCTCGCAGCAACTATTCTGTTGATACCGCCATACTGCCCTGACCTTAATCAAATTGATAAAAAACCTAAAATCGCTAGATACTAAAGGTGTACTGGACTTTAGGTAATTAATAAAGCTATTTACTTCGCTAAAACATATTATGACGGGCAGCTAAGGAAAAGCGGCGAGCCATTTTATATAGAGCCTCTTGTCTGTCCATAATGTGCGGCTTGGTTCCTTCCCGCCTTTTTCCACCTCTCCTCCTTTCCACCTCTCCTCCTTTCCACCTCTCCTCCTTTCCACCTCTCCTCCTTTCCACACCTCCTCCTTTCCACACCTCCCCTGCCCCTGCCCCTGCCCCTGCCCCTGCCCCTGCCCCTGCCCCTGCCCCTGCCCCTGCCCCTGCCCCTGCCCCTCACCTGCCCCTGCCCCTGCCCCTCACCTGCCCCTGCCCCTGCCCCTGCCCCTCACCTGCCCACGCTCCCCACATCCCTCACCGGGCAACACGTAGATGTTGTTGACCCTCAGAAGGGGGAACTTGGACAGCTGGTCGCAGCCCGGCAGGGTGTAATCGATCAGCTCCATGTGCTGGGGCCCCTCTGCCATCTTCAGGTGCGCCTCCGTCAGCGCCCCCTCGCCCCCGAAGTAGCTGGACAGCCGCTCCACCAGCGCCGGCAGCCTGAGGGCATGAGGTATGTGGCAGCACGAGCACGTGCGGTAGTGAAAGGGTACTCGTAGGGGAGGGTACGGGTCGCACGGGGGTTGCACGAAAGCCAGGATGGGGCGGAGGCACGGACCCTAAGCAGGGAAGGGGATGGAGGGAAAGTCCGGGTTGGGGTGAAACCGAGCACATTCCATATCATGATCAATGGGGACGAAGACTGCGTCGGGGGTTCGCGCCGCTGGGGGTGGGAATAAGTGATGGTAGGTGGTGGCGCTACCGCTTCCAGGCCTCGGCGGTGCGGGATGCGGGCGAGATCCGGTATCCCTTGTTTCGGCCCACGTCTCGGCACCCCTTTCAAATGCCCCCCTTTCAAATGCCCCCCTTTCAAATGCCCCCCTTTCAAATGCCCCCCTTTCAAATGCCCCCCTTTCAAATGCCCCCCTTTCAAATGCCCCCCTTTCAAATGCCCCCCTTTCAAAGGGCTACTTTTGTGAAAATTATAAGCAGCAGCTCGCTGCGGAGGCTGTTACCTGCAACTGCTCTACCCCCACCCACTTCCCCTTCCCCGACTCCATTCTTTCTCTCCACCGCCCTTGACAGAAGTACGTCCCGTACGGATGCTGACGGCGGATGACCGGCAGACATCGTTGCGACCTATTTGCTGGCTCCCTCTCTCACCCGGACAAAACACCCCACCCTGGCACGACTCCCCCGGGCACTCACCCCTTCACATTCCCACCGTTACGACTTAGATGACAACCCTTTCGGCCTCCACACTACAAGTTCCTCCCAATTGTTAACCGCCAACTGTCAACTGTTAACCTACCTGACCAGCGGCTGCCCCACAGCGCGTGCGATACCCTGTGGTGCGGTGAGGAGGTTCCGGCGGCGGGGGGCGGAGTTCAGGGAGGATCGAAGAGGCGGCACTCGGGTGCCATGACACCATTATCCCCTCATTTAAACCTCTTAGGTTTATCTCACTTCTCCCCCCCTCTCCCCCTCCCCCCCTCTCCCAGAGGAGGTGGGTCGGGAGGAGCACTCGCATGACAGCGCCAGCGCCTGCGGTCAGGCCAGCTTCGCCTCGGACTCAGCACGGCTTTCACTTCGCCGCCAGCAATAAGGCCGATGGTACACATAATTACGGCTTCTCTTCTCCTTTTTACTGCTTTAATTCGCGGTCTTGGCGACTACCTTATGTACATCACAGCTCGTTTCCACTTTCCTGACTTTGGACGACGTCAGCCATCATCCTCCACCTACAATACACCTTCCTCCTCCAGTATCAGCACCAGGATTCGGTGTTTTCCGACGTCGCCCTCTCCCACCTTAGGCACATCCAAATCTGCTTCCTGTCTGGGTATTCCCCCCAGCCCGTGTGTGTGTGTGTGTGTATATATGTGTGTATGTGTGTGTATGGTCAAACCCGCTCCACGCACCGCCACACACGACGCACCTGCATGGTAACGTCGTCCAGCGTTGGTCCTAAGCCGCCCGCCGTGAGGACGATATGCACCACCGCCGCCAGCGCCCGTACTGCAGATGCAATTTCGTCCACGTCATCAGGTACGAACACCACTCGGGTTACCTGCCAGCCCAGGGACCGAATCTCCCGACATAAGAAGCGGGCGTTCACGTCCTCCACCTGCGAGCGAGCGGCGGGGTCCAGGGGGGGGAGATTTCGCGGCAAATATACGACACCTGGACGCTTCCTGGTGTTTGAGGAACCCCGAAAATTACTAATTAACACCGCCACCCATCACCACCACCACCAGCAGTGATAGGTTGGGTGTCGGCGGCTGCCCGGTGATGATGAGCGCGGTGCATCATGGAGGGAGAGGAGGGTTAGATTGACAGCAGACCCCAATCCCACGGGATGCAGAAAGGGATATTCGCAACGTATTTGAACCGGGATGTACGGATGTACGGATGTGCGCGCAACAGTTCAGTGAGGGAATGTGAGCGGAACCCGCCTCTCCTCCTCCCCCCATCTTCTCCCCCTTCTTGCCCCTGCCCCCTTCTCCCCCTCCCCCGGTGGCTCACCTTTCCGGATAAGAGCTCGTCCCCAATGATCACAACGGCGGCACTGTGGGTGAGGCACGCCGCGGCCGCATGCGCGCGCGTGTCGGCCCCGCCTCCCCCCCCGCTGCTGCCCCCCGCCATCATCCCATCACTCCCACCCTCATCGTTGCGACCGTCGTCGCTGTCTCCGAGCGCTCCGGTTCGGCCGCCCGCGGTTGAGCCGTCGCTGCGTCCAGATGTCTGAGAACCTCCCTGTGGCTGCTGCTGGCCTGGGGCTAGGTGTAGGAGGGGGGTGGTGGTCTGGGGTGTGGAGTGGGGAGGGTGTTCTTCCTGCCCCGGCCCCTGCCCCTGAGGCTGTGTGTGTGTCTGATGGGGCCTCACGCCCCCCTTGGACGCGGCGAGGTGCACGCGGCCCACTCGCTCCAGTCGTCCGTCCGCCAGCTTGTAGGCGGGCTCGTACGTGCCGTCAGAGCGGCGTAGGGCACTGGGGTGGAGGTATGGGGGGGGGGGATGGAAGTCAGGTGGGAGAAGTCTGCAGCAGGTTGGGGGCAGCGGGGCTAAGCCGAGGAGAGGAGAGGAGAGGAGAGGAGGGGAGAGGGTCACGGCGGCAAGGCCTAAACCCCCGTACCCTCCATCCCATCCCACCCCTACCCCCGATGATATCTTGCCCGCCAGGCTCCGCCTAGGCAGCCATTGAGCGATTTCATCACTCCACCCTACCCCACCTGTTCGGCAGCGTGTTGTCAGTGCCGCCCAAGGATGTGTACCCGTGATCGTACAGCCCGCAGTACGGCACGTGCATGGCGCGTAAAAACACCCACACGTCGTGATAGGTCCAGTCAATTATGGGGTTAACCCGCATGAACGGCGGCCAACCATCGCTGCTGGGGCAGAAGCAGTCCTGGTTGCCGCCGTTGGGGTCTCCCCTGCACGGCAGTACGACGGCGCAACAGAACCGTCATCCATGGGCGTTTCGGGGCTGATCAGGTCATTCGGCATGTGTGTTTCGATTAAGGTGGAGTGTGGGAAGCCCCTGCATAGCCACACAGACGAGAAATGACTCCCTCCTCGATGCCGTAACCGCCCCCAGCTTCTCCCCTTTTTGAATACACACACACACGCGCGCACACGCACGGGAAGGTCGGGTACGGAACGCCTCACCTGACTCATCCCCGGGACCCCAAACCATCTGAAGTCCAATGCGCCCACCAGCTCCGAAACCCCCTTTCCCCCTCCCCCCTCTCTGCCCCTTTCCCCTCCTACCAATCCTCCCAGTACCGTACCCCCACTCCCCAACCCGGTTTTATCATGGCGCTTAGCTAACTGTATTTCACAACCACCAAAGCAGTACCGGAGCTGGTCTAATCGTCTTCCCGCTCCCTCGCCTCCTGAGTGCATCGCTTTTTTCGATATTAATACGATAAATATCTTCTTGTATGTTATGAGATTTGTAACGCGTTGCGCATCCCCGTCCGCTCACGTCCCATCTTCCAGCTACCCCACCTACTTCCTCGTCCCCAGCACGATGGCCATGACCCCCGTCCTCGACAAGTAGTCGCAAAGCCCCCGCTTAAAGTCAGGCTCCGTCAGATGCTCCACTCCCAAACCATACCTGCATCCGGGAACAAACGACACATCCAGAGAATAAGGTAGAGATTGTAAGTACGACGGTAGGTGGTGTAATGCAGCAGAATCTATATGGAGCTATATAAAAAATTAAATCCAGCTGCCTAAATCCAGCAAGGGTATCGGTATTGGTCCAATAATTTTTTAAGACCTCACCCTTCAGAGAGAGCTAGGCCCGAACAAAGGTGTGCAAACATACAGGAAAACGCACAGGAAGAGCACGGACACAACAGCAGCTGTGGAAGGCAAGTCCCGTCCATGTCCGTCGCAATCTACAGGCGCACCTACTCATCAACCCCATTGCGCAAGCGGCAGCTGAAACTTCGTACCCAAACCTCCACCACCACCTTCACCATTCCTTTGGGGTTTCAACCAGTTCATGACCATGTTGAACCCTTCCCTCCGCAGGCGGCACCTACAGCTCGTCGCTTCGCTCCACGAAATCCTTGACATCCGGGAAATCATTTGCTTTGTTGAAGTAGAAGCTCTTAATGCCGCCAATACCTAATTATATTGGAGCTAACATATAAGAGTGCTTAAGTAGCTGTGCAGAGCTGAGGGAAAAGAGCCGATGTGAGCCCGATGAAGTTCGGACGTGACGCTTACCGCAGGACTCAGAGCCATTTTGTTCTGCGACAGCCGCTCGTAATAAGTGTAGCAGGACGGTGGAGTCCTTTCCTCCATTAAAGCTGAATGCAATCTTGTCAAGCCTGCAAAGCGAATCGTCGAGAGCGGTTAGGGGTTGGCGAAGGTGCCTGCGAGGATTGCCTCGAATATGAAGGAAGTGTGAAGATGCTCCAACACTCACGGATATAGGGCGCATGTCCGGCGTAGCACTTGGATGGCTTTACGTGTCTTATCAGCCACGACCGGATCGGGTATTTCATCAATTCCTTGCAGGATGTCCATAACACTCAGTTCTAAAAGAGGTATGTAATAAATAAACCTGAACCAGGGAGGCTCTGCGCAAACAGGGATAATTTACATCGCACGGCTGGCAAAAGGAAAGAATGTCGGAATACGGTGATGATTATTGAATTGTGTATGAGCCAGTAAGTGCTAACATAGGCAATGCAAAACCAAGTATCTTTTAAGCTTTTAACCGCTCAGGAGTGCTACAATGTTCCGTTATCAATACGGATGTACCTTAACGCTCAGAAGGTACTGATGTAGCAAACTGTCGTAAACCACCTTACATTGATAAGCCTGATCACGATAGGGTTAGAACTTTTTATATACCTAGGTCGGAAGGAAAGGTATTTGTTTTTTGAACGCTAAATGTTGCGGAGTAGCTTGCTTTTCCGCCGGCGGTCTGGTTGCTGCTAGCAAATGCCCTTCCTGTGCTAATCTTTTTAACTGCCCTTTCAGTCTTTTCTGTTAAACTTAGGAACAATATTGATGGAATCCTTTACACATGCAGTAGAGACACCCCGACCGCCACAGGAGCAAGCTGGGATACCAAGCAGTGCCGATGTCGCACCAACTATAACGGCGTCAGTCCCGTCCGCCTCCCCCAACCCACTAAACCTTCGTCCCATCGCCACGCACGCGACAAGCTGGCGCCCCACCGATTCCAGGGTGACACTCAACGTCACGTTCGACGCTTGCATCGTACCCGATGCCACCGGCGCCGCGCGCGTGGATAAGGCCCACCTCGTCGTCCTGGACAATTTCATTGGCGAGGCGGAGCGGACAGGACTTTTGGACTTCATTACTCATCCCGGTGAGACCCTCCAATGTGTGTTTGTGTTTTTTATTTTCGTGTAACCTAGAGGGAAATGGAAGACTGCTGGGGGAGAGGGAAATGGAAGACTGCTGGGGGAGAGGTAAGGGAAGAGGGAAAAGGTGTCAGTTGGATTCTTTGGCGTCCTTTGCACGTCTGTAAAAAAGGACTGTGCACCTGTAAGTGTATGTTTACGTACTAACATTTTTCCACTCAAGGAAAGTGTACGACACATTTCATTCCATTCATCGCCCTTCCCAGAACCGTCATGATCTGGTACACACCCGGCACTCGCGTGCCCCCCATCAGGCTGGAATATGGAACTGCCGCCACCCAGCGACAAATGGGACCGGGGCACACGCGACAGCGCCACCGCCTGCCCTACTTGGGGGCTTCGGGACGAGTGGCTCCGAAACCTGGCCACCAACCCCCTGCCCGCCCGATTGGAGGTACAGAGCCGCCTGCAGCGGCTGTACCCGGACTACGTAATTGCACACATGCCATCAGATAAAATCCAGATCCAAACCCGGATCCAGGACACGGCTGCAAGGCAGGATCTGGCCCGGAACCAGATCCCGGCGGACGATGCGAACGAAGAGGCGGCTCCCCCTGGCTCGATTGTGGACTGCAACCAGTGAGCATGGGCGTGCATGACTAAACACTGCATCTGACATCATCAAATGGATCCCGACATCATCCGCGTGTCATCCTGTTGGTGATGGAAGGGGTGGTGGTGAAAGGGGTGATGGAAGGGGTAGTGGTGGTGGTGTTACCCGCGAAGACCTTCCGGCTGCCCCAACTATGTTCGGTAGTCCCCCCGCGACACCCCGCCCCCGAAACAGCTCCGGCCGTCAGCTGCAGTCTCGGATTTTCACCTTCTCCGCCCCTTCTTCTCCGCGCCCCAGTTGTATCACTGGTGGTGGTGGTGTTAATTAGTAATTTTCGGGGTCCCTCATACCTCAGGAAGCGTCCAGGTGTCGTATATTTGCCGCAAAACCCCCCCTGCACCCCGCTACCTCCGCCCACACCCACGCCAGCATCACCCCTGGCCTGGCATGTGGGTTTCCTTTCAGCCGCATCGCGGGGGGGAGGGGGGAAGAGGGGGCAGATGATGCTGACAGCACCAATTACTCTACTGCTGTGTATGGACGTTGCAGGTTTGTGGCGAATGCCGCGACGTTCGGTGACACGTATTCTTGGCACGTCGACGCCGACCCGTCGACCTTGCCGTACCCGTCACCGTGGACCCTGGCGTACGGCCAGTATGTCAACCGGGTACGATACGTTACCGCTGTACGGGTGTACAGCGGTCAACGGTTGCCAGTGTGTTGCCTACATGTTTATCATTATCCCCAACCCCCACCCCTCTCATCTCTTCCTTTGCCGCCGTCATGCACCACTACTCTCCTCCCCCTCCCCCTCCCCTCCACGCCTTCCTTAGAAAATACCACTCAGTTAATAGAAATGTTATGTCACATGACATCATGAACTAATTAGGTATGACGTTTCCCCCTCTCTTTCCCCCCCCTCCCAAAACACACCTCTCCGCCCTCCGTACCAGGAACCTGGTCGACCGCTCTTCGTGAGTCTGCTGCTGTACCTGAACCACAGCTGGGAGCGTGACTGGCAAGCAGAGACCCTCTTCCTGGACACCCCCAGTGACTGCGGAGTGGTGGTCAGGCCCAAGGTGGGTGCGAGGCAGCAGGACGAGCAACCGAACAATAACCATACAGAGTTAGTTACACACTACCCACCACTAAGTGAAGCTCCTTATTCAGAGCCCACAGCCTACGTGTATTCGTGTGTGTGCTTGCCTGTGTGTGTCCGTGTGCGTCTTATCCCCCACACCCCCAGACATACCGAGCGGTGTTGCTAGATCAGGACATCCTCCACCGGCTGATCCCCCCCTCCCGGGCGGCGATGGGCCGGCCGAGGTACTCCCTCGTTTGGAAGCTGGTGATGCTGCCGCGTCAGCCGGGGCACCAACCCACATTGGCAAGGAGGGCCTGGGGCCGCCCCACGCCCTTTGGATCAGCGGCGGCGTTGGAGCGGGTGGTTTCGGGGCTATCGGCGGCGAAGGCGGCGGAAGCAGATCTAGCGATGAAGGCAGCAGCGGCGGTGGGAGCGACGGCGGCGGAAGCGGAAAGAGGGGCGGCGGCGGAAGCGGGGAGAGGGGCGGCGGCGGAAGCAGGGGGGCCGGTTGCGGGAGTCGGAGCTGCTGCGGCAGCGGCGGCGCCATCGAGGAGAAAGAGAAGGAAGAAGCAGAAGTGAGGGATGGCTTTTGGGGTGTTGGGGTGTTGCTGGTATTGCGGTGGAGGGAGCGGGGTCCAGGGCGGGTGATGCGGAAATTATACGACACCCAAGTAGGGGTAGCAGCTTATAAGGCCCCCCTCGCCACCACCCTATTTAGGGGCCATCGAGTATGAGCTTCACTGCCTCATTAGGGGACGAGGGGTGGGGGGGTTAAGGGGTGTAGGGGATTACTGATGACTTCGCCGCCCCTTCGACAAAATGCGGCGTGCCTCCCCGACGTGGCTCGTCCCGTGGAACCGGTCTCACGGACATCTCCCTTCATGGGCTCTGTTTGGTGTCGTGTGCCGGTTTGTGTTGGCGAACGTAACAAAGCGATGGAAGGGGAGACTACATACATCTCGCTACTGTTGGTGCTACTGCTACTGCTGCTAATGCTAATGCTAATGCTCGATTCAGGTCCAGGGACATGGTTACCGAAGGGCAGCCGCACGCTGCTACTGCTGCTACTGCTGGTGGTGGCGGCGGCGGCGGCAATGGCGGTCTTTTGGCGGCCGTGTCGCCTGTGCCGAAGCCGACAGTGGCCAAGAAAAGGCGGCGGCAGGGCAAAGCGGCGGCGGATAGAGCCCCGACGGCAAACGTAACGGATCTTCCTGGGCAGCATGGCGCGGGCGATACCATACCGAGGTCAAGGCAGGAAAAGGTGGAAGGGGGGTCAATGTACGACGTCACCCATGGGGTACCCCTCAAGTTGGATAGGGGGATTGTTGCCAGTGAAGGTGATGTGGGACCTGGTTTCGGAGCAGGCAAAATGGCCCCGGACAGATCGGCAGATGGAGTGACAGAGCCAACGGGAACCGAGACACCTGACGGTGCCGAGAGTGACTTCCGCCAAGTTGCGGCGGCGGCGGCGGAGGTGCCGGCAGCGGGGACGAAGAAACAGCGAAAGCTGCAGCGGCTGAGAGCGGCGCATCGGCTGAAGAAAGAACTGAAGAAGGCCTCAGCGGCAGCGACCGCTGCCACTGCCGCTGAGGCGGTTACATCTGCAGGGCGACAAGCGGCGGCTGAAGTTGCGGGTGGCGCAGCAGCTGATGTGGTGGTGATGCATGATGTAGCAGCTGATGCACCCGGCGCGGGTGGGGTGCTGGTCATTGACTGAAGGGGGTTGGGCGGCCACTCTCCCTTTTTCTCCCTTTCCCCCTTTCCCGAGGGTGACGGCGGGGAGCCATTTGCTTTCTCCGGCTATCAGGGAGGGCGTACAAGGAGGCAGGGTTAAGAAAGAGGGTTAAAGGGTCGGGGATGAGGGAAGGGGTGTTATCAAGGGTGGGAGTGAGATTGACCGGGCGCGTTACGCCGAGGCCTTAATAACCCCTGACTCATATCTGGTGTGAAGCCGTCTGCTTGCCGAGGAACTATTGAGCGGATGTACAACACGTACGATGCGTGCGTTGCAAAACACAGGGGGGGAAGGGGGAGACGAACATCGAAATGCTGGTAATGATCGCTGACGAAGCCAGGACTAACCGTCAAGGATGACTGACTGTTGTCCTCGTCCAAGGCTGCTGCCGACGCGGTGACCCAAAAAAAACGTAAACTAGGTTGGAGAAGGGGGAAAGAGGGGGCCTTCGGATGAGGTGTACATCTAATACCGATGGAGCTCGCTGGCTTTGGTACGGTTCCCGCCGGTCTTAACCTGCGTACCCCTTTCCCAATTTGCCTCTTCTCACCCACGCGGATTGGAAAGCAGAGACTGAGTCTTTGGCGCAAAATCCCGAGCAGCTTCGGCTTGCGGCAGTTGGCATACCGCCTTATCCATTGTGAATTGGTCAAGTGTGGGGGGTCATGAGGTCGTGGAGTTCACCGTACGAATGTAAATGATCTCAAATGTTGGGAATAATATCACTAAAACCTATCAGCAGGGAATGTGTTCATTAGAAATGAGATTATGCACCCTGCAGCACGTTACTGACAGGTCCTTAAGGAAAGCTGGTTGCTGCTGCTGCCGCCTTTGAAAAGGAGCGGTGAACTGCAACACACATATCAGATGTCACCAAGGGATGACTGGAACAGAGAAGGCCATGCATCCACGCACCGTTAGCAATCCTAAGAAGATTTTAGACGCCGTTCCCTGGATGGTAATGTGTGTGTCTACCGGGTTAGATTGCGTGAGACTAAGGAGAGCGTAGCCCATTTTGAATTTGGTTTCTTCGTGGTCTGGTTAGGTTTGGTGTATCTTGATTTCGACTTTGCGCAGGGCCTTCCCCCCTAAGGTCCATTCGCTCTTTCCTCGAGGCCGATTGACGCGCAAGAGAGATTGTTTATTTCCAGCATGAACTAAATAACCAATTATTCTACATCAGTGAGATAGATTCAGGCGTTCTGGGAGGACTCCACCCGCTCGTCGTGCCGAAGAGCTGCCAGGCAGTCGGAGACATCTTCCAAGCTCGCCGAACGTCGATAGAATGTTTGAGCCTTGCTTTGCTTGCTCTATATTTTCTCTTCAGAGCATTGCCTGAATTTGATTAATCCGTGGATTCTATGTAGGGCTCTGTAGTCATGGGGATCAAGCAATCGAAGGCGAGAAACACTAAGGGAAAGAGTGAAATTGATGTTCAACACTGCATGCCTCACGAGACTCTCATAAGCGGTACAGAACTTCGCAAAGTCTAGTCGAGGAGGCAGGGCAGCTGCCTGGTTGGTTGGTTAGGCGAGCCACGCGAAGTACGGTCTCGGCTACGAGTCCGTCCAGTTGTCACCTGGAGCCCTAGAACGAGAGGTGTGCTATATTCAAGGTGCTCATGTACCCAGACAATTCCTAGATGTTACAAAAGTTGCCAGGACGCATTCTTGGCGTACTGCGTTAACCTGTCGCCACTCTCCAGATTCTGATGAAGTTGCATGAACTGTAACAGAAATACTTTGAAAATATTAGGCATCTGATTCCTTACTGTTGTTGTACTTATTACAATCCGGGGTTGCCATTATTGACGAGAGGGTCTGACGTCTGCGTAATTTCTCGAAAGAAGCTGTCACCTGGGTTGTCCTCAAAACCGTGCTGGGTGTATTTTTATCTAGTCCCGGCTGTCAACTCAGCGGATATCAACCTGCAGCCACATGAGGCAGGTAAGCATCGCACCTGCCCCATTTTCCGGGCGCCCGTATTGCTATAATAATGCAATCTATGGTTATTACGTGTGGTTGAAAGACTGTGGTTATAGTTCCTTTTGGCCACTGAGAAGCTGAGCCGATGCCCTGTCCCTTGCTCTCCGTGGCCGCAGCCATGTTGTATTGAATGACAAAAGGGAAAATGAAATTTTATAGTTTAAAATAAACGAACTCAACAAAGGCGATGGCTGGCGCGCGGTGCTCGTCCGCGCCTGCGCGCCGTCCAAACTCTCATGGGACGGGATCAGCGTGCAAGGCTTCAGCTGCTCAACATATAGGTCAAATTCCACTTGCCATACAAGGCAGGGCCCTGCGCCTGTCTGAAAATGGTGACAGCAGCGCGTCGGCGGTTGCGCCATCAGCTCGACCTACCTGCTGCAGCCCCCGCAGCCCCTCACCCTGCCACCGCAAACCATCATCTCCCAGCCTGCCCCATAAGCACGCGAACCCGTCGGCAGAACCATCCGGCAGCCGGCCGCTCCCGACGCCCATACGAGCTCGCGCTAAAACGGCGGACGGGGAAGTCCGACCGGCGGGCCACCATAAACGTAACCGTGACCGTGACCGCAACGGTAACCACCGAAGCGTTTTTCCCGCCGCCATCGCGGTTGGCAAGCCAGGCGCGCCGCAGCCAGCCCGTAGGCCCTTCAGCGCCGGATCGGCCCTGCAGCAACATGCCCGCTTCCAGCCGCCGCCACTGCAATACCACCAGCGGCTGCGGGGCCTCTTAGACGGACAACGCATCCCCACTCAGATCCCTCCACCGGCTCCAGGGGGGCTGCCGCCACGGGATCCACGAAGCAAACCGCCACAGGTGGCCGCGCTACCTTCCCAGCCGTCTGCACATGAGCTGTGGGGCCAGCACCAGCAGGCGTCCCCTGACTTACCGTGCGTGCAGGGCAGATCCGTGGATCTCGTTCCGGCTGCTGGGCGGTACGAACACGCCATTTGTCGTAGGGACGCGCCAGCGGCCGCCGGGCAGCATGGGCATTATCGTGGATTTAACACACCCGAGGTGTTGGTGGAGGGCGAGGAGGAGTACTGGGAGTGGCTGTTTAAGGAGCAGGACGCGCCAGGGTCTCCTTACGGGTGAGAGGGGTGAGAGCATGTGTGTATGTACAGCAAAGCATCGGCTTTACTTTGTAGGTCGCTTGGGGTGATAAGAGGCCTGACAGCCGCTGCTGCCACCAGCCCATCATGCCCCCCCCGTTCACTCCATGCTCCTCCTCTGCACACAGGTCCGACATGCTGCGCGTGCTGCTGGCGTCCATCAGCCCCAAGTTCGACGTCCAGCGGCCCGAGGGCTACGTCCCCATCACGCCATCCGACATATCACCTAGCCGCTACGTCCGATCTGACATTTGGATGTGGGCTTCAGCGCCCGGCAGCCCGGACACCGCTGAGGGAAATGTGAACGCCCCTGCCGCCGCTACCACCGCGGTTGCCGCCACCGCAGCAGCAGCAGCAGCTCTGAACGTTGTCGCCGCTGAGTTGCCCTTGGCGCCTTCGCCGCGGTATTCACATCACCAGTATCAAGATGTGGATAGCCCCCATCATCCGCACCCTAGTCAGCAGCTGCAGCTGCAGCCGGATGAGCAGCAGCCGGATGGGGACCAGGACCTGGCCCCAGCGCAGGAAAGCTGTTCACCCGAGAGGCCGATGCAGCGGCGGCTGGGTCGCCGTGCGGCTGCGGCCGTGGCATCCATTCTGGGAGGTGGGGAGGCGGCATTTGGCCGCTTCCCGCCCTCAGTTGTTATGACGCACTTGTCGCCTGGCCACCTGTCACAACAACAGTCTGCACAGTTGTCTGTACAGCAGTCTGTACGGCAGCCTGTACGGCAGACTGTGCAGCAGGGACTTGCCAACGAGCCGCGCCTGTCACAGAACATTAGGTCCTCTAGCCCCGTGCCGCTGCCGAAAGCAGGCCCTTCGGCACAGATGGTCGCCGCCATGGGCACATATGACAAGGGCCTTATGACTGCCGCTGTGCCTAATCTTCAAGAAGAACAAGGACAAGAACAAGAGCAGCAGCAACAAATGCCGACATGGCTCCAGGGAGCTCATGATCAGCTGCCAGGGAGCCCCTCCCCGGGGGAGGCCAGGGAGCACGGGGCAACGGGGGGACACAAACACTGCAGATATGACTTCATCCCTAATCCTGGACCCCAGCCCCAGCCTCAGCCCCAGCCCCAGCCCCAGCCCCAGCCCCAGCCCCAGCCCCAGCCCCAGCCCCAGCCCCAGCCCCAGCCCCAGCCCCAGCAGCAGCAACAATCTTCCCACCAGGGTGCTGCGAGGGGACCGGTGACTGGATTGACCTGGGAGACGGCGGCGGCGGAAGTGGAACGGGAGCAGCGGGTTGGAAAGCTGCTTCGGACGATCAGCAGCAGCAGTAGCAGCGACAGCAGACTCGGTGGTGGCGGGTGCGGCGGCGGCAGTAGTGGTGGTGGTGGTGAAAGGGGTGCTGGTGGTGCCGGTAGTGGTGGTGAAGATCACCTCAGGAATTTGATTCCCGTGGGCGCCGCTGAGAGTTCGCAGCTCTCGTGTAGCGGCGAGCACCACCACCACCACCACCATTATTACCACCAACAACAACAGCAACAACAACGTCAGCAGCAACAACAACGTCAGCAGCAGCAGCAGCAGCAACAGCAGCAGGTAACAGCTGCACCCGTCGTCTGCTCGGAAAGGATCGCACCATATCCGCATCCGCAGGGGCAGCAATGCAAGCAAGGGTCCTCTGTGCCGTTGTGCGCTAGTTCAGGCAGTGAGAGCAGCACCGGTACTTGCGCTGTCCTGGAGCCCTTTGAACGACCATCCCCGTTGCAGCGTCAATTCATTCGCCAATCGTCACACCCTCTGCCGCGCGAACCGCAGCAGCAACGGACGGAAGCGGTCCCTGGAGCCATGGCTGCCGCGTGGAGGGCTGAAGAGCCCCGGGAGCGACAATCACAATCGCCAGAAGCAGCAGCGGCACCGACAAATTCAGCAGAAGCGACTCTGGTGCTAGGGATTGGCACTAGCGGCTGCGACCGCGACGGCGCCAACCCCCGCATCAGCCAACACCTGTTCAAACGGGTACCCTCACTGGCGTGGATGGAAGAGCCGGAGCCGACGCCTGCAGGGCCTAGGCAGTCACTGTTGACCGAGCGACCCATGGGTCCGTCACAGCTGCCACAATTACTGCCTCCACAACAACAACATTACCAGCAGCTGCCGCTGCCTCCCCATGGCTGGGTTTCGCAACGGCGCATGCAGCCGTCACGCACCGCTCCTTCCGCACCTTCACCCGGGCCGGCAGCGTGGTGCGGTTACGGAGCTGAGAATGACGAGCGGTGTGGCATCGGGCTCACCCCTGGCTGCGACAACACACAAATCAACAGTAACATCAACATCACACCGTATCGCGGGGCCCTCCTCAATACTCCGTGTCAGGCGTGTGGGGGGGAAAGCAGGGCCCGTGTATGTGCCCCTAACGCTCCGAACCCCTCACAGCCGCCCTCTTCGGCAACCGGCATCGCCTGTTGCTGCTGGACGCCTCCGGGTCGGGCCATTCCTGAGCCATTCCTGAGACGGACCGAGGCAGTTGGCCAGGCTCCCTTCCGGTCGCCCATGCCCACCGGTAGCGGCGATGGTCTAAGCGACGGCTTGGGCAGTGGCTCCAGGGGTGACAGTGGCTACAGCTACGGGTACGGCAGCCCGGGCGGATTTCGGGGCCCAGGACATTGCATTCGGGCACGGAGCGCTGGCCCCGGCCGCCCGGCACCGAAGTCCGGTACGCGTCAGATGGAGCGCCAACCTAGCAACCCCCCCAGCTCCGCTCTGCCGGAGGCTTACGGCAGGCCGTCATCTCGTCGTACGCCGCCGCCGATTATGCCGCTGACGTGGGAGCCACCGCCGCCGCCGCTGTCACCGCTACCGCCGCCAGGCGCGATTCCGTTGGTAGTTCTGTTGTCGCCAGGACTTCATCCACACTCCGCATTGCACAGCCCAGGATATAGCGGCAGTAGCACCCCGAGCTGCCCAAGCAGCCCTCACGGTGGCGTTGGCGGCAGCTGTGGTGATAGCGGTGAGTTTGCGACGACGGCGGCAATGGTTGCTGCGCTGCTGTCATTATCGCCGAGTCGTAAGCCTGCAGCGGATGCAGATGCTCCCAAACACCAGCCCCTTGACGAGGTCCTCGGACCGCCGGTGTCAAGGACGGAGATTGCTGTTGGCAACGGCGCCTCCGGCAATCATAAGGCCCCTGTCCAAAAGCTATGGCAGCTGCAGCAGCAACAACCGCCAAACCGTCGAACTGCGGCGGTGGCGGTTGGCATACATGAGGATAAGGGCCGCCGAAGCACGGCACCGGGGGATCTGCAGACGCCTCCGCGAGCCGTCGCCGCCGCCGCCGCCCCTATCACCACTGCCGGTACGGCTGCTGCCGTCCGTGCGGAGAGACTGAAGAATTACGGCAGCATCCTGGACGTCTCGCCGCCACCGCCGCCGCCGGTGCAGCTGATGCAGCAGCAGCAGCAGCAGACGCTGTCGCGAGGCAGCTCCGCAGCATCTCGCCCGGTAGCGGTAGCGGTAGCGGTGCCGCCGCCGTCACCGTCAAACATTGGCAATGCTCTCGCGTCACCCTACGGAGCGCGATCCCCGTCAGCGAACGGCAAAGGCAATTCGGCGGCGCCATCCGCGCTCCGATCGCCGACCAAGCGGATTAAAGCCTCTACCCCATCGCCCTCAGCACTGCGGCCGCCGTCAGGCCGCCGCAAGCAAGCCTTTGCGCCTCCGTCAGCGCCTCAGCCAGTGCTGGGTCAGCACAAGGTTTTGCCATTGTCGCCGTCGGCAGCGCAACGGCCTCCGTCAGGACGCCGTAAGGCCCTAGGGTCGCCGTCCGCAGGGGCTATACTAGCACGGCGGCGTTGGGCTGTGCCGCCAGAGTCCCATGAAGGTGCCGCCGCCGCCGTCGTCGCCACCAGCTCCGGAGCTATCAGTGAGCCCGGCGAGGCGCCAACACCTGCGCCCGCTTATGAGGGAGCTGCACGGCAAGTGATGCCGGCGGGCGCCAGTGCTAAGAGCGGCAGTGCTGCTGCCGCCGCTGTAACTCGTCATCCCAAAGTCCGCAAATCGGAAGGCGGGTCGGCGCTGCCGCTTAGCGAGCGCCCTCCCCCGGCCAGTGCCGCCTCAGGCCAGGCCGTTCTTAGAGAGGAGCTGGAGGTGGCGCGGAGAGGGGAAAGCTCAGGGGGTGTTGGTGAAGCCGCCGCTCCCGTTTCCGTCCCTGAGGCAAGGAGTGATGCGGTGGCGGCTGCCGCCGGCTCTGGATGCTGTCGTGACGCCGGCACGGCGACGAGGCCTATTTGCTCAGCTGGCAGCGGCGTCGCCGGCGCACCCGCCAGAACCGCCACCGCCGCCGCCACTCCCTCGTCCTCGACCGCTGGCCTGGCGGTGGCATTCGGACCCTCAGCAGTCGCCCGCACAAGTGGCGGCAGTTTCAGCAGCAGCAGCGATTGTGGCATCGGTGATAGTCGCGGTGAGCCATCTTCCACTTCGACCTGCGCCGCATCCGCCAGAGGTGCCACCGCAGTGTGCGTGAGCAGCGTGGACTCTTGGAGCACCGCCGCCGTCGGGGGCCCGGCTTCGGCCGCATCTGGGGCGGCCGAAATAACGTCCTCCTCAGTTTACGGAATGTCCGCGTCGTCTTCCGCATCGTCTGGGGCACCATCTGGGTCAGGTAACACAAGACCGTCATGTACGGCTAAGTGCAGAATGGGTAGCAGCAGTCCCGGTCACGACGCTCATGTGCGCTATGATGGCATTCCTCGCTGTACGGCGGTCCGTCCCGTCCGTCCTGCCCTCGACGCGTCAGCAGTATCAGTGGCTGCAATGGCAATAGCAGCGGGGCCGCCACCGCTGCCGCCACCGCCGCTGCCGCCGACCCAGTGCGAAGCTGCGGCTGCTGCTCTGGCTGCAGTCGATCACACGGAGGCTTCAGGTAGAATTTCGGCAGCTGCAGACGATGATGTTTGCCGTAACCTATTACTATCGTTCGGACATGCCAAGCCACGGCTCAACGATACCCCCACCGTCGGCGGTATCAGCTGTTGTGGCGCCGGCGCTGGCGCCTGCGGTGACGGTGACGGTGACGGTGGCGGTGGCGGTGGCGGTGCGAGCAGCCCTCCTTCCTCTCCCGCCACCTCGCCTCGTGCCCCCGGCAGGCAGCCTAGCAACCGAACGCCGCTGCTGAGCCCTCCCAGCCTTGACTTGCTTACCTTCGCTCCGGGCATCTTCAGTCCCCCAGCCCCCGAAGCGACAGCTGTGGGGCAGGGGCACTCGCTGCCGCCGCGGCCGCAACGACGGCAGTGGGATCTGCCGCCCCATCGGCTCCCTAGCTCCCCGGAGGCCTCCTCGGACTCCAGTTCCCTGATTGGGAGTTCTGATCACCACCCTGTGCACCATCGAGTAGAGCAGAAGCTGGTCGCAGTAGCAGCAGGCTCAGGCCGGCACCGCACTAACGAGGAGGCCAGCGGTAGCAACATGGGCAGCGGGGATGTAATGCCGCTCACTGATGCAAAGCAGCCACTGGGGCCGCGGTCACATCGGCCTTCGTCAAGCGTCGGTAACAGCGCCGCCGCCGCAGCCGCCGCTGTCGCTGTCGCTGGGTCTGCTGGTACTGCTGTGACTGATACTGCTGCTGCTGGTACTACTACTCCCGTAGCAGCTGGGAGGAACTCCCAGCCGTACAACAGCGGTGCGCGCCGGGATAGTCATGGTGGGGACGGCGGCAGCCGACCCGTCTCTGCAGCGTCGGTGTACTCCGTGAGCAGTGCTGGCGGTGGCAGCCACCACAACCACCACTGGAGCTACCAGCGCAATCGAGAGCGTGCGCTGCTGATCAATGGGGCGATAGCTGCGGCCGCGACAGTGGCGGTGGCGACGACGGGGGCGCCAATGTCGGGAGCCGCGCAATCCGTGTCAGAGGCAGCGGCAATGGCAAAGCGTTAACGCATTAGCGATCATCACCGTTATAATTTGGGGCCTTATGCTGTGGTCGCGGCTGTCCCTGGTGGCTGTGGTAACGCGGTAACGTGGTGAGGAGTGGTGCCGAGGAGAGGAAGGGAAAGAGTCATAGCAGCTGCTTAGTTATTGGATCTCAGCCCCCTATCACAATAGTGGGGATCCAGTACACTGGTTTACGGACTGAAGGATTTTACGCGATTTGGAGGGGAGTGTGCAGGTCTGTCTCTTTGTGAGGCGGCGTATGGCAATGTCGGTCCAGTCGTACGGCAATCAATGGCTGTTAGCTTTTGTTGTGTATGTGCAGGTCTGTGGAAGCTCGGAGTGTTAATAATTACCTTGTTGGTAGTTGCAGTTGCGGGCTCTGGTCCAGGCGAGGCCGGGGTAACTCTCCCCGGGGGTCCTACGCCGCAAGACGGGATGGTTCGCACTCAGACGCAGGTTGTGGTTGTGGTGATTGTTGCGGCCTACCCTTACATCTCCCTGCGGCTCGGGATCTTTTGGAGCACCGAAGACCGGACTCGTTGTGTTTGGATTGGGTGTCGCAGGGATTGGGATTGTGACTGGACGTACGTGACCTGATTCGAGTACAGGATTGGATTCATGGGGTATATGGACGAGCACCGACGGAGCGGGGATGATATAATCGCGATGAGGTTAGTCAGGTTGTGCGTTCATCGCATGTCACGTTGATGGAAACGGTTATCCGATGTTGGCATCCGTATAACTATGCTTTAAGCTTGGGCGGCGCATGTTTATACACATATTTAATGTTATCTGTTTTGCGCTTTGGGAGAAGACGCATTCGTCTTAGCAGCCCCGTGCAGCGGGTAGGGTGCACTGCAGGGTGAGCTGTGTTTTCTTGCTCGGGAGAACTTATTGATCTCTTGATGGGCATGCGCAGGGTTTTGCGACGAATTCCTATATGCATGCGAAAACGTTTGCATTTGTGTGAGCATGTCAACGCTATAAGATGCTGCTTGGTAGGCGGTTCGTTCTGGATCTGGTTCGCTTGCCTGTTTCATGATCGGTCATGAGTAAAGACCTTATTGTCGGGCGGCTACTTCGACGACGCGACGTAGCTATTTCCTTGGACCGCTGCGGTTGTTTGCAGTAACGTGGAACGCCGCAGCTGTAATTGCCATCGCCACTGTTGCCGCTGCTGGTGATACTGCAGCAAAAGTGTCAATAAGTATGGCTGGTAACGATGCGGCCATTGTAGGCCCATGATGACCAACATGTCATGTATCCTGTACGAATGCTAGAACTGATGCAGCCCTGTTTGAATTGCGTCATTTGTCTTGAAGTTCGGCTAACTTGCGCTACTGAATACCCATCGCTAAATATGGTGTGGATGACCCACGCACGCATCCATTAGGTCGGAGCCCCCAACGGGGGTTGGGAGAATACGCTCCGCGTTTACCAGTGGGTGTATCTCTTGCTATCTCGTTATTTATCTATTTGCACCCTTTGAATATCCAATCACATTTCGCAAAATTGACCATGATCATGGCCCTTCCAAAATTATTTCCTTTGATACCTGTAAAATGATTACAAGACATTGACCAAATATCTTTTTCATTTCTCTTCCATCCATCCATAATGTACCGCAAATAGTTGCGTGACCGTCAGCAAATGAATCACCAATGCCTCATCACTCACTGAAGGCGTTGTTTCGACGGTAACGGGATACAGATTTGCTTCCGTGACTCACAGCCCCATTTACGTGACTGCATCGTGACAGTCGCCCACCAAAACCATGGAACAATCTGTCGCTGCTTGTGTGTGTGGGCTGCTTCTCCCAGTGTCGAGTCAACCTATACAAGAGTACATCAAGTCGAAGGGGGACTGCGGGTCCTCGGCTTCGCCTGAACAGCATTGAACGACGTTCAAACGACACCAACGAAAAAATTACGACGCAATTGACTCTACCAAGCGCACAGCTAAGAGCCGCTACAATGTCTGCGTATCCCTCTCGTGGCGCCATACTCAAGATCCTGAACAAGATAAGCGACAAACACCAGTTCGGGTGGCCCACCCTAACCCAAAAGGGCATCTATTGCGGAATCCCCCAAACGAAAGTACAAAAGCAAGGATAAGAAAATAATTTTTTGGGCCCCATTGTCATCTGTGCAGATCCAACGCGCACGACGGCTGCCCACGATCGTGGCGCACTCTGCCCCAAGAGAAATATGAAAGGATACACATCTTGGTTTTAAAACCCGCCCCCCCCTAATCCATTCATCCCATACACGAGCAACGCGTGATATCACAGCATATAATCAAACATACACATATTCCAACAATTTCATGTACCTACCTTAATAGCACGAACAGCACCAGAGAACAATTGGCCTAGAAAACAATGGTTGATCACAACCCTTATTTCCGCATATTATAGCTCGACGTTTTGAGCCCTTTCTCCGCGAGTCCATTCCAGGTGATGCATGATCCAAGTACAAGAGACTCAATCAGCCGTTCCACACCGTCTGTCCTATCCACCACACGGCACTTTCCCCCAGCACCACCCCGATGGCACGTCAGCTCACAGCATACACGGCCACCGCAATACACAGCGACACGCAATACACGGTCGCCAGATTCTACTCGACCAACGGCCCACCCATCCCAATTACACTGCCACAGGCGGCCGCTTAGGGGATGCATCCCTTGGCAGCGAATGGATAGAGGGCCTCAAGATAACAGTTCCGGACACATCGAAGATACCGCCTTGCACCTCCAACGGCTGGGCAAAGAGGTTGTTGCCCGACTGCTTTGTCAAGTACCTGGTGGAGAACGCGTGGACGGTAAATTCAGGCAAGAACTCATTTCCTGGTGCAGCATTGCGTCTTTTCCGACCTTAAGGTCGACAGGTAGGACACCAATGGGGTCTGGGGTGCCTTCACCAAGGATGCATGCAGATCCGACCAGGCTAGGCATGCCCTCCATCGCGTCAGTGTTGGAAGAAAACTATTTCCCAAGGAATATGAAATACGATGTAGCGGTAGGAACCAGATTCTTAAAAGCAGCGACCTGCAATGCACAGCCGAATTCGTGAAACAGCCACTGTACTTACTTGTCAACTGCTGCAGCTGCGTCACGGCCCTCACGAATGGCCCACACCACCAGCGATTGACCGCGTCGGCAGTCGCCAGCCGCAAAGACACCTGGGATACTAGTCGCGAAGTCGCCAAACGTGGCCTGTGCAACAATACACCCAAGAAGGTTTCAGTGCCGGTTGATGTATGGCGCTGTGCAGGCGGTGTGTCGCGGAGGTAATGAGAGTCCCTACATATGCTATCCGCACGAAGTACACGTTTCATTCGAGTGTGACCGGCCAACCACCGAACCCCGTTGGGTTTCATAAAGTTGGTTAAAATATGCACCAGAACCCCCACAGACTCCCACGACCGTCAGCCTCACCTTGAAGTTGCTTCGCTCATCCTGCTTGACGCCCAGGGCAGAGGCCAGCCTGTCCTCAGGGCCAGTAAAGCCCATGGCCAGCAGGACCATGTCTGCCTCCAGGATCTGAGAGGTGCCTGGCTGCTCCACGGGCCGGAACTGCCCGGTGCTGGGATCCTTCTCCATCCTGGGTGGGAATCGGGCGGGCCGGTACGGGCCCATTAGGGTGAGTGGGCTTTATGTAAGGCAACTCTGTCCGGTTGCCCGGTTTCCCTCGCACAATTAAATGGCATAACGCTACAGCTGCGCCCTGTAAAACATGGTTAACTCACTTGACATTGACAATCTCGATGCCCTTCAGTTTGCCTTGCTCGTCGCCGACGAAGCGCTTCGTCATCACGTTATATGTGCGTGGATCGGCGCCGTACACATGGGTCGCCTCAGCATGGCCGTAATCCACCCTGTAGGTTCAAGCACATTGGGGTCGCCGTGTCTTGGTGAGAACTGGATGAGGACCCGTGTCGGGACGCGCAGTCAAGGACTGCAGACGAGTAACAGGTAGCTTGCCTCGACGGTACATAACCGCAGCTAACACTGCGCCTCATTCCTTCATTTGCCTGATTGGCTCCGCTCCATCACCGGTATGGTACGGACCCTACAGCGCATCACCGCTCAGGACCAGGACCTCACCCTACTGCTTACCTGAAGATGCGGGGCCATTGTGGCCAGGGGTTGTTCTTTGCCCTCGTAGTCGGGGGCTTGTCGAGCAGCTCCAGGTTGACAATAGAGGTAGCCCCATGGCGCAGAGAAGTGGCGATGCAATCTGTACCAGTATCACCGCCACCTATCACCACCACCTTCTTACCCTCAGCACTGATGTATCTGGAGGTCAATCGAGGATGAGAGCGAACACAGGTATTAGAAGGGACAGTCAAAATACTACACACCGTGTGGGATGCCCATTTATTGGGTGCAGATCGCAGCGTGAGGTCGAGCAGTAGCCAATTAGCCCTTAGAGGCTTTGGCTTACCTATCGCCATCGCGTTATGGTCGCGGCAGACGGGCAGGGCGCGAATTTGCAATTACAAGTCCCCATACGAAAGGCGAAGGGAGTCTCATAGATTAAATCGTTGCAACATTCACAAGACTGTCTTGCGTGTGAGGCGCAAGGTCATATCCTTGAGGGTCCCCCCTAATGAGGGCATCTTCACCAACTCACTTTCCGTCTTGCAGACCACTGTCCAGCAGAGAGCGAGTGTTCGCGGTCAGGAAGTCCATGGCAAAGTGGACACCCGTCAGGTCGCGGCCCGGGACGGGCAGGTCCCGGGGCTTAGTCGCGCCGGCTGCAAGAACCACCGCGTCATGGCCGCTCACCAGGTCCTGGAGGACGAGGGGTATAAGGAAAACAGACAACATTCAGCTGGGCTCTGCGCACGACTTAGGGGCACATCGTATGTGTCGACTGCGCTTAAACTACGAGAGTTCCAGTTGAAACCTAACACGTGCGCCATTGTCCATCCGTCGCCACTGGACCTCCCTCACCTGCGGCGGCACGTTGACTCCCACGTGGGCGTTAAGGACAAACTTGACGCCCTCCGCCGCCATCAATTCCACACGGCGCTGTACGACATCAACCTTGCCGGCCTTCATATTGGGAACGCCATACATCATCAGCCCACCAGCGCGGTCCGCCCGCTCGTACACCGTGACATCATGGCCCATCTTGTTCAGCTGGTCCGCGGCGGCTAGACCCGCAGGTCCACTTCCAACCACGGCCACGCGCCGGCCGGTGCGCAGCTTTGGCACACGGGGAGTCATCCAGCCCTCCTCGAATGCCCTACAAGGAGCATTAGAAATGCATGCATAGTAACAGAGTAAGAGAAAGGAAATCAACATAGATCTTAAAAATTCACGTAGGCGCTCGGGACAGGCCGTAATCGTTGAAAGTAATGCAGCATTTCCATAACCGTTAACCGTTACCGGTAACCACAAATGAATGTTCGCCCTAGTGCAACCTCGTCGAAACCCGACTTCCACTTCCACTTCCGGGCCGCCCTGACCCATCTGCGATCTTACTTGTCGATGATGGTTGCCTCAATGCTCTTGATGGACACCGGCGGCTCGATGATGCCTAGCGTGCAGCTTCCCTCGCACGGAGCCGGGCACACACGGCCCGTGAACTCAGGGAAGTTGTTGGTCTCAAGCAGACGGTCCAAGGCCTCGCGCCAGCGGCCCTGAAATAAGCAAGGAAAGGTGCATGGATAGAACCTTGCGCGAGGCGTGAGCCCAGCTGACATCCAGACGATGCAGGACGTCGTCTGCAGCTGCCCCATTATATGGTTTCCCCGAATAACAATTTGCCTCCCCCTTGCGCTCTCCTACCCGGTGCACATTCTCCCTCTCATTACCTTGTGCACCAGGTCATTGAACTCAGGAATCTTGTTCCCCAGCGGGCAGCCAGTGGAGGCGGTATGGCAGAAGGGCGTGCCGCACTCCATGCAACGCGCTGACTGCGTGTGCAGGAGCGCCGCATGAGCCGCCGTGCCAGAGTGGTCATGCACCTCGTCCCAATCCTTGATGCGCTCCGCCTCCGGCCGATACGGCAACGGCTTACGATCGTACGACACGAAGCCACGGACCTTATCGGCGGCCGGCCCAGCCGGCGCGGCAGCCACCACCGGTGCAGGTGTCGCCGCCAGCACCTTTGGCGTCACGATAGTCGGTCGGTTCGCCTCCCATGTGGGCTTGATGCCTTTAACTGGCATACCTTCGCGCGCAAGCTTCTGCAGACGTCGCTTGTCCTGCTGCGGGTCAGCCGTCGGTATGACGTTGAGCGTCAGCGCCTTGGGCGCCTTGCCGGCCTTGACAGCTGCTGCTGCCATGGCCTTGAGCTCTTCAAAGGCGTCTTTGGGCGCAAGGCCCGCAGAGTCGGAAGCCGCCAGCAGTGCCGACTCAGCCGCTTCCGCCTTGGCCAGTGCCTCCGCCTCCGCCATTGCGCGGCGGTACTCGTGCGGGAACACCTTCTTGAACTGGACGCGTGAACGATCCCAGCTGAGCAGAATGCGCCTCGCGACGTCCGAGCCCGTGAACTTGAGATGGCGCTGGATGAGCGACTTCAGAGTGCGTACATCCTCAGGGGATTCAACTGGCAGCAGGTCATTCGCCACATCCACGTTGCACAGAGACTGTACGGGAGCCAAACCAAAGAAAGACAAAAGAGCAGATGTACATGGGTAGGTAGATGTAGATGTACATAGATGTACATAGGTAGATGTACATAGATAGGGAAACTCGTACAGAATCCTACACAAATCTCGAACTATTTTCAAATTTCAGCCCTTGCGGCATCCTGTAACTTAAATAGTCAGAAGAAGACTTTTATGCCTTAAAATTATGTTTCAGGTAGTCTTTGAAATGCATCCTGTTTAGCTCAACATATGTGAAGGCAGACAGTGCCGTGCTGCCGGCACCATACATCGTTACGCATTGTCAAAGTCCCTCGATTGAAATCCTGTAGTTCCACCGTTACGCACCTTAAACTTGTCATTGGGGTCGTACACGTAGGCAATACCACCGCTCATGCCCGCGCCGAAGTTCTTGCCGGTAGGACCCAGGATGACCGCAACACCGCCCGTCATGTACTCGCAGGCGTGGTCGCCCACGCCCTCGACAACAGCCCGAGCCCCCGAGTTGCGAACGCAGAAGCGTTCAGCAGCAATACCCCGGACGAAGCATTCGCCACGCACAGCGCCGTACAGCGCCACATTGCCGACAATGACATTATCCTCCGCCCGGAAGGTAGAATTGAAGGGCGGGTAGACAGCCACCACGCCACCGCTCAGGCCCTTAGCCACATAGTCGTTGGCGTCTCCCTCCAGCTCCAGCGTAATACCGCGGCAGAGCCATGCGCCCAGGCTCTGACCCGCGTGACCGGTCAGCTTGATGTGGATGGTGTCGTCCGGCAGACCCACGTCGCCAAAGCGCTTCGTCACTTCGTGACTCAGGGTCGTACCCACGGCGCTGAAGGGTGAGTGATCCCGTGCAGGAGGTATGATGCGGTTGAATCAATGCCAATTGGAAGCAAAGCAACTGTTTGAGCGACAAGATCGAACACTCATGCCCACATCCACTTGTCTTCCTGCCTCACGCAGCAACCCTGCCCACTCGACCCTTACTCCCGACCACTGTCCAAGATTTGGGCCAGCTCACCGGTGTGTGTTCTGCACCTCCATCTCGATGTACACTGGCTCCGCCGAGCCATCGGGCTCATCTGGCAGTGCAGCCTTGCAAAGAGGAACCAGGTGCACATCCAGTCCTGAGTCAAGTCCGTGATCCTGCTTCTGGATGCAGCGCTGGGCAGCCCCGGGCCGCAGCGTCGCGGCGGGCAGCAGCAGGCGGGACAGGTTGATGCCCTCCAACTTGGGGCCGCCCTCGGCGATTGCCGACATATCCGTCTACATGCAATGATGCAACGGGCGAGGGTTCAGACATATAAACGAGAAGAAGCAAATGGAAGATGAAACTTTCTCTGTAGCCATTGTGCACTATGAAGTCCCGGTGGTTAAGAAGAGGGCATTGGCCAAGCCAACGCAAAATAACAAAATTTGTGACATGGCAACATATAGATAGTCGTGGCATGAGACAAGGATTAAGGACGCCTACAACAAGCGAGGGTTTCATACAGCGTGAGGTTGGACAGCTCAAAGGGCCATGCGGCGGCCCGTGTGTACTGATACGGGCAGGTAGCGAGGCCCAGGACACAAGGCCGACAAGGTCACGTGAAGGACACCAAGGAAGGAGAACTTACCTCGAGCAGGTCTGCCCTTCCGACCAGCTCGTTCATGGACTTGAGCCCCAGAGAGGCCAGCAGCTCCCGAACCTCTTCAGCAACCATGAAGAAGTAGTTGATCACATGTTCAGGTTCACCGGCGAACTTGGCACGCAACTCAGGGTCCTTTCAGTGGGCGAGAGCATGAGAAACAACCCACCGGGTGGGGGCGGGAAGGGCAGGGTCAGAGAAGTATACACAGATGTTACAGCAAATGTTGTCCTTTGGCTGTCGGTCGACACCAACAACGCAAGTCAACAAATGCAGGGAACAGCGATAAAATCACCCCTTACCACATGCGAAGTCCTTAATGTACATGCGTATCACACACCTGAGTGGCGACGCCCACCGGGCAAGTGTTGGTGTGGCACTTGCGCATCATGATGCAGCCAAGCGTAATGAGCGGCCCGGTAGAAAAACCAAACTCCTCAGCACCAAGCGCGCAGGCAATGGCAACGTCGCGTCCCGTGCGCAGTTGGCCGTCCACCTGAGCATCACGACAATAATAACAAATTTATCATCGGAGTAGCAGTGGCAAAAGTAAGAGGAACGGCAGCAGCAGGTTGAGGGGGGGGCTTGCTCCATTCTGCATAGTCCCAACCGCCTTGTCCGAAGCCCACTAAGAGGCTCCATTCACGGACTATAGAAAACGTTCCGTGCGAGTCCAACTCACCTTGAATGGTTGTGCAAACTTGGTTTCCTACATTCCCCTAAATGAAGACCGCTTCATTGGCATATGGATAAGCACTACAATTTCCGCTCTGTTTTCCTAACCGTCTAACCAGCCTCCGCTCCCTGCCCACCTGCAGCACAGTGCGGCCGCGCAGGTCGTTGGCCACCAGCGTCTGGTGGGCCTCCGCCAGCCCCAGCTCCCACGGCAACCCAGCATGTTTAATGGATGACCACTTGGCGGCACCGGTGCCACCGTCGTGGCCGCTGATGAGCACGTGGTCAGCATGACCCTTAACCACGCCACTCGCCACAACGCCAACGCCGTTCTCACTCACAAGCTTGACACTGCAAGGAACACAGGTTCAGGAGTATAGTATGTTGTGGACACCGTGCAATGTATAAAGCATGAGATACGCATATCAACAAGCAAAAAGCTGGACGATGCGCAGGTGACTATCTCTAGGCATTAGATGATTATCCCTGGTAGACGCTAGGCTTGGCGGTTACGCCTTTCTTCCAGCCCTTTTCAAGCAGCTCCTTCCTAACCGCCTTTTGCTAGGGTTCACCCGGACGGCCCAAAATTTGTCCCCTGCTGTAAGTTCCTCCAATCAACCAGACTGCCGGTGTTTGCACAGCAGCCTTAACCCATCCAGCACACCCACCTAACGCGCGCGGAGGGGTTTGAACTTTTGAGGTCGTAGATGAGCTGCGCGAGGTCCTCAATCGAGTAGATATCGTGGTGGGGCGGCGGGCTGATGAGCCCCACGCCAGCGGTTGATCCACGGGTCACTGCAATGTCGCCCTTGACCTTGTCACCCGGCAGCTCGCCGCCCTCACCGGGCTTGGCGCCCTGAGCAATCTTGATCTGCAGCTCGTCGGCATTAGTCAGGTAGTAAGCAGTGACACCAAAGCGGCCGGAAGCCACCTGCTTGATGGCGGAACGGAAGGGGTTCTTGGTGCCGTCCGGCAGCGGTTCCAGACGTCGCGGATTCTCTCCGCCCTCCCCGCTATTGCTCTTGCCCCCAATGGTGTTCATGGCCAGCGCCAGCGTTGTATGCGTCTCAAGGCTGATTGAGCCGTATGACATGGCTCCCGTCACGAATCGCTTGACGATGGCCGACGCCGGTTCGACTTCCTCCAACGGCACGGGTGTAGCAGCCTCGGTGCAGAACTTGAGCAAGCCGCGCAGGTGGCAGGCGCGGGAGAGTCTTGTGTTGAGGGCAGAGAACTGGCGGAACAGCTCTCGGTCGTTGCCGGCCGTCGCGGCCTGGGTACAAGTCGCACAAGATGCGAATCGTTCATTGGAAGTGAACGAGCTTGATGGATGGGTCCTACGGTCATAAGGCTAGGTCCTTAATCCGGTACTGAAGTGGCTCGCATCAAATTGATATCTACATGCGGGAGCCGCCTTTGCCCTCCAGGGATCCTGCCACATCCAATAGGCTTTCCTCAATTCCCACCTGCAGCTTCGCAATGGCCTCCGGGTCGTTCATGTGCTTTTCTGCGTCCGCTGAGTTACGCCAGTGGTAGTCACCAGGGTTGGGCAGCGCCTTGGCATCCGCGGAGCCCTCGGGCAGCCGAGCCACGCCGAAAGCGGAGGCGTGCAGAATCAGCGCGTCACGACCCAGCTGGCCCCAGCCACTGCCGCCGATGCGTGTGGGTGTGCCTCGGAAGCAAACGTCCACCACCTCGGGCGCCAAGCCCAGCGCCTCGAAGATCTGGGCGCCCTTGTAGCTCTGCAACGTGCTGATGCCCATCTTGGCCATGGTCTGCATACGAAAAATGTAAAAATTGGCGGTTCGGGGGACAAGACAATTCCCATCCAGGTGCTGGCAGCCAGGTCAGGTGACGAGCACAGGAACATGATTGAGAATGTGTACCTTTACGCGACTAATAAACCTGTGATCCGCCTATTCATGATGTTATTAATCCTTTTTTGACTCGCTGTCAGACACAATCATTACTTTACCTTGAGGATGCCAATGCCCACTCCTTTGATAAACTTGGCCTTGAGTTCCTCCAGCGGCACGGTGGCTGGAAGCTTTCCATCACGCTGCAGCGCCGCCAGCGACTCGAAGGCCAGGTAAGGGCACACTGCGTCTGCGCCGTAGCCCATCAGCAAGCAGAACTGGTGCACCTCACGCGGCTCGCCCGAGTCCACCAACAGACCCACATTGCTGCGCAACTTGAGCTGCACGAGATGGTGGTGCACAGCGCCGGCGGCCAGGAGGGAGGGCACTGGCGCGCGCGCGGCGCTGTAGGCACGATCCGACAGGCAGAGAAGCGCGTAGCTTCCCGACTTCACGGCGGCCTCAGCCTCCTCGCACAGTCGGCCCAGTGCGGCGGGCAAGCCTAATCATGAGTCGTAGGGCACGTAAGAACCGGGGCATCGGTGTTGTAAGCATCCACCTCGACCGAGACGAAAACCCTCTACAATAGCCAATGATGTGCCTGGACCTCGTAATTGATGAATGCAGTACTCAAATGGCAAAATGCGAACAAAATAATGCAGATAAGAAGTCAGCAAAATGGATGCGTAACCTTGGGAAAAGGGTTGGCTCTAGGGGTCTGCAGCTGCAAAGCCCGAGACTGCGGGGTCTACACAACTGGAAACGGCTGGGCGGACTGCTGCGTGTTCCGAGTGGACGGCTGACCTGTAATCCCATCCCTTCCGACGCGGACATACCCATGGGCCCCTCTTCAACTGAGAAGGTGCTGTCCAGAACCTTCGTGCGCCAGCCGCCTGGGTGGTCCATGCTCTGCAGCGGAGCGCAGTGATGGATACACAATGAATGCAAACCCACCCTGCAACTGCGAGGTTCAGTTGCTTCACGCACACCCACCAACTGGACAGCTCGTAACAGCAAGAATGCGGCATTCGGGTGATGCAGCGCCGGGAAGGTTAAATTGGGCAGCTGCTAAGCGGCAGCCCAAGCCTCCCAGAACCTATTCTCCCAGAACCTATTCTCCCAGAACCTATTCTCCCAGAACCTATTCTCCCAGAACCTATTCTCCCAGAACCTATTCTCCCAGAACCTATTCTCCCAGAACCTATTCTCCCAGAACCTATTCTCCCAGAACCTATTCTCCCAGAACCTATTCTCCCAGAACCTATTCTCCCAGAACCTATTCTCCCAGAACCTATTCTCCCAGAACCTATTCTCCCAGAACCTATTCTCCCAGAACCTATTCTCCCAGAACCTATTCTCCCAGAACCTATTCTCCCAGAACCTATTCTCCCAGAACCTATTCTCCCTTGGCTATCCCCCGCCACACCCCTCCAATCCAGCTACCAAAACACAAATTGGCCTCGAATCGGCAGTGCCCGTCCCTACGGCATGCCTCACACCTTGAGAGCCTCCATCTCGGCAATGTCCAAAATCGGCTGTGGCAGCTCCAAGCGGCCGCAATGCTGCGGACCGGGCTCTGCTGTAATGTCAGTCTCGGGACCGATGAAGCAGCGCAACGACGTTACCACCGCCTCACGGAACGGGTCGATGGCTGGGTTTGTCACCTGCATAAACGCACGGCCGGGTAAGTGGAACGTTGGCCGAAACACTCAAAAAAGTAATGATATATCACACATTCAGAATGACTATATAACAGAGTAACCCCTATCTACAACAGGGACGCATGCGAGGAGTGCGTAACTGAACATGCGAAGTAATCGTACATCAACCTGGCTTCCACCTCACCCCAAAGCCCTATTACCTGCGCGAACAGCTGCTTGAAGTACTCAAAAGGCAGACGGGCGCGGCGAGACAGTGCGGCCAGTGCCGCGTCATTGCCCATAGAGCCCAGCGGCTCGGCGCCGGTGCGAGCCATGGGGGCCATCAGCAACTCCAGGCCTTCGCGGGTGTAACCAAACACCTGGGGAAAGGAGTTCAGTTGGGACGGAACGAGGCTAGGCCAAAGCCAACGATGTCGGCAGTGCAGGTTTACATGTGACGAAGCAAATCAGCTAGTGTCCAAACAAATCGGTCATGAGCATGTTCCAGACCGAGGAACCGAAGAAATAGTTGGTCGCCGGTTCTCACGGCGTACTAATGCCAAAGCAGTACAAACCTTCAACGGCTTCAGCAGCGACTGGATGCCGGCGTCTTGCTCTGAGGCGAAGTTGGCGGTGGCAGTGCCTCCGCTACTGCCGACGGGCGAGAACGATACGATGTTCGAAGCAGCCGACGTGGGAACACCGTTACCGTTGGCAGATGCCGTGGACGGTGCCAACGGGTAGGAGCCGGGCAGCGGCTTGGGTATGCGCGCGTCCGGCGGGACCGAGGCCGTCAGCTGCTGCAGCGTGAACGTGTGCTCATCTAGCCACAGATTGTACGGCCTGGTAAGATGCACAAGGGCATTGTGCAAGTTATTTTATGTTCCTGCTGGGTGCATTCGCTTCAATCATGTCGAGAAAAACAGGAGGCACTCAAGTGAAGAAAGACTTGCAACGGTATTTCAATAACCTCTTTTATAAGGTTCCCATCGTTAGGCAATCAATTGATCGTGGAAATGCGGTCCACGTCCCTCCCCATAGGAGTGAAAAGCCGGTTAAACACCTAGAATTCAGGACACACGTAGCTGCCCGGCGCGAACCCTTAGCTTCGCGGTATCCCCTTACCTGCGGTTGGCGTACCGCTCCTTGAGTTCCTTGTCCTCCACCAGCCGGTGCTCGTCGAAGTCCACGAGGAGGATATTGCCGGGCATTAGACGACCCTTGCGAACAACTTCCTCGGGGTCAACGTCCACCACGCCGACCTGCACGTATACGGATCATTAGCAACACGATTTGGGTCGGACGCAGCAGGGGAGAACAGTATGTGTCTAAAACTGATGTACGTAAATAAATATATACATGTTGCACAGTTGCCAACCGTTATCACGTTTCGACACAGCTACTTCGTAGATGCAGGTACCCAATCTAACAGCTGCTTTGTTCTCCTTTACCATATGAGCCCCCCTCTATCTTATGCTCTTTGAGCGAATGATTGCGCCTCCTTGCCATTTATCTCGAGTACAAACTATAAAGCGTCTTTATGTAACCCCACGGCTTTGAACAAAACGTATGCAGTTCACTGTTTACAGGTGCCTCCAGGGCACATGCACACCCTTCTTTATCGCCGTTTTAAAGTCTGCCTTATCAAGTCCTGGGTTCGTGTGTCTCAATACATGTTCCTTGCATTAAACGTAGAGTTCAATTTAAAGGTAGGTATCCCCTTAGGCGCATGAACCAGCCGTAGTATAGTGTTCGTCTGCGGAAGCGGAAGCCACTAGCCAGGCCACGACATTGCTGCTGAGAGGGTCGACTCTCACATGTTCACCGTATGCCATTCACCTACATTTCGTTGCAGTCTCCAACCATTTACTTTTCTTATTTGTCTTCCAATTTCTACCTAAAACATTTGTTGCTTTACTATTTTAAAAGACATTGAACGTGAGTACCTCACTGGCCATGATGACGCGGCCGCCCTTAGTAAGGTAGTACCGGCCGGGACGCAGCCCGTTACGGTCTAGGGTGGCACCGAGGTAGCGCCCATCCGTAAACGACACCAGCGCCGGACCGTCCCACGGCTCCATTACGGCGCTGTGGTACCGGTAGAAGGCCTTCTTGTCCTGTTGGTTGGTGAGTGGAGAGGGTCCCCGGGCAGAAATGAGGCCGTAACCACCGGACTTAATGAAGATTACGATATTAAACTATCAGCACCACAACCCTTTTGCACTGCTCATGTGCGGATACACAAGGTATAAGGTCCCATACTGACTGTGTTTTCTCCCAGAGTCACATCTGTTGCAACGGCATTTGGTATAGCGGCAGACTGAAGGCAAAATCTTGCATCAGTAAATCCATTACAGGATGCATCTGAACACCTCGACCGCTCAGTTGCCCACCTTGGACATGAGGGCATCATTCTGCCAGGCCTCTGGAATAAGCATCATCATAGCCTCGGGCATGTCTCGACCACCTGCTCGGGCGAGCAGCTCCAGCACGCTGTCAAAGGCGCCGCTGTCACTGCTGGTGGCCGGGATGATAGGCTCCAGCTGCGAACACAAGAAATAATTGACCGGCAATTAAATACAACAAGCAGGCACGCGTCAGGCTGCCGTTGCCAAGTGATTTTACGAACGCTATCCGCACCGGAAAGCTAACAATTGGCTGATGTAAACCAGTAGAACTACATTAGAACCATCCAGGACGGCTTGTGAGGGGGAAGACACCATTGGATTGTGATCTTAGCATAGCCGAAAAGCTTCCATCCCTACCCTTACATCTCACCTGCTGCAGTACCTCCTTCGGCAGACCCAGCTTGAGGCAGGCCATGACGCCCTCACGCGCTCGCATCCAATTGGCATTACCCCGTAGCGTGTTGATCTCACCGTTGTGACCCAACAGTCGCATGGGTTGTGCGCGGGCCCAGCTGGGGAATGTATTCGTGGAAAAGCGCGAGTGCACCAGCGCCATGTAAGACCGGAAGTCCTCACGCTGGAGATCCTTGAAGTACACGCGGACCTGAAGGCGAGAGAGTAGAAGCGAGGGGGAAGCGCTTAAAGAGATGCCAGCAGTCCATTAGGGAGACTGCGGAAGGCACAAACCTCAGAAGGAAAGTAGGTAAAGGGAAGAGTAAGCATCGTCATCGTGTGCACATCCAAAGCATAAAATCAACATATGGATATTGATGCAAATTGCTAGGAAAAACTCATACCTGCTCGGGTGTCAGCTGACCCTTGTAAACAATCGTCTTGGATGACAGGGAACAGAAGTACGCATCGTCATCGCGAATGCCGGCAGTACGCAGGTTATACTCGATCAGCTTGCGCAGGATGAACATCTGCATTCCCGAAGCCGGAAAAGCGGCAGGCAAATGTCATATGGGAAGATGTCGTAGCACGCACCCAACCCCGCCAGGCCAGCAGGCAGCGTTCTATGTTAACTTCAGCTACTGACATGTTTTCACAGATATGGCACAGAATGCTTCCGCTATAAAGGCAGTAGAATTGAACATACTGCAAAAATTCGCTTACGCCAACCGTCAGGAACCGCGCGCCCCCCCTGTTCCCCGCAGCTTCACGTCCAACACCACATCATGCAGATGAATGGTCGCTCGCACCGTACCTGCTGCTCCACCTCCAGCGCAGCATGGTTGCCCGTGCTCGTGATGAACCATTGCTCAATTATCGGTTCCGTATTAAGTGCCGAACGGCCCAGAGAACGGTTGTTGGTTGGCACTTGGCGCCAGGTGAGCGACACGTGCCCAAGTTGGTTTGCCACCTTTTCGGCGATGTCCTTGACCTTCTGCCGCAAAGCCTCGTCACGAGGCAGGAATACCTGCCCTACCGCATAGGCCCCGAGCGGCGGAAGCTTCAGGCCCTGCTCCTCCATGAGGATGCTCTGGAAAAATCCATCGGGCATAGCTACAAGAATGCCGGCTCCGTCACCTGTAACACAATAACAAAGCCTCCGTGGAAAAGTACGCATCAGGTAGCTCAACTCCAGTAAAGTGTAATAGATAGCTCAATTGCATTTACTCGGCGCAGCCAACGAAAGAGTGATCAGTTACATACTAATAGGCGAAGGAATATGGATATCGAGCGATGTATGTGTTCCTCTTGCAACATGTTCACCAACCAGTCCACGCGGAAATGCAGTGGATTAGCACAGAAATACATACGACATGCTTATCTTGCCATAAAAAAAACTTTCATCGCTTGCGCTGCACCATATGTCAAGAGCTTGCATCAGCGGGTGTCGGCGGGACCTCACCAGTGTTAGCCTCACACCCGCAAGCACCACGATGTGTCATGCGCTGAAGCATCATAAGGGCATCCTTGATGCATTTTCGTGAAGGCCGCTTGGAAAGCTCGCCAACGAATCCAACACCGCAGGCGTCCCTGTCATTGTCTGGGTTGAACAGACCAGCAGGCTCCGGTATGGCACTATGAGCGTCACATAAGACCAGGCGGCTACCAAGGCCTGGTCCAACCGGGATCCATCGCGGAAGCAGAGTGTGTCTAGGCCTACAGGTCGCAGCATTATTTCGAGGTAACCCCCTGCCGTTGCTGGCGGCTACATTCACGCCTCCTCGGTGCAAAAGACCCGGAATCAACAGATGTGGCTGTTGTTGAATGAAATTTCCTGATTGAAAGCTGGCTTGCGACCCAGGCAAGGCCAGCGACCCCAACGAATGAGGCATTGCTGTCGATCGAGGTATCGGAACAACTCAAAAGCCCTAATCAGTGTGGTAGAACCTGGAGAGCTACAGTCGAGCTCTTATATGACCAATAAGGACTGACGAAAGCGATACATTTAGAGTATGGATTGAGGCACGTTATGCCTACCGAAGCCCTCACGCAGTACGGACATAGGGCCCTGACAATAACGGAAAATGTAAGAAACATGTTGCTCGTCAATTCGCAATATTCACTTATTAACAAAGCCACATTACATGCATGATGGGGATGAACGTTGCCACTCTGCATCTACGTTGGAATAAAGTTTCGGTAACAGCCCTGAAGTCTCAACCAGCATGCCTGTGTTGGTTATTTGGGCGGAACATGTGAAGTCAAACATCAAATTTTATATTTATTATCTTAAGATTTTATTCCTCTGTGTTCTGGGAACGGCGTCAACTAGGGCTCCATTTGGGCGGGCAATTGCCCCAAGCTTTATGTAATTGAGCCTTTGAATACCTGCGCCATGCCCGGAGATTCATGCTTGACGACAGACTATCTGCGCTCCAGAATGATTTACCCGGGCTACGGACCGGCGGCAGGGTTCTGTCTGGCTCCAAAATTTGTTGGCGAATGAAGTACAAATGGCATTCATACCACACGATTGTTTGTATATAATTACTCTGTGAATTTCTACGCCGAAAAGCTTTCGGAGTGAGCTCTTCCGTATTCCCGCGGCCTAACGTTGACCAGTGTTACGCAGGTAACAGCTTCGTCCTTTGGTAAAGCATGAGTAGCGTTAGTTTCCAGAAAACTTGCATGATATAATGAGGAAGGTAGGAAAAGGCTCCTCCGTACGCCAAATAGCACCCGCCCATGGTCGAGCGCGGCTTTTTATTGGCATGCTCTTATTGAGTTACAAGAAGCACGGAACAGCTACAATGGGGATAGGTGGACCTTATGGGGCAACGGAGAAATCATCCGCACTTTGCAACCGAGAGTGGAGGAGCGACGACTTAGTGCTTGGGATAAGTTCATAGCGGTGCGCTTAATCGGACGATATGCTACAGGCTGCCCCAAGTCCATATGAAGTGAGATATTTTCCACGTTTGCTTGGTCTGGCAAACAGGGCAAACCTGTGACGAGCGTAGGCGAGCAGTCGCCAGATGGAAGACAGGAAGGCCTTGCGTTCGATGTGCTAAATCATACCGTCGGAACCTGCCCTTCTGGCCACTAGATGAGGGCGTCGTCTTAAAGGCAACCCTTGGGGATCACTAAAGAATCAGGCAGAATTTATGGGCTATCCTACATAACAACACATGACGGCCAGATCCCCTGATGATGATGAATCTGGCAACGCCACTCAAACGCCGTGAAAGTCCAATGGAAAGGAAAATGCAAAAGAATACAAAAGGAATGGCTGCTGAGTCTCAAAATCATTTAGAGACATCGTATATATCATACATCTATCCACCCAGTGCGACGCTTAGTACATTCAATCTGCATCATGCACGACAGCGCTGCCATAATGGCTTCAACTGAACCGAGATACAACTACAGGCCCTGAATTACTTAGTTACAGGCGTGGGGCATGGCTCTTTCTAGCTGCTCCTTAGGGAGGACAGGCGCCATGCCCATCCTGCCTTACGGGGTCCGTGCACGCCTCCTGTGACTCTGGCCGCACGTTTTGGTTGAACTACCCCAACATTCGCTTTGCTGCAGTCATCGGACGTCAATCCAGGAAGCAATCTAACCTGTTATGCTGCATGGTGTTTACTTTCAAGTGAGAACCCTGGACACATAACACAAGTGTCTTTCCTATCCTGGCGGCCTTTCCGCCAACGTTCCAGGAGGTTCCCTTGCGATGCACCTTGTGAGCATCTAACCCCTTCAATTCGGAACCTGTCATGCCCCAAGGCCAAGGCACCTGACAAGAGTAGCCCGGAGAGATATAGCCATCGCGTGGGATTCGTCCGAACCAACGTTAAGAGCAATGAAGCGACCCCGAATCGATGTCCATCCCCTTTAAGCCCTCTGATCCAGGTACATGCGCGTGCTGCGCTCCGGCTGACCCTGTAGCGGCCTCCTGCCCCGCAGAGGCGTTCGGCAAAATAGCATCCCCTGTGTCTGCAGCCGCCGTGTCTTCAGCAGTAAGCTGCTGCTCCAGGCACTTCCCTTGCCCGTTGCCAGCCTCCGCTGCTGCTGCAACGGCTGCCGAGAGCTGTCCCAGCACAGGTGGCTGCCCGGGAGTAATCCCCCCAGTGGATGGCTGTGACAACCCCAATCGCTGAGGAATATGTTGCTGATGCGGTAGGGCAACAACGACATCGTAGGGCTGCAAGCCTAACTGGTCCGCCGTTAGTCCATCCCCCACAAGTCCCAACTGTTGCTGCTGCAGCTGCAGCAGCTGCGGTTGTTGATGCTGCGCCCCCGCCCCTGTATCTGCCGCCCCCAGGTTCATGATCGTGGCCAGCGCGGCCTGAGCATCAGCTACGTTGTTAATCCCGCCCCCGCCCGCAACAAAACCCGATGCCGATGGCCCCACGCCGAAATTCACCATGCCTGACATCGGGCCGCCCTGCAAAGCCGTCGGCAGCCCCCCTCCTGGCCCCGGCCCCACAACAAGACCTGCCCCTTGGAACGCAGAGAGGTTAGCCAACCCGCCATTGGGCATCTGGTCGAGCAGTACCTGCGTCGGCAAGCCTAGCATGCCCGCTTGGAGCTGCTGGAGTTGCTGCTGCTGCAGGAGCTGCTGTGGATTGATAACTAGGCCCGATGCCTGCATCTGCATTTGCATCACCTGTGGCTGCAGTAAGGAGGGCTCCCCGAGCAAAGCCACCAGCCGCTCTCTGTGTCGCGATAGCTTGGCCGTCCGGAGCGCCTGATGATATTGCCGCACCGCTGTCCAGTGCTGCTTGAACTTTCGAAGGGCCTCCTGGTGGAAGGGCGCAGCGAGATGGCAATTGCGATGACAAGACAGTCGGAAAGAAGACGATGAGCCAGCGTTACGAAAGGCAGCCATCAGTGGTGTAACCAGCCCGGGAAGAGTGGGAAAGGCATGGAAGCCCCGGGAAGTCAACATACCCATGAACTCCCGTATTGGCCACCCTGGATAGGGTGCGGAAGCGAGACTGTCATCACCAGAACACACTCAGCACCATGAAAACAAAGGGATCCAAAACAACAACGCTAAACCCTATGCAAAGACGTATGGGGCCGCCCAAACTAGTTCCAACTAAATCCCTTCCTCTATGATGTAAAAACAAGCACGATACTGAGCCATTTCAAATACATGCGGCATCCCATTGCCACATCGTTGCCAATTGCGGCAGCCACCTACACATCAATTGGCTTCAATGCACGTATCACGCAACAAGGGCCCGTTTATGAGGTCGATGCCCAATACAATAATATCCGCACCTCTGGCTCCTGCGCGTCGAAATCGTCCAGCGGGTAAGCGGGAGGAGCTGTCTCGGTTTCTAGGAGCGTGGGGGAAAGCACTGGCGGCAAGATGCTGAGCAACCCGTTGGGCTGAGCGTCAAGCGGCAGCGTCTGGTGGTGGTGCTGCTGCTGTGCCTGCAGCTCATCGCTCTCTTGGTGCTGCTGCTGCGGCTGCACACCTGCCTGCGAGGAAACGTGTCAGGTCAGGTCGTAAAGACCGTTTAAGCTCGATGCGGTGCAAAGGGAAGAAGAAGATATGGTCGTCAGGATGCAATAAAAAGTGTCCACCGGACGTACAGACGTGCGACACATATTCCGGACCATGTGCCCAGAAGCACACAAGTCCAGACATAACGGCGGAGACGGTGTCGCCATAACAGCTGGGGGAGGAATCCATAACGTGTTGGCCTCGCACGCCGCCAGTGCAATTCCCCTACCCTTTCCCCCAAGCCATGTACTTTCAACGTGATGCTCAGATTATATCACGCGATTGTAAGTTCATGTGGCTGATATAACAAAAGACACAACTACAAGAAAGCTTATGCCCCTTCAGCGATAGCAACCTGTGGCCCGTCGTCGATTGCAATGGTTCCCGTAGCATCTCCTGGTCGCGCTGCTGCATCTTTTAGCTCTGCCAACGAAGGCAGCGAGGGATTGTTACGCACCCACGCCCGACAAAGCGCATAGAGAGAGATCTGAGCCTCATTGTCGCGTGGTACAGAGACCTGGAGTTAAATGGGTTAGGTATAAGTCGGTGGGACCCATACAGAGATATGGAAGAGCGCAGCATGCCATTCGTTCGTTGACCTACCATTCGGTCGGCTAACTTGACTAGTGCATACGGCCCATTACTGTCCCAAAACTCCTCCATTGCAGGGTCCGAATCAGGTGCAAAGGCTGACAAGTAGCAACCCAGATAGATGTCGCTTGCAGCCTAGGATTTGCGATCGCCAGCTTTATTTTAAGGATCCTCTGAAAACACACAAGGCCATTCAGGCAGACTGGTATACATGTATATCCACAATCTCATTCCAGAACGGACAGCCTGTGACAGCGGACTGCACAACGTAATGGAAAACAAGATAACGCTTGCAGATAATTGAATAATGCTCTACGCTTAATATGACGGTTCCGCTGCAAACACCGTTGTCAGTGCACAAGCGGACCGGTACTTGCCGTTCACATAATATCTCCGTTACGGCGCTACCTACGTGGCCGTCAAGCGGAATAGCTATAATTGCTTCATCCTGATAGGTGACATTTCTCCACGGCAAATAGGTGCCTGAGCCCGCAAGCTTGCATAACGTAATGGAGCCGTCCAAACGTCTATTAGGCAAACTTAATCGTCGCGTCGATGATATGCTTGAGGAGAGCTTCATGTACCTCTTACCGTCGGGGTAACCGCCTCAGAACCGCTAAGCTGATGGTGTGCACATACCTGCACCCGTCAAGAGGCCCGTAACCTGAATAGATGCAGTTCCCCCCGCCCGCACGGCGGTTTTACCCCCTCCCATGCCATACGATGCGCTTGTAAAAATGTTTCAAAATATTGCTGGATGCAAAAAGTTCCACCTTAAGCTTACTCAAAAGGGTAACCCCAAGAGGGGTACCCCGCGAGGGAACCCTCAAAACTCGCATGAGCACAGGCGCGCCGCTCATATATGTGTGTAGGATAGGGGGGTACATCACCCGTGGCCACTAACCTGGCAGTCCCTACCTTCCCCGGTGTTTCGGGGCACCCTCATCCAGTCTCCCATGCCGACTTCTCCGAAATCAGTGGTTTTCCCAGGTTCAGCACCCACCACCAGCATCCAGCGGAATCTGCCGAATCAACTAAGGCGTCAACTCCGCAACTGGTCAGCTCGCAGGTCACTTTAGTTGGGGTCGACACCGTCCATCGACATGGGGGCACCCTGCCCTTAACATTAGGGTCTTTGGCCCGCTCTCAGTCGAGATAGATCCTGGAACTCCAGGGGCATATTAGTCGTGCCATAACAGTCGTGCCTGAACACACGTTTATGTATAGGGGGGTGTTGGTACACATAGTGGGGGTGAATAATCGTAGGTAGGTGAGTGCGGTGGTCCATGCCATTTGCACGAAAAGGCCAAAGCAGGGTGAGGAAGACGAGGTGACAAACCGCCGCCTGGGGACATTCTTACTGCGGCCCTACAGCCCCGCTTCCACATGGAGCAAACACCGTTTCCTGATACGCGTCTCCAAGGTGGAAGGCCACACGGCACTGTCGTGGTAGTGTCCGTCCCATATAGAGCACCAGACTGCTTCAGGAATCCAAAAGTAGATTGATGCTGTAAGGGCGTAAGCCCTTCCTCTTCCCTCCTTATCATCTCCGTCTTGAAGTGCTTCTTGTCACCAGACTTGTCTATCTAACAATCAACGTTTGATGTGGGTCATATATGCCATTCACCTCGGTGGGATTGCAGAAGCTTTAAGGGGGTAGCTGTTTGTTCCTTGGGTCCCCGGAGCCCCAAAACTTCTTTACCGAGACTTCATAAAATGCCAAAAATTCCGTCCCCAGTGGAAATCTCAGTACAGAGGTTTGGGGGCTCCGGGGACCCAAGGAACAAACAGCTACCCCCTTGGAGAACCCTGGCCGTAGGTAGCGCTTAGATGCTTATCATTACTGGTGGTATGGTGTATGCAACTCACGGGTATTCCTAAAAACTGCATTCATAGCCTCCATGAAAACTAATCCCAGAAGACAGCTTCCGTACATCCATGAAAGCAAATTGTGATGTAGACGGTGCCAAGACAATGTCAAGTAGCAGATACAGGTGTCCCTACTGGACTCGTAGCAGCCTTAAAATTTATATATGGACCGGCTTGCCCTTTTGTGAAGCCAGGCTGTTGCACCCACGCAACAGGCATTTTCCGCACTTCCCGCCCCTCTACCGATGCAAATGCAGTTAATTATCACCACTGGCCGCCACAAACCGAAGGTAACATCTTGGCGAAGAGGTCGATACGACAATGGCCGTAAGCAGGGTTCATCGGCGGATTGATGCGGGTACACTCCCTTACAAACCTTTATGAATCAGCGAACACCGGTAATGGCACAGGGCTTTCCGTCGACGACAGCCACGGACTGATCCAACTGCCGGTTCACCTTCAGGTCCCAGAGCATCGCTTAATCGTTGCAACGATAAGTGCCGAACACGGTAAACCACCAGATCACCTATAGGCCCAATCAGAGACGCATGCAAGCCAAGCAGCAGAAAGAATGGCGGAAACGTAATATACCGCAGAGGTATTCGGGCTTAGGGTTGGTCTATGGGCCAGCCGCATTAGACGAACGAACCGTCGAAGCCCCCTCATCACTGCAACCATTATACCTGATCCCCAGTGCCGCACCGCAGAACTTCAATATCTCAGGCAGAACACGTATGGTATCGTCCATTTACGAGGATGTGGGCCCAGCGGTCCCTCACACCGTTACCTGCAGACAGGCCGCCTGCCTGCGTGCGCGATTCTAGCACCCACGGACCCCAGCAGCTCCATGCCATGCAAACCTTGTAAGGCTGATTTACCCCCTGGGACCGGCAGCACCTCAATCACACTGGCAATTTACACCTTTTGCGCCTTTGGAGTACGGCAATTACCTTGGATAGTGCATTTGTAACGACGCCAGCTAGGGGACAGGAATGGGATATTGACGGAGCAACGTTGAAGCCAAGATTCACGGCGTCATTCTGCAAGTGATGGGAACGATTCTGCCAAAGGACGAGTCGTCTTCTTGACTCCATCAGCAAAAGCAGCAGATGAGCTACACTTGACATACTCACCATAAGTCTAACAAGAAACCGTACCGTCTTCGACAAGAGCTATACCTAGATTCCGTTCTCCCCGCTGCGGTGGTGCCCGCCGTTCCATTGTATGGTTTCTCTCTTCCATGATAAGTACGCAATGCCATTGTCAGGAAGCGCAGCACACACGACCCAGCTTTGGGCAAACACAACAAAAGACGTCCACACCCCTGAACCATCCGAATTCTATTTCTCACGCTATAGATATGTAAACTATCACCATTATATCAGAACTCCCTTCCCTATGCATTCCGAGTCGTCCAGGGAGACGCTAGACCTAAGAAGCTAGCCTTCCCAGCGCCACAATCGCTTCTTGCTCTCACTATCGCCGAGACCTCTTAATTCCCCACCAGCTTGATAACGGACATCGATAACGGACACCCATTTTCACAGCGGCAGAAGCCTCAGCCACCCCGTCTGGTTAGCTTGAACGCTGACTTGCCTTGTCCCTGCCACCTGCCGGCCGTACGCCTTACCAGCTGACCTTAAGCGAGCAGCTGACCGAATGTCAGCAGGCCACGTCAAACAGGATGCCAAGCCCGCCGCCGTTAGCACCACCGCGGTGACAAAATACAAGCAGGACAGCTGCATAGACTGTCTATCGCCTGCACCAATTACCGCCTGGATCTGCCCTTCAGAATATGCCCTGCATACCCAGAAGGATAAGAAGGCGACAGTTTCTGCAAGGCAAGGAAGCGGCCGAGCAAGGAAAGCCGGGAAGCGGCCTGACCATTACATCACCCTTCTGACTCACATTTCCATCGCCGAAGATACTTACCTTCAGCTCCCAGCTCAACCATCGCTTCACCAGCCGTTCACCAGCCTGCTCATAAATTCGTGCGAGATAAGCATTCCGGGAAAGCCCCATACAATCTTTCCTGGAATGTTTTTTCCGCACGGGCAGGCCTTCTCCATTCCCACGACACTCAATCCACCTGCTTCAAATCCCTATCACCAGTATACCGCCACCTGCACCTGTCCACCTTCGGCCTAAACCACGTTACCTGTTACCTGCCAACCCCGAGTGCGTCAACCAGAGGACAGTCAAGTGAGAAGGCCACAGCTGCCTGCTTTTGCACCCATCTCCCAGACATACGAAGGGCTGCAGCAAGTGCCTCCAGAGCATGGTCGAACGCCGTGGCGTCTCTGTCTACAACCCCTCCCGAAAGTGACACCTCACGCATCAGCGCCCATGAGGCGAAAGAATCCCGAGACCGCGGTAGCCTCACAGTCTTGAAAATGCATGTCCTTTAGAACCGCATTCCAGTAATTGTTCGATGTCATTGGGCGCTCAATCCTGCCATACCCGTTGATCTGGTGCGTCCCAGCTCCCGAACCGATCCGTCACCAGCGGCCTATCTGCTATACGGTGCCCGTAAAAAGCCGTACACCACCTAATTGGTCGCGCAACCATTTCGGCGGCAACAAGAGAGCCTTGTTCGCATATCGTCAGATTCAAAAGCGCTTTCACATGTGTTGACAGTTTCTCTCCGTCGTCAAGGAAATATACGGGGCATCTTGTCTGGTGAAAGACCTTCTTGGATACCAAGGCAGGCAGGCACGGAGCGCCGAGGCTCACAGCACCTACTAGCCGAAGCCGGCACCCGATAGGCAATAAGTGACCGGCGCAGCTCGGGCTTCTGAAAATAACCGTGTACGGACACCATCGCCGCAAGCAAGTTCAAAAAAGCACCATGGATATTCGAACCACCATTCAACACCCGTTCATCACACGCCTTAATGGCATGTGGCGTCGCTGACCTTTACCCCACACAATCGATGCACATAACCCCAGACCCGCATGTAAAAAAGGAATAATCCCGGTGCCGGCGCCATATTAAACATGCCCATAGCATCCGATCGAACACGGCCCCTGCCGACAACCATTCCAAAAGGGAATGGCGCCGAGCAGTAGCTGCCGCATGAGGCTGTTGTCCTTGTCCTGCACGTTCAGGACAAGGACAACTCCTCGCTGTGATGCAGACATGCGACGAGCGGTACTGCGTGAGGTAGCGGAAAAAACCGGCTTGCCAACCACATAACCAATTGCAGCCGGGTAAACTCTGACGATGCCAGGACGTCAAGGGTTGCGTTTAGAGTGTGCTTTGGGGATGTAACTCCTTATTTGCCGTGTCCAGACATCCGGACCGTGATGATAAGCTAATTTTTATACCGCTGGCACTAAGTCCGCCTCCGCCTGTTGGTTGGACGCCTGTGGAGCCGGTCATGTGCGCATCCCTTTGGAAACGGGAGACAGGGGCTCCAAAAAACGTGGTAACCTGAGGAGCATTGTGGCCGTACTCAAAACGCCTTCACTTACAACAGCAAATTAAGGAGGGTTCCTCCGGCCCACCTGTGTGAGGAAACCCGACCCGTTCCTTAGCCTGCCTCGTGTTTAGCCTTAATCTTGCAGTACGGCAACACCGTACGAAACTCGGCACGCAGCAACCTGGCAGCTTCTGCGCTCTTAAAATATGCGAGGGAGCACTTGCGCAGTCCTGACATGCGGGTGAGCGGTAGAAACAGGGCCGTGTCGGCCCAGCCGTCAGAGCTCGTCAGCTTCAGGCGTTGGAGGTACGGCAGGTAGAACACCATGTCCTGGACTAGATCCTGTGCGAGCGCGCATGAAAGGATTGGCGTGGCGAGCTAAGGACAACGGTGTGCAAACAGCGCAAGGATGAGCGAAGAATTGCAATCCCCTGGTTTACAAGACACCAAATGTATGGGTATAGGGCCGTGGCGTATGCAATGATTAAGTGATCCAAACAGCCATGATTAGAACGCACTTAGCCCACGCTGGCCTAGTGTTTCCTGCATTTCAGCTTGCTGTGCACATTGCTGAACACTCAGTCCCAGGCCTATGTGCAAGGGTAGTTAGATTTTTGCTGGTCTGAGATTTGTCGTATCCCTTCCCCCTTGAAGTATTGGGTGGTGCAAATCCACACATAATCCCTGGGAATTACGTGCGTGGACACGCAAGCCAATTTGCATCCATCATGTCCTGCTTCGTCATCTTGTATCCTTGGTAAATCACAGTGAAATGCGTTCTCCCACCAACACGCACCTGCGTGATGCATCCCGCCAGCACCCGGACCTTGAGCACCTGCAGCTGCGTCAGGTTGCGAACCATCTGCCGCAGAGCCCCCTGAAGGGTGCCAGCAGGAAAGGCGGGATAATGCAGCAGACGTAGCTTTCAGAGGGCTATCATGATCAGATCATGCAGGCGCAATCCTGGTTAGAAGGAATATGGGAGCGGCAGTAATAGAAAGCTTGGAGGGACCAGTGCGTGTGGATCCCCGCCCACATAACGGCTAGTCAGCACCCACCTGCAGCTCTTTCAGGTCGGCCTCCTCCGAAACCTTATAGACCGCAAATACAAGGTGCGTCAGCCCCTTGCACTCGGAAGCAATTGAGGTTATGCCTTTTGCCTTGACGCAGCAGTTGGACACCACCAGGCGCTATCGAGTAACAGGAAGGAGCACGTTAAAGGACCCCGGGGAGGACGGGGGGCTGAATTAGATCGGAATCGAGGAGGCGGAGCTTGGCAAACGAACCGGATGAGAAATGCCTGCTCGACAGGGTGCCTAAATGCCGTGCACCCTTAGATCACCTTTTGTAGGTGGTGCTAGATGACTTACGGCGGGAAGAGACGACCGTTCTTAGGCACGCATATGGTAAGGTAAAGAATGCAGGGGCGGAAGATTCGCAAATCCGAAGTGTAACCCTTGGCCCTCCCCTTCCCCCTTGCTTCCACCGCTCGTCCATCCTACTGCTCGCTAATTCAGACGCGCACAATTTCCAGGCTGAGCCCGTTCCAAGCCCCTCAAACCTGCAGCGGCATGCCGACGAACTCGGGGAAGTGGCGACAGGTGGTGCGGCGCTCCAGGGAGCTCAGGTTGATCAGGCAGTCTGTCTACGGTCAGGTTTTGTCGGTCGAGGGTCACAAGATCAGCATGAGGCAAATAGCTAGCCCGTACTTAGGTTTATCGAATATCCCAAACTGAACGGCAGCCTACATGAAGTAATTGTGATTTCGTATTCCCTGGGACCGCGAACGGGATGCAGAACGCTGCACGGAGGAGCCTAACCTAGTTGTCAATTTAATTGTCAGCTCGGTGAACTACCCCAGCATGTCAATTTCCCACTCGCGTACCTCCTTCCGCCGGAGCTCTACATTCTCCAGAAGCAGCGTCTAAGGGTGCGGGCGAGGGCATGTCAGCAAGGATGGCGGAGCGGGACAGGATCAAGCGTAGATTGGTGAAAGAAGCGGTGCGAGATCGTCCTCGGCAATAAGGGAACACCCTCCCGGGCAGCCCAGCGGGGAGACGGAGGCAGAGGCATGTCATTGTGGTATCGTCGCGCGGGCAGTAGTTATTCCCACGATCATACATGGCGTGCACGAAGTACCCCGTGTCCAAGACCTGTGAGCGCTGCCATCTCCCCCGACTAATTTGGCACTAACGAATTGATGAATTCATCAGCAACGGACAGACGGACCTGCAGCGAATCAGGTAAGCTTGTAGCTGGCAACCTGATCGGCTCCACGCGCAGGAAGCGTGCACGAGTGGCCCGTGAGATGTTATGGTCGGCCGGGGGTTCGCCCTCCTGCGGGGGATGGTGCCTGCCGGGAAAGGAAAGCGGTTATTACTGAGCTGAAGCTGCTTAGTCAACAAAACATATATGTACGGATATGGATGCATGGATGGAGTTCCCGTTCTGAAGCAACGCACCAGCGAGCGCAAGGCCATGAAGCGCAACCCCTACCTAATTAAACAAACTTCCCCTGGGCGTTCCCATGTGCCCTTGTCGGTAGCTGAGCTCCCACCTTGGCTATTTGGTGAGGATGGGAGCGCAATCCTGTGCGGTGTTACGTGCGCTTTAGGACCATACAAGTGGTCATGCCCTCTACCCGCGCTTTTCGCTGTCCTCACCTGAGCTCGAGCTGCTGCAGCTTGGTAAGCTGCTTCAGCGAGTCCCAACCGCCTGGCTGGCTTAGCACGTTGATGCAGCCTTTAAAGCACAGCCGGGTCACTCCCGGCCAGGCCGCACACAGGCCGGATACAATTTCGTCAAACAGGATAGGGTTGTGGCTGGCCAGCCCTTCCTTCGCAGAGCACCTTCAAAATGGAGATCAGCAGAGGGGTTAAGGATAAGAAGTGGGTCAAGCCGGCAGACGTTAGGGGGGACACGCGAGGGCCAACCGGGAAACGGGCGAGTTTATCGGAGTTCTGCCAAACAAATATGGCAACGAGAAGACATTTTCGGACTCCAATTGTACTGCCAACATCAACCGGTAAACATACTACGACCTTCCTCCACCATTCTACCTTCTTAAGCCCCAACGTCCGCATCTTTAGGCCTTTCCTTCATACCAGGCTCCGATCACTTTTACCTGAAATCTACCATGTTCGGCAGCGCCAGGAGCGGCAACAACGGCGACCACCACGATGTCAGCCCCGCCGTGTTCCCAGCGCCCGTGGGCGGCATGGTCCCTCCCGCGCCCGGCTGCTGCTGCGGTGACGCCCCCATCTGGCCCATCAATGCTACCACGCTAGCGTGTCCAAGATTGCCACTTGAGTCCAGGGCCACGCTTGTGGTCAGATGCGCCGCGGGGGCGTTGTCCAACACGGAGCAGATGACGGCCGCACCAGCGGTGGACAGAAGCTTGGTACGGAAGTCGAGTAGCTCAACAACTGCGTCCTCCTACGAAAGGGTGAAGAGGAAAGCATAAGGTGATGCAAAGAGTTACGAACAAGGTCGGAGGCGGGCGGCAGGATTGAACGGAAACGAACCCCAGGAGTCGATCATTAGGGTATTAGTTTGCACTGCATAAGGAAAGCGCGACTGACGCGTCGTGTGGAATTGGATAGGGGCGCTTTTCAGAGTCATCGATAATATGCAATAACTCCAAATGGTGCCCCTGTTGCACTAGCGCCTACTGCTACCCACCCCAATGCTGAGGAGTCCGCATGTAAAAACTTATCAACTAATGCTCTGTACAAGCACAAAACCATAACAGACTTAATATACAAACCGTAGGGCCCATTTAACGCGCGCAAACCTGCCTGGTGCCACTCCCGCTCATGCTCTGGGAACTTTATGTCCAGCCGCTGAATGCCAGACCACATGGCAATGCGGACGAGGTCTTGGCTGCGTGGGTCGCATGTGAGGGCCGGGAATGGTGCAGTCAGTTCACGCGCAAACACGCGGTGAAGTAGAAGTTAGCTGGTCCACAACGATCCCGCCGCCAAGAACTGCTTGTGTGGTGCTGGTGGTGGTTCTTCGTCAAGAAGAGCTGTCACTGACATAACAGGCAAAACGTGACATAGCAGTTATAACTGCAGCTCTATAAGCGATTCTCTGATCACAACCGCGATGGATTTGTATAAGAGATGACAGCAGCTTCGTGGCGTAGGTCCGTTTTGGCGGCTTCGAAACCTGGACGAAGTTGAGGGTCATTCGCACCGAGTGCGAATCGCACTAGCCGTTGGAGGGTAAGGCTTTCTTGTCTGCCACGAGCCACTACCACGGGCCGCACAGGGCCGCCCTAAACTGGACGTACCACAGGCCGCCCTACTCGGGACCACACTATAGCTGCTATCCAAACTATATGCTAACAACCGTCAAACCTCCTTACTACGTAAGATAATAGCTAGTCCCATTACGTCTCAGGTTACATACCTGTTCGGGTAGCGCAGCTTGAGCGACTTGAGTGCTGGGAATTCCAGTCCCATCGGCACATTGAGGCCGTCGCTGCCCTCTGATACGCTCAGCTCGATGGCGGACAGCCTATGCGGTGACACCGACCGGGCATGAGGCCGCGGGGGAGGGAGACGACGAGGGTGCCAGGTAAGGACGAGGATAGATGGCAGGCTAAAGTGGTCGCGCAGTTTTGCCTAAGTGATCAGCGTGCTGGACCTGTGGATCAGAGCGGAAGCTACCAGAATACAGCTCACATACTGCAATTCCTTGGCGTAGGCTACTGCCTTGCCGTTGTAGCACGCCACATCCCGTCAAGCCCGGCAGATCCCTAAACATCTTAGTCAGCCACGCGCACTTTCGCAAATAAACACCGCTTCACACCAGTCGGTACATGTCACAAAACAGTCACCAATAATTACTCACCCACCTGGATCGTCCATCGACGATACGCGGGAAAGGACCAGGACGCGTAAGAGAACCGCAGCGCAGCAAATCCGTGCACATCAGACAACCCAAAACAAGCGGAATATGCATGCGGGGGGAGGGGATGGAGGTGCAACATACCTGGTAAGCGTGGTCATGGACTGCCAGTCCTGTGGCGCCATGTTGTGATCCCCCAGTGCAAGGCTAAGCTGTGTCAGCCCTGTCAGCGTGCCAATGTTGGCGAATAGAGGCTTGTCAGTGCCGGGCCAAGGCAGTCGCGTTTGCGGGGCGCGCAGCGCCAGGTATTCCAGCTTGGTCAGATGTGGCAGCACCGCTACCAACGACGAATGGAAGCTATAACGCAGCGCCGAAACGTGAAGCTTTGTCAGGCGCTGCAATGCTGTCCACGATGCAAGCGCGGCGGGCGGAGGTGTGGCAGCAGGTTCCGGGCGGCTGCTGCGGAAGGGAGGGATCTTGATGGCTAGGTTCCGGAGTCCGGTCAACGAACCGACAATGGGAAGGTGGTCCGCTGACCAGGTGGAGTGCGAGGCCTCATCCATCGTGAGGGACGTGAGCTGTGTCAGAGGACTAAGCATACTGATATGCGCGGCATCGGGCGCAGTGGACAATGATAGGCCAGATAGGCCAGTCCCGACGTGCGCCAGTAGCGCTGAGACATAATCCCAAGAAGAGGACACATCCGCATGGTGTGCCTGAACGTCCAGGCTGTCTGGTAGCCGCACTCGCAGGTGTGTTGCATTGGAGGGTACAATACTATGTAGAGGCTCAATGGAGATGGCTGAGTACGGGACTGTGGGTGGCGGCACTGGGGACTGTGCCGGCGCTCCGGGTACTGGAAGTGCAAGGGGAGCACCTGCCTCCCCCGCGCCCGCACCGACACCACCGGCTGCTGTGGTTCCAGCCGGCATGGCTTCAGCAAGTCCAGGAGGGCCGCCGGCAACGGGGAGACCAGCTGTTGCTCCGCCACCATGTGCCCCGGAGATGCCGCTCATGCTGCTGGGGGCCGCGAGGGTGACTCCGTTACTGACTTCAGGCCCGCTAGTGCCTGACCTCCGGAGAAAATCCACAGAAAAAGCAGCAACACGCGCCCCCACGCCTTGCTGGTAGGGCTGCGACGGCTGCGACGCAGGGATGCTGGAATCCATTTGAAGAGCTGAGGGTGCGGCCAGGGGCGGCGCGATAGAAGGTTGGGATGATGATTCAGCAGTGATTGCCACGGGGGAGGCTGGTGGTTCGGCTGCCGACTCGGTGGGGGCCCCTGCCGCGCCGCTTGCGTCTTCGCTGGGTCGCCCCGATTCCAAAGCCCCATCCGTTTGACACACTTCTGATGATGTGCTTGAAGCGTCCTCGGGACCTGTCCCGGCCGCTGAGAACTGCCCATTTCGCTGAGAAGTGTAGCGGTCTAGGCTATCCTTGACCGCCTGCGGCACTGCCATGAATGTATCTTGCAAGTCCAGGTTCACAGTCGTCGCCTTAGGAAAAGCTTTGTGCACCTCTGTCACAGTTTGCTCGTTAAGGAAATACTCGGGCACTATGTACAACGTGTCCACCAGTGCAGCCAGACAACTGGCCCAATGAATATTAACAAGCCTAGCTTTCAGAAGAGAGGATGGTGGCAGCAAAGTGCCAATGACCTGAGGAGGAAACAACAACAAATCCAGGGTGAAGCATTACGTTTCTTAATGGCACAATCCGTTATTGAATTTCAAGCATCTACCTATAACGAATACAAATTCCAGCAGCGTATGGGCTTCCTAGGTTTGGGGGGTCCCGCTGACTCACATGCATTGCCGTTGGTGGAAGGAACGACCAGTCAACATGGCTGGTGTCCAGATGTTCTGATCCTTGAGCTTGCTCCATTGGGCAGCCCTTCTTTGTACACTTCCACTTCCAAAGTGCCGGGGGCCTGAAAGCAGATGCACAAATCACTACCGTGCCTCACGATCAGCTATAATTCAGCTCCGACTATGCCGTTGCGGGAAAGCCTGAGAGCTTAAATGGTCGTGGACCTTTGTAAAAGGTCCCATAGCGAGACGTCAGCTTTACCGGGCTGCAATACGCGCACACCAGAGCGTACAAAACATTTTATTACAGTTTGGTGATGAGTGACCCATCGCCTTCTGCGGAGCGCTGCTGAAGACAACGCCGGTGCAGTACGTCGTACGGAAACACACTAGGGAAACCTTTTATGCCAGTTGTGTCCCAATTTTGTATTCCTGGTGCAAGTAATAAAATGCCACAACAACAAGGTCGTGATAAGATGTGCTTTCAAGTTTTTAGCTGTCGGTGCTGTGTTTGCCCACAACCCGTCATGCGCTGCCGCGATCCCAACAACCAGCATCCGTACCTTATCACGCAATGCGCCGCTGGTGCTCCGGCATCGAATTGCAGACAGTGGACAATCCATTTCGTGACTTCTCGCAGGGATTGCCAATTCAGGCGCAGTCCTAAACGCCATGTTCAGGGCACATTCCTAGTCCAGTACTCGAGGGCCTTCGTATTCGGGTGATTACAGACTGCACAGGGCTGCACCTAAAAACCCAACAGTAATGCCGTGAGCACTTATTGAGCCACGACGTCAACCGTCACATGCTACACCTTCACAACCACTACCGATATCGTACTGCACCACCGTACAAAACCTAATCCCCTCAATAACGCCCCCGGGCACCACAGGTTGTCCACCACAAGGTATCAGAGGCTCTTTTGCGAGCCTTACGTCACTGCGCCCATCACATGCACTATCCCGTCCCATGCACTTGAGAAAGCGAATTGGGGATCTGCTCGCTCCACTCGGCCTGACGCAGAATCCTAGAGCACGATCCAACGATATCGTGCTGCTATACCCAGCTGTCTGCCCCACGGGGTCAAGTGGTTGTCGAATCTTCACCACTGCTTGGTGCCCTGCCTGGTCTCTGTCCGACATTTGGCGCGGCTCCCAGATTCCTCGGGCTACATAACATATTGCCACATACCGCCTCACCACCTCACTTCCGTATGCCGCAACGAAAGCCCGTATCACGAGACCCCACCCCCACCTGATACACATCTGCATGCAGAGACACGACATGGTCATAATACCACGCGAGTCTCTTTCAATACTCCGCCTTTCCTCTCCTCCGCTTCCTCCTCGGCCCTCATCTACGTGAACTCTAACTTGCCCGCCTCCACGGCCGCCCTCATTCACATAACCCTGCGTCACGCGGTTGCCATCAGACACAGCGGGTCGTCCCTTCTTATTCTCCTCGGCACGGCACCTCTTCCGCGGCCCTCTGATATTCGCGACTTGTGCGGCACCATTCCCGGAGCGCCCTGTCTGCGGGGCTCCAAGGGAGGGTCCGCAGAAGGCCGGCGTCGGCGGCGGCGAAGGGCGTGGTGGAGTAGTCGGGGTGTGGTAGCAGGTGCAGCACTGGCAAGAAGCCTCCCCGGCGTCGGAGCTCCTCCAGAGCATAGGCGGGGGTGGATCGGTCCTTAGTGGGCCCGCCTGTTGGGGTGCGGGAACGCGAATTTGTAATGCCTTTGAAAATTAAAACGAGGGACCTGTGGGTCGGGAACCCACGGTCTGGTACGGGGGAAATAGAGCGTGTAGTTCGGACAGACGACTCGAAGGTCCTCCTCCCCATTGCTCTTCTTGTCCGTATCCGTCTGTGCGTCCGTCCATTAGCCTTACCTTGCGCTCGCTCGTCAAAGCGCTCCGGGCAGATCCCTAAAAGCGCCACCATGTCACGTACGGCGGGCCACTTCTGGCAGTAGATCAGCTCAGCGACCCGCGGGTCAGTGTGCTCCACCTATGGAGGAGGGGGAGAGGAAATCCAACAGATGGAAGGTAATTGACGGGAGAAGAAGCCGATACAAGTTCCATATCGAAAGAGTAAACCGGAGTGCATCGCACGCCCTCCGTCCCGCCCCCTCACCATGGCATGTGTATGGTTCAGACGCGATGAGTTGCGGTAAGTTACCCGTGTTGGCATCGCTAGCTTTCATATTGATGCATCAAATAGTGCAACTCCATGTGCCGACACATACACGCACGTACACATAAGCACACAGATATACATACAAGAACCGCCCTCAGCGGCTCAGTGGAAACGCAGCCCCCACTGCCATCAGCCTAGCAGGCACCTGCCTACTTCCCTGCATGCGAAACCAGCGGGCCCATGCGCCACGGTTGTGCTAGGCGTTCATACCCCCCCCTTCCATGTACCACGTTGTACGCGAAAGCGCGTACATCGCAGCACACACAACGGTGTAGCACAGCACAGCACACCACGTCGTGCCTTCATGGAAGGAGTCGCGTTCACCTCCAGCAGCCAGGCCCTGAAATGGGGGAACGGTCACAATTGAGCGGTTGGTGGGAAGGATGGATTGCGAACGTGGATGCGAAGAAACCAGGGAGACTAAGGCGATCAGTGTGTAATGTGTCAATGTCAGAGTGGCAGTGGCGGTGGATGTTGGGACTAATTCAGAAACATGCATATGATGACTGCCATGTGCCTGTGCTGCGTGAATATAAACTCGGCACTATGCTCTGGGTGCGTGTATGTGAGGTGTTTTGTAGGTTCATACCGAGCTACAAGCCGCCTCTCCCTACTCTTGAGGATACGGGGAGGGATCTTCTCCACATCTTCCTCTCCCTCTTGTACTCCCAACCCCAAAACCCCATCTAGCGCCTACCTTAACCGCCGGTCGATCAGGAAATCTAATCCGAAGAATTGGAAGCAGGTGTGGGGCGGAGGACGCACCTCAGCCAGCACCTCCGCGCCTCGGGGCAGGGCAGCGGCGAAGGCGGAGGCGGCTGAGCGGCACATGGCCTTCCAGACCTGCCGTTGGCGTATTCGCGGTTGAGCGGTTGATGGGTGTTGAAGGTTGACGAAAGTCGTTGGAGTTGAGGATTGAAGGTTGGGAATTGGACGTGAGTTAGTATTTGAAGCTGGGTAAGGGGATCACGTGCGGGCCTTATGTGTGTCAGCGACGTAGCGAAGAGGGTCGTTCACGAGCAGGTCAGTGCGAGTTAATCGAATGGTATGCGGGAGGTGAACAATGGCGCAGCAGGAAACGGCGAATTCTTGTCTCAGAAGTGGGCGGGGCAGGAGGGAGGGCTGAGAGAGCTGGAGGGGAGAGCCGGTCAGGCGTGAAGAGGGATTGGATAGGGGCATGAAGAGGGGGAGCGGTGAAAGTGGCAAATTTTGCCAGTATGAGAGGGGCTTCGGAGCCGACAACACTCCGCGGCCGGGGAAGGGGTGGTAAGTCAGGATGCACCTCAGGTTAAAAACAGAACGGTCTGAAAAAATGAATGATGCTTCTTTCCTCCTTTGCCCCGTTCAGAGAAGGTCTTAAACCAGATGAAAAATCAGCCCACAAATATTGAAAGGCAAGGAACATTACAAACAGTATCCTTGTGTTCGCGCACTACGTCTTAGTGGTACATCCCGACGCCAACACATCCAGGCGCCCACCAACCTTGCACCAGGACGCCAGCCCCAGGTGGTCCGCCAGCTGCGCCAAGCTCCAAACGTCACCATTTTCGTTCTGGGCGTAATTGGTCACGTGACAGGGGGCGGGGCCAGGAGAGGCCGACCCCTCCCCGTCCCGACCATGAGGTGCGGACACCTGGTCGGCGTCGTACCTGAAGGGGCGAGCGGGAAGACACCCGGGGAGGGGACAACTGAGAATTGCGCCCTTTGTTCACTTATGCGGCTTATGACACGTATTCAGACGATTATAATACGAGACCGAACGCAACGTTGTCGTACAGGGAAGGGCGGCGGTAGGGAAGGGCCAAATCGCGTCCTCGCGCAACTGAAGGGGGCGGTTAACCCCCCTAGATGCACTATAAACGGGGCGCTGAGAAACTCCGATGGATCGCGGCTAAAGGAAGGACAATCGTGTCGACCACCATTATCAGCCCCCTGGCGTATTTGTTTCACTATCATGCCTACCATACCCAGGCTCGCAAACTCACAGCATGTTACACCGCAGCCGGCGACGACGCACACACGGCTGCGGCCGTGTCTGTGTGATAATTAGCATACGCAAGGCTACACATCGGAAGGAGCTATACATGAGACATGATCCCCCGCGTCGGGTGCTGCCCCGCCGCTGCTACGCATCCGCCCCGTCCATGACCCAAGATATTGGGCGCTGCGCAACCCCCATTCGTACATCGACTCCTTTACCTGTGTGAGCTGAAGAGGACCAGTCCCCGGTTGTAGATGTAGATTCGAAGTGGAGCCGCGTCCGAGACCAAAACCCATACGCGCACACCGAATTTACGGCCGTCTGCGAATGTCGAAGAAGGGGGGAGTGAGTCTCGTGGATGATCATCTCGCGGCAAAAAGCGCCCACTCCATGTCATATTTGGCAGGTTAGTGCCGGGGTCCATAGTGAAAGCAATCAAAGCAATAATCAAATTCAGAAGGGGGCGGGGCGAGAGGGAAGCCTTCATGCAGAAGCATTCCAAATGCCCCGAGGGGGACAAGTAAAGAGAGAGAAGAGGGCCCGGAGACGACGGCCGTGGCAACGGCAGCAGGACGGGTATTGGTGTTGAATTGTTTTCGCTGCTGATGGGTTTGTTGGTATTATGTAAGATCGCCATGATGCACTTCTATTGTTTTGCGTTGCCACGTAACCTAACTCCCAAGGGGATTACCACAGTGACACAGTCCATCTCACCAATCAGCATCGGCTTGGTGACGTACTGCTGCGCGAGGTACCAGCGATACAGATGCACTCCAGGGGCCAGGTCGGGCCGGGGGGTGGTTTCGAAGCACGCGGTAAACGCCTCCTCGGTGGGAACCAGACGCAAACCCGTGCCGCGCTGGGGGCCCCGGGCACGGGTGAGGTGGGGGAGGGGGCGCGGCAAAGACGAATAAGCGAATCCTGGTGATGAAGAAACTAGGACTAACCGCGATGGTCGATGATGGCGGCTGGAATCGTCCAAAGTAGGACACATAGAAACAGCTGGAACGTAAACTAGGTATAGCCGCCAAGGCCACCGCGAATAGAAGCAGGAGATAAGGTAATAGAAAGCGTAATGAAGTGTCCTATTGGCCTTGCTGCCGGCGGCGGCGAAACAGTACCCCCCAAAAAAGGGTCGGCTTTAAGAAGGTGCGAAACCAAGAGAACTGCTAGCTGGCCACTGGCGCTTCCATGCATCCAGTAGAGCTCCCTCAGACCGCCCTTTAAAAAGGCACGCCCTCATCCAATCAATCAGCCCACCAACCCAGCCCGGGCCGGCCTGAAGGCCGCGCACGCACCAACCGAACAAAGCACGGTCTCACACCTGACGCACTCACCTGTGGAGGAGGAGGGGGCGGCGGCAGTAGCAGCACCAACGGCAAGAACGTGCACATGCGACAGGAAGAAGAGAGTAAGCGCAACAGATAAAGGAGAGGCAACGGAAGCGAGACAAGACCAGGTGCAGTACCACTGCTTGTTTTTTTCTCTCCCACCCTTTCCCCTCCCCAACCCCCTTCCCTCTCCCTCTCATTCTGACCTTCATCCTACGCTCAAGCTCTACCTCCCAAACCCCTTTTCAATACCCAGCATAACGACACGGACCACCTGCTTATTATTTTTCAGCATCCAAAAACCCGTGTCGCGTTCCGGGTTTCCCGCCACCCAACGACCCCACTCGTCCAGCTCGTCCGGCAACTTATAAGACCTGCGTACGACATATTGAGAATACGTCATACAGTACACAAGATGTGGCCGACAGCGTTCACCTAATATCACCTAATATCCAGATCCCACGTTCAAAAGGCTCTTTCCACCGCTTCACACCCACGGGGGGTGAGGGGTGAAACATGGAACGTAAGGGAGAGTCCTAATGCCCAAAGCCCCACATTGCCACACACGCCTCGCCCCAAGCTGCGCAAGTTCCGGCCCCGCGACTTCCCCCTCCAGGCTTCCCGGCCCCACCTGCCGCAGTCTCGTGTCCCTCTTAAGCCCTACCCCTCGGCGTCCTTTCTGTTGCAGCCAGCCGCCTGATCCCTACTCCCCTCGACGCCGTGGTTCATCATACTCCCCCCCCTGCAATACACACACCCTGCCCACCGCCAGCACCTCACCTGGGTACTATATCCCAGGCTGCCTCCCCGAACAAGTCTCTAAGGCTGCGGACCAAAGTGGTTTTGCGGCTGACCTGGGTCCAGGGAGGGGCCCGACCAGGCACAGCGGATCCCGGGTGGGGTTGGAGGAGGCGCCAAGAGGGGTCGGTTTCGGGAGGTGAGTAGTTGAGATCGGCACGTGAGTTATCCTTCAACCAACAACGGTGTGGTCCGGGTCAGGTGAGATCTGACCCAACGGATTTGAATCATTTAACCACCCCCCTGCTGCTGTTGCTGCTTCAAGCACCCACTGGCCGTAGCGGCCCGGGCCTCCATCCCTTACACATCGCACCCGTAACAAGCAAAAAGTCCTGACACACAATGCGTGTCAGAATTTCAGGCATCCGCCTGTCAGGATTTGACACGCATATCAACACAACACACAATCCACACACACAGACACATGCACACACACGTGCATGATGAAAGCGCAACATGACCGACCCGGAAAACATGAGAGCCCTAAACACCGACACCAAGTACGCCGCTTCTCCTGTAATGGTTTTTCGTCAATAAGGCCCTCCTTTCCCCTATTTTCCCCTGATCGCGCACCGCCAGCAGCCCAGGTATGATCCCCAACATCTGGTGTCGCCGCAGCAGGTCCGCCGCCAGCGCCGCCCTGGCCGTGACGCTCCAAAGCAGGTCCCAAGCGTCCATGTGCATGTAGCCGAACATCCCTGAGACAGCCGCCGACGCAAAGGCACAGAAGACTAGGTGAGTCTGTCTGAAAGTGGGGTATGGAACCGATTGGTCAAAGCTGCCGTCCAAGGGAAACCGCTAGATGGGGCGTCGCAAGTGGGGAAGGAGGGCCCTCTGACCCACCGACTCGTTCCTTGCACGTCCGCTCACGCGGCAACTGCAACATGCGCTCATGTCGCGGCCATTAACGATCGACAGTGTTGACCTGGTTCCGTCCATTGCATACAAAGCCGACCAAACCAACCCCCGAACCACAGACGCCATCCCAGCCCCCAAAAAAGAACATACAAATAATAGTAATAATAATAATAATAATGATAATGATAATAGTAATAATAATAATAGTAATAATAATAATGATAATGATAATAATAATAATGATAATGATAATAATAATAATAATAATAATAGTAATAATAATAATAATAGTAGTAATAATAATAATAATAATAATAATAATAATAATAATAATATAATAATAATAATAATAATAATAATAATAATAATAATAATAATAATAATAATAATAATAATAATAATAATAATAATAATAATAATAATAATAATAATAATAATAATAATAATAATAATAATAATAATAATAATAATAATAATAATAATAATAATAATAATAATAATAATAATAAAGTAATGTGCGAATGCACGAAAGCCTAAGATACCGAGGCAAGTGGGAGGGGACCTGGCACCAGAATGGCCCAGCGCTGCCCTGGCCAACCATCCGCGCTGTCCCTATCCACGGACACGCGGGGCACATTGCTGCCTCCTCTTCCACCCCAGACCAACAGCTCTCCGACACATTGACCTTAGGCATTGCCATTAATCTCGAATAAGGAGCGGCTCGCATCGACCGAAATGGACCTCTCTGTCGCCCCGCCGCACCGTCATCTCTCTTCGCTCCCGTGGCAGGGTCTGTTTTTGGGGGACCCCCTGCCTTCACACCCCCGGCCGCACGAAGAGCCTGCTCAAGCAGATCCGCAGAGCCGGCACTGCTGAGAGCCTGTGGCAACAACGACCAAGAGGGGGATGCAATCATGTGGGTCGCGGAGGGGGAAGAAGGGTTTGGATGCCAGGTAAGCCAGCGGTGGGTACGCCACGAGACTTGAAGACTTAGGGTTTCATGCGGGAAGACGTTGACGTTGACTGCGGCGGGGTCCCTCGTGATATGACTGTGGTAACTGACAAATAACAACCCATATGCGTACATGCGGCATGTAAAAACCGACACCCTCACACTCAGCCCAATTGCAAAATGCATCTGAGCAGGGATGAGCTTCGTTCTCTTCGTGGTGACGCGTAACAGCACGCCAGGCGGCCTCTATCCGCCGGTTTACCCCTCCCTGTTCCATCCCTCCCCGTTCCATCCCTCCCTGTTCCACCCCTCCCTGTTCCACCCCTCCCTGTTCCATCCCTCCCTGTTCCACCCCTCCACCTGGTAATCGATCCAAAAACGGAACTGGCGGTCTTGGGCACGATCGAGACGCGGCCGTCCGCTGGATGGCGCTCGGCCAGCTGCTGCTCGAGGGGGATGGAGTCCAATGGTGGTGGCAGGCCAGGGGAAAGGATCGCGTAGTTTAACTGGATTGCATAGTTGAATGGATAGCATGGGGACACCATGAGGCTAACACGGGGGATGCAAGCTGAACTAGGATTTGGACTTCTGCCATGAGCATGACCGCACTTTGGTTGGAATATGCCTGAACGAATGCCTGAACCAGAACATGGACAACCATGGCAATGTCCACGCGAGTGAAGGCGCTCAGTTCGCGGTAAGGGAAGACCGGTCTCGTGATGATGCTTCCGGCATATGGGCGAATTGGCGCCGATACACTGGTGGACATATCTCCGCTGCGGAAGGACAGATATGCAGTCTGCGTGCGTGTGGATCCTTGTGTGGATGCGGAAGCTTGGGACGAGGATTAGGATGAAGGGGGGGGGGAGAAGGGGTCAAGTGGTTGTGCATAGCGGTGCAGTCTTCCGGTCATTGCAACCTACTGAGTGTTTCGTCTGCTCCCTCGCCGTGACCACCTCCGGGTCCACCGTGTCCCGCCCTAGCCGTTATACGCACTTCCCGATGTTTACGGCCTCGTCGTTGTGCAGATTTCTTTCCTAGACTGTCACCCGCCATACTGCGCGCATAGTCGCAACCCTGGGCATCCCGGGGCTGCCGGTTCAGGGTTGCGGGCGCCCTCGCGTTTGTGGGCCATGCGTTTGGCAAAATAGCGCTATTTCCGTGTATAGTTGCATCCATTTTAGAAAATAGAAGTCTCAGTGGGTAGGCTGCGAACTCCCGGAGGCGTACGGATTTCGGCGTCACATTTATTCATTCCCCAATAATCCCCTATTTTGAACTTTGGAGGCGATTAGGAAATATTTCATTAATATGTATGGTTAAAGTGATGCTTCACTTTGCACGTGCCTGTAGGTCATGCGGTGAGGGCGACGGCCATGAATCCACTTTTGTTGGCATTGGCCGTTTATGGTCATTGGCTACACATCTAACGATTTGATATTATACTGGACTGAGGCGTCTACGATACGCGTTGGATTTAGTTGTTGAACCCTATACATTTGAAGTCGTGCTTTCGACTTCAACTCTCCTTGGATAGGGAATCTAATTCGCCCAGGTCTCTCTCCGCCGCGTTTCCACCAGATTTTCTGTGAGCCTACTTAATTTATACCGTAAATGACAACAGCGGTAGCTCGGCCTGCGCATCGTAGGCAAGGGTCGGATATAACCGCTGGACCGCTGCCTATCTTGGCCGCAACCACTTCAACTGTGACCCTCGACGGAAGGCTCTTGGAAATTCAGGATGCACAACGCGGGCGAAGGGATGATGAAGGACGGGGGCCGAATAGAATGCAAGGGCCAAAGGGAGCAGTGGTAAGCTAGCTTTCTTTTAACGTTTAATCACGACAATATTTTCAAAGATAAGATTTAGCCGATGGATGATCCGCAGCAGGCATACGTGATGGAATTCTTGTTAAGTCAATATATCCATTTATTGTCAGCAAGTCTGAAGTGTGTCATCGCTGCTTTATAATCCCTGGTTAAAATTCATCTTTATGAAAGGTTCCTACATAGGGTGTTTTTGATAGCGTTCTTACGGGGTGCCTATTTGCAGTCGAATACGTCTTCGCAACCGGTTGGGTCCAACTTAATTAAACTGGGTACGAAATACGCGCCTTTGTTTTATGTTATTGAACTTATTTAAATACTGTTTGCCCTCCTACCTCACGTCCGGCCCCGGCCTATCCGCTCTTCACAATCAGCTGCCCGTTCACCGTTTTGCACCCAATTTGTGAGCACTCTGTCTAGGATCTCACACATTCGCACGGTCTCTCTAATCGCCGTCCTCTTGTTTAGGCGCGACCGCCTCCTCTGGCAAGGGCGCCAGCGGACAAGGCGCCCATGACGCCACCACGTGTCAGCGGCATCAGTCTCGCGCCCCTGCCCAACTTGGAACACCACAGCTGCAGCGGAGAGAAGTCTCCAGGAGCAGCGACAGCCCTCAAGATTCAGAGGCGCCCATCCATAACGCATGGGGTCCTGGGCGGGAAGGCACCGCCACATCCCGCGGCGATCATTGCTGTTGGTGGCGGCATCATCGGTGCAGTCGGCGCGGTGCCGGCTGCAGCCTGTGGTGGATGTGGCGGCAACGGCATCTTGGCCGCCGCCGGCGGTACCCACGGGCCACACCAGCTGATTGCTGAGGGGCGCAGCATCGTGCGAAATGTGATGCTGGATCCATGGATCGCGGCATATATGGACATTAATGGAGCTGACGACGAAAGCGTTTGCGCCACACCGCCGCGTCTCAACATGCAGAGTTTGGTGCGGGCGGATGCTCACGGCGGTGCCTTTGGGCCGCTGTCCCCGTGCCCCTTATCTCCCTCAATACTTACGGTGTGTGGACAGCCTGGGCACGATGACCACTTTGCATTCAACGACTCCTTGGACTTGATGGATATGCGGACATGCCAGTCGCCCAAACTTCCGCCAGTTTAACGGTTTATCCCTCTGCATGAAGCATCTATCTTGTCTTGTTCTAATGAACCAAAAAGGCGTTTTGCACTTTTGTACTGGTACTGGCTTTTTGTTAGTAGGAAGGATGGTGGCGGATGATGAGTGATGGATGGAAATGATGTAACAGAGCCGAGCTAGGCTCTAAACAATAAAGCAACATCAAGAGGAATGCATTAATCTCGGAAAGAGCATGCATGTTTAAGCATCTCTGAAGGTGGCTAGCTTGGTTGAGGGGAAGACGGGGTAACATCCCAGGCCCGAGACACGTCGTGGGCTGGAAGGAACGTCATACTCAGCACAGACAGTGTTCGGCGACGCAGGCTTTGGTTTGGGTGCTCGTTGCGTTTGGAGCTTATCCCGGCTTGTCATCTTGACATCTCGAAAAGAAGAGCGTTCTCTTAGAAGTATTGGAAGAGGCCCACCTGCCCTGGCTAATTCCCCCGTGTCTTGTTTGAGCTTAATATCTCTCTACCATCTTCTTCCCCTTTCTTTTCTACCCCTAGTTGTTAGGACTTAGGGTCCGCCTTAAGTCCTGGACTGCTCCCGGGACAGAAGGTGGACTTCAAGGTTGAGGTGTTTCTGTTGTTAGCGAGTAGGTCGGCCCCATTGATCGAAGAAGGGAAGGTATAGTGTGCATCCTGAACTGCGAAGCTAGGCGGTACAAGAGGGACAGCCGACTAACGTACGTGTGTCCGGAGATGACGTAGCCATGTGGCTGTCCTGTGACACATGTGTCTCCACATAAAATGTGAATGATCTGAAAATGGCGACGTGGCGTGAAAGTCTTACTCGGTGGCGGAATATGGTGGTTTGGGAAAAGGAGGATTAATAAGTAGGTGTGCGGTCACGCCCAACTCCCTCCCTACCGGCTGATGACCCACCACGGCCGGTTTCTTATTGATCCTTGCTCTGTGCGTGCGTTTTCGGCACGGAGCCTCATTTGCATACAGAAACGAACGTGTGTCCTAAAACTTGTGCCTCTGAAGCACGTTTCTTTGAGACAGGGTAACTTGTCTTTGATGTGCATGGCCGCGGAATGAGATATAGAGAAATGATTGGCTTGTGCATCCAGAGAGCTTTGCACGTGCACAGGCAGGTCGACGCAGTTACCGCTACTTGTCTAAGTCCAATCGCGAGCTGGTTGATGTGGCTTGTACACATGCAGTATGATGGAATTACCATCTGCGTTGCTATGTGTGTATGACAACTTTTTGCGTCTCGCTCGGCCAGGGCGCACAACATTTCTTGTACGGTCGGACAGCCTGTACGAGGCATGCGAACCTGTAAGGTACTTTTTTAGTGTGTGTTTGTTCAGGTATCGCAAGGATTCGGTAGCGCATGGGATCCACAACACGGTCAAGCGCACTTGCGCAATAGGCAATCCCATCTTGACGTGACAGCTCACAGGAGCGTGTCGCGATACTCACGATTTTTCTTATACGCAATAAAACGTAAATATCTCTTATCAGAGTTACCAGCTCTCACACACGATATGGCGCGGGTCAAGGGTCCTCCTGGGACTGGGGAATGGAAGCGCACGCTTCTCTGGATGACTTGGACTGTCAATCTCTTAATTAATGCAACCTATATTGTTATGGCATTCGCGACTTCGAACAAAATCGTCAACGTAGGTTCACGGCTGTTCACGGCCATCGGTCACGGTCGTGCCTGGTATTTGGTCAGTAGCTACAAACGGCTCATTTTCCTGTATGCAGAGTTACCGCGACTTGAATTTGCTCACCCTTCACAATACTGCATGGCGAGCTCCTATAGCAGCCACAGTCCTCGGCGGCCTTATGGTGCTCATGTTCAACATTATGTCATGTGCAATTTTAATTCGTAAATCCATTAATCGGAGTGGTCCTGGATTTGGCTACGGCTTCATAATGGCTTGGTGTTTTGTGCTGTCATTCTTTTGCTTTCTATGCGGGCTAATTACATCTGGGTTCCAGCCGGTAGGTGCCATTGGTGGGTTGTTAAGTTTGGGGGGAGCTTAGTTTGCAGAAACAATTCCCTTGTACCCTGCAGGGAAGGATGGTGAAACTCCCGAAAAAAACTTGGTAGATGTGTTTGCACTGTATCGCGAACAGACTTTCTCTTGAACTGCTCTTCCTTGCCCCTTGTATGTCTTTGTCTTTTAACAGGTCGTTGAAAGTGTCCTGGAGTCAAGTAAGTTTTTGGGTCTGGTATGGTCAAATTGGCTGTGGGTATGGCCGCAGGGCAGTTGTGGGGCAATGTCATACAGGGCTGAGCCCTTGGTATTAAGTTTTCCTCAACCATATCTTTGTGGCTCTGCAGAAACAAAGTGGTCCAAGATTGATACTGGGGCATATCAAGGCACGACGGTCTTCTCCTTTATCTGCTCAGGTTTCTATATGTTTTTCTTCATCTGCCTTGTCGTCTTCCAGGGCGGCATCATGAAGCAGACCGGCCTTTGTGAGTATGCATGAGCCAGTGGGGCATCGAGATGTAGTACTTTATATGTTTGGGCAAGCTCTTAACAGCACCTATTTACGATTACCTCTCCGTACCCTGTGATAGTCATAAAGGTCCCATGCAATGCAACATTTATTGGGTCCTCTGCTGTGCTCATGTTCGTTCTATTACAGATGACCCGCGGCAGGACGAGAAGCGCAAGATGGAGATGACATCTTTGGCGCAACCCAGTGGCCTCGGAAATCCGCTTACGACTCCGCCAGGGACAGCGCACACAATTTAATATTGGAAGCAGATGGTTTTTCCAGGAGGTTCAATTGACCTTCAAGCATCACTGATGTAGAGGCAGCCTCTACATTTTCACTGCTGTTGTACGTTCATTTTATGTTCAGTTACCATAGGAGGAAAGGTTTAGGTAACTAGATGCATGCATGCATCTGTTTTAGATCTGGGTTGAATTTGTATGATGGATCGAGGTTCGAGGACACGCCAAATGTTCAATGCGTGTTCTAATCATATGGCTCCTTGTTTTTGGTACAGTACTCATGTACAAACTTGCTTAAAAATAGTAATGATCTTGCATTGACAATAACTTTACAACCGTCTCGTGCTTTATCAAACAACTTGCAATGTCCGTCTTCCGAAACTTTCCTAGAGTCAATGTCCACCCTTCGATTGTCTGCCAGACGAAAGCAGGCAATCCTAAGCCATTACTGCATTCCAAACCAGAATCACTGCTGATATTTGCGCGCATGTCATTCCTCAATGTTACATGACACTTAAACTTAAAAAGTTCATCCTACAACGCACCCTCGAAGAGAACACCTGCATTGGAAATGTGTGATGGTATGTGCAACCCCGCCGTATCACTCATAGCCAAGTATTGCAAAACAACAGTACGACAGCAATATAAATCAAACCTGGCCAAGTTGGAGGCTGAGCCACTCAGTCACTCATGGAAAGAAATATCCCGTCAATTGCGGCAGCTACCATACACAGCCTAAGCTGCCCAACGGAGGTTGCTTCACTACATCACCCCAAGTGCGCTCTCTACCGCCCGTAATTGCTGATCCAGTTCTGCAGCATTGGGGCGTGAGGAATTGCTCCCTCCGGGCCCACCAAACGGCACGCCCACCTCCGTGCACAGCATCTGCACCCGGCTGCTCAGCACGTCACGACTAATGTCAGCCTCCGTGAGCTCACTGCCAAACAGAATCCGCTCTAACCTAATGATGCGCTGCTTCACCTGGCGTACCATGGGGTCCACGGGAACCCCGGGTGAGCTCACAGCACCATTAGCAGTCCCGGAAGGATGGTTGCGGCTGGCGTTGGAGAGCAAGCCGGGGCCAGCAGCGGCACCACTGGTCGAGGCATAGGATGCAGGACCGCCACTCCCGACGGTTGCGCTGCTGCTGGTGAATGTAGCCGGCGACAGCTGATACGCTGACCTTGCGCTGGCTGTGAACACACCTGCGCAGCGAGCACTATCTGCGCGGTCTGCAGCGGCCCGCACCCAATCCGACAGGAACACGATGACGAGGCCAAGCACCAGCACTGCCGCGCCGTCACCGTTGTGCCCCTGCAAAAGCTCATGGCGCAGCAGCCATAGCCAAGCAGGCAGGATCGCAAAGGATAGCGTAAAGATCCACGAAGACACCGCCACGACAATACGGATCAGAAGCTTTATCAACATCTGCACGTCAAATAAGTCTGTTGGCGGGCACAACAGCTGCAGGAGCAGCATGTCCAGGCCCTTAGGTTGATCGTACGACAATGGGCCCTGTATAACGGTACTCGGTGCCTGCACAGCCATGTCCGCGATACCAGAGACTGTAGCGTTATTGTTGCTGCTGTCCTTGTTACTGATGATGTTGCTGCTGCTGCTTCCTGCCACGGAGCGCCGGGTATGCCGAGGTCCCAAAGCTCCTTGTTGTTGTTGTTGCTGCTGATCTACTGCGGTCAACGCTAGGTATTCACGCCACAGGAGCTCGTAGCTGCTACGCCCAACCTGCTTACGACTTCGTGGTCCCCGCGACGCCGAGGAACTGCGGCTTGGGACTTGGGAGCCGACCGCAGCCGTAGATTCAGCCGATTCGTCGGTGCGTGCCGGGGGGCTTACGACGTGCGGAGCGGGTTCAAGCGCCTCGGGAGGAGTGGCGGGCTCTCCTAGAGGGGTTACGAATAACGCCTGCTCAGTGGCTAGCGAGGACGCGTCTTGGGCGGCAAGAGATGAACCAGCTGATGCCCCGGCGGGCGCGGCCTGGCCAAGGGCAGGAGTTGCCGACGCGGTGGTAGCTGGGTCGAAGCTATGCGGAGATTGTCCGAGGGTATGAGGTTGATTCGCTGTTGGGCTGGCCTGATGCTCAGTCTGGGTGCCAACCTCTGTAAAAACTGGAATGTTGTAGGCCTGAGTCTGTGGTGACTGGGTTTGTGGTAATCGTACCTGAACCAGGACACCGAGGCCGAGATCTGACAGGGTTGAGGACCCACCGATAACAGACAGCAATAACCTAGGTTCTCACCGAAGGTCTCCGAAAGTTAAGGGAGATTGCAGGCAGGGCTCCTCGAAAGTGATGATGCTCGCAATTCGCAGAAGTATAGGTGATGGCTGGCGCGCCAAAGTGGGTCTCTGACGCTATCCAGTTTGCAATAAAGTCAAGTCCAGGCCGGTGATTACATATATTAGATCTTCTGTCTCGCATGCAACAATCTGATGACGGCGCTGCAACGTATTAAAGTGACACCTATATTGTGAAGTGTCTACCCTAGCGGCGCTAAGCCGTCATGATCAGTGTAGAACACTCATTTCAGCCATTGCGAACGGAACATTAATACATCAATGTACGCATGTGATGACTATGGGCCTCCACGACAGCGGATCCATGTTGTACCACGATTGAAGTCAGTACTTCCTTGGCGCTTTTTTGCATCTAGGCATCTAAGTAGAAAAGACTAGCAGTACAAGTCAAGTCCTGCCCACATCCAATGAACGCCTCACACTGTGCAAAGGATGATTCGGGCAAGGCCGAGTTGGTCTTGAATTTACATAATTTAAAGTATGTGAGAGCTCTGTCCCATGCCTAAATTAGAGAAACCTGAACGCATTTCGGCATAGGCGAGACATTCCATCAACACATAGTATTCATCCTCTACGGAATCAGCGTTACTGCAAACACGACACCAGCGTTGTTCTCTTAGGCGGCAATTAGGGCGGCTAAACTCTAGTGCGCTAGCACCAAGACGAAAACGAAATAAAGATGTGTGCATTGACATTGGAATATAGCTCGTACCATGTTGTGGCATACCCATCCAATGCCTGAATTTTAAAGTTTATCCCCATGCAACTAGTACATGAACATACTGATTGCGCTTACAATTCAGCAGATGATGACCTGACAGTTGAACGCTTGAAGACAGGCCATATGGTCATGCTGTGGGTTGGCCTCGTATCGGTGGACAGATTGCGGCACGCGGTTGTTATACGTTGCGATAGAATTACTGCGTCTTGGTCATTGGCGCCCAGACTTGGCGTTGTGTTGGGTCATTATCCTATATCGTTTGCATGCTTACATTATAGCTTGCTGCTAGCAGCAGGAAGCGTCCGCCGTTGCATGCATGCATAACATATTCAAATTACAAACAACAATCCTATCAAGTATATTTGCCGTATGTGGATAAGTCTTATATTTCATAGCTTTGCAGTGTCATGCGTCCCCAGCCTGGACCAATTGATAATGTCCGCAGGTAATGTTTGCATTGGTTGTTGGTTTTTCCGTGCACTCTTCAAAGACGATTCGGTGAAGTCTGATATACCCCCTGGTAAGCCCTCCAGACGCCTCCGCCCGTTCGGGTGGCCCTGTCACACGCAACTAGGGATCGATTACAACGTTATGAAGGAAGCTGCAGTTTTCAACGGCAAAGGGGCCCTAAGATGAGGTGTAATGAATAACACATACAGTTGTTCTGTAGGGTGCACAAAGCAGCACAAGAAGAAAAGCTCACAGGACTATTTGCTGATTCCCATCTACTAAGAACCTCGCACAACACGCGGCTGCTGGCCTCCCGGCATCCTAAATCCCTAACCCTAATCCCCACTCTACACTCTTCCCCTTAAGTGACCCAAAATGAAGTCCAATACGTGATTAGTATGTGATGCCAAGGTGCATACCTGGTGGATACCTTGTCAAAGCCTGCAGAAGCCCGAAGTCAGGGTTACAGTGACTGTGCTGAAGTGTTATACGTACCAGGGAAAGGAGAGTCAGCATTGATGGCATGCAGAGTGTGCGTACGTGTGTGTTCGTGTGGATGATACAGCAGTACCTGACGCCGACAAACCCTACAGCATTCAAGCTATGGGTGACTGGAAGAGACGAGCCTATGAGTCCAGTCGAGAGGAGCTACCTGTGCTCGGCATCCAATCCCAATTACTGTCGGGTACCTCGGTACAAGCTACTGGTCTCATAACTGGTGCAAGCAAACTGTTTGCCCAGAGCCAGGAAAGTGGTATTGGACCTCCACCCAAACACCCTGATTGACTAGTTTATGGCCGTCGAGTAGGAATAGCCACATATCATGACTCGCACTAGGTGCTGTGCAATCATACGGCGATCGGCGATTTACATACCCTTGTGGCCGCCCCATTTATCCTGTCAACCACCCACATAAGTTACTCTGCCTGAGGATAGCTTGTGCAACAGGTTGTGTGTGGGATAGGGGGTTACAGCTTCACCCGTGGCCACTAACCTGGCAGTCCCTACCTTCCCCGGTATTTCGGGGCACCCTCATCCGGTCTCCCATGCCGACTTCTCCGAATTCAGTGTTCTTCCCGGGTTCAGCACTGTTAACAGGTGTATGTAAGAGTGTGCTCGAGTGTATGCAGCTTTTTTGTTACATATGGCCAGGCCTGACTAGTTAGTCAAGGGACATCCCAGGTCCCCCAGCTGGGACTTGTCCGTCCGAAGATTGGCACCACCACACAAAATGTCTCCACCGAAATTCAGAGCAGCAAAGAAATGCCTCCACTGCTGCAATAATGCCACGCTACATATAACACCGTCAAAGGTCTACAGATAAAGCAAACACGTTCCCCGACAGCCTCCCTGGATGCAATCTGGTACACGTCAGAGATAGCATGAAGTTTGCTTGCATAGGAGGTGTTTGCCCGGCTGCTTCATCCCTTGTGTGTGGCCGGCGGCAAACAACCATAACACAGCAGGCAGCACTGCACTCAAAAATGGCTACATGACGCTGACTCCTGAAGTCCTTTACATTCTTCCAACGAACCGCCTTCGTCATTCTGAGGCAACCGGCATTTGCGCTGCCTCTGAGCCCAAACTTGCACGGTTTAGCTAGCATACGATATGGCCCATATGGAAACCCAACCCCTACTGACTAACCAATGTTCGCATACCGCCAAGCCTTTGATATTTGAAACTTATGTCGAACCTCCCTCCCTCTCACCCCTTCTCCCTGCATCCGTCCCTCACTCCGTATCCCCCCATCCATCAGCCCCTCCCTTCTTAATCAGCATCATAAGCTCACCACGTAAATAGGCAAGCATGTGGGTTAGGGAACTGCAGAGCCTCATCATTGTGAAACCCGCAGTCCGGAAGGAAAACCCTTCCAGCACACATTCCTAGCACACATTGCATGGGCAGGCAGTTGATCGGTTGCTGAATCCATCTAGTCGGCAGTTCCCAAGAAGCCGTATTCCTCTCTAGAACGTGCCACGCTGTCACACGCTGCATACAGGCAAATGAAATGCAAGTTTGACGCCTTCATACCTGAAGATGATTATGGTATGCGCCAGCTAGCCAAACCTGGCTGCCAGGATGCTTGGCGTGTTGGGAGGGTGGAGGCCAAGCGAATGAGGGAGGGGGAAGGAGCGATGGAGGGGGAAGGGATGGGGAGAGTTGGTTCCAACTTTCCCTCTCCCCCCTCCTTTCGTATCTCTTCATCCATCCCCCCATCAGCCCCCCTCTACCCTCAGCACATGCTCTGTGCCCTAGTAACCAACCTCATTGGAAGCCTAGTCTTCAGATATACGAAGGTAGGGAGGCAGATGCCCAAGTAGGAAAGTAGGGTCGGAAGGAAGGAGGCGGACGAAGGACAGGCGGCAAGGGAGGAAGGGTGGGAAGGAGGATGTGAGATAGTGAGCGAGAGGGGGAGCAAAGGAAGATGGGAGTCAGAGAGGCAGGGAGGAATAGAAGAAGAGACAGATGGAGCGAGGGAGCGAGGGAGCGAGGGAGGGAGGGAGGGAGACGAACATCGAAACGCTGGTCATAATCGCTGACGAAGCCAGGAGTAACCGTCAAGGATGACTGACTGTTGTCCTCGTCCAAGGCTGCTGCCGACGAGGAGACCCAAAAAACGTAAACTAGGTTGCCGCCAAGGCCGCATTTAAAAGCAGGGAAAACTGAATCGAAGCCGTCAGGAAGTATACTATCGGCCTCGATGCTGGCGGTGAAGGAAAACAGCGGAAAAAAGAAAACGAAAACTGAGCTGACCGCTGATCGCTATCATGCGCGTGCTCCTCGCGGCCCCCCTGTAAAGCAAAAAACTAACGCGCCTTGACCCGACCGAGCCACCAACCCGACCCGGGCTAGGACGACGACACCGCGCGCGAACCAACCGAACGAAGCATGGAGGGAGGGAGGGAGAGAGGGACGCAACGAGAGACGGAGGAACGGAGGGGATGAATGGCGGGAGGGAGGGAGCGAGCGATGAGGGACAGAGGCAGGAAGAGGCGAAGTTACCATGGAAGGGAGGCCGCGTGTGAGACACTCCCTCCTTCCATCGCCATATCCCTCCCTATCCTTCCCCTTCCTTGTCCCCATCACCTTTGCCACTTTCCTCCCCCCTCGTTTTAATCCTCCACTCTCCTTGCCTTTATGCCTCTCAACAGCAGTATCAGGTCTCTTTCCCCCTCCAACCATATCGCTCTCCCTCACCACGTACCTAACTTGATGCCTTGCCGTGCGGGTTTTTCGTTGGGGTCATGGTTTATCCAGGTTCCTGCAGCGTCCCCAAGGTTTCATGGGTACCTCCCCGGAACTTTACTTGGATAAGCCCAAAGCATAGTGTTGCCTGGGACCCCCAAGTAACTGTGTCCCGTGCCTGATACTCTTGCCAAGTACTTGTGTCGTTACAGTTCGCTAGAGCAAGGTGGGGGATTGAAAGGCATAAACTCCGTCCTCTGGGCCCGCCCAGACGTCGGCGCCCCTAAGCCAATTCTTGCGATTTCATGGCCCTGAGTTGAGAAACAACTTCCCCGTTCAGACGACTTCAGGCTGCCAAACGTACTACGAGGTAAACAATACGGCGCGGTGGTGGACTAGCATTCAAAAGCTTGCTAAAAAGTTTAACTGCTGAAGGTACATACGCAATGTCCCATAAATAAGTTAACCATTCGATCCCCGTGGCATTCTGTCTAAGGATATCCATACCTCCTGCTAGCGATGCAGGGTTACATTTTTGGACAAACCCTAAGTATCGATCTCACTATCGATATGTGAATTGTTAGCCAGAACGCTGCACAATGGAGCAAGCGCGGTATGATGCAATATGCCTACTTGCAAGACCTTTGGCGGCTTTGCATCGACGCACTTTACGTGGTACAACACATACAGTGACGTCGCAGAAATAGTGGTATACCGAAATTACAATAGATCGGAAGAAGGGACCTGGTAGCTTGTGACGCCCACGATACATGGAGTCCCACGTATCGTATAATACCATGTATAGCCCGAAACTTGACCGGGAGACCTAGCGGGCGAATGGCATCGTCCCTGCGAATGGCAAGCTTTCGCCGCTGTGATCGATATAGTAGAATGGCATCAGACCGGAAGGGCCTGGCAAACGTTCACATCATTCTACCAACCCCTTGTTTGAGACCATTGTGCAATAAAAGTCCAGTGGCTATACGCCGTGAGATCCACCGGTACGTATGATGCCATGTGGTGAATCCTACAAACCCAGTAGCAAATCTTTTATTTATTGACGAAGCTTATATTTAATAACATCTGTGAATAGTTTGTGTTCACAACAAGCGGAAGGTCCCTAATCCCGGAAAGCAAATTTGGTACTCGATCGCGGTCAGATACCAAAGTTTATCACCCGAATTTAAGCGACATCATCATAGCAGAATGTGAACGTAAGTATGCATATAGTTTTATCATTATGTAGTTTATGAGCGTACAACAATCTCTCTGTCGGCATTGCTAATCCGCCTAATCAATGCCAATCCATGTGTTGTGTGTATATACGACGATATTTATAAGCCATAATCTGTCACATTTAATTAATTGTTATCATCCGCTTAGCCTACTGCGATAACCTGTTGCGGTATTCGTGCACTTTTAAGTATCGTATTGAGAAAATGGGATGCTGCTTCAGCAGCCCGGCAGACAAATACGCGACGTACAAGGACAAGCAGGTTGAGGACTTGAAGGCTCAGGTCGACCAGCTGCAAAAAGCCTTGATAGTCGCGAAAGGAAGTGGGGGGCATGCGACACCTGTCAAGGTGTGCCTTTCTTACCTGGGTTTCCCCGGGAGTAGACTGAAACTGTATCGGTAGCACTTCGCCTGTCCTGGTGCTATAGCTCAAGACATAGGTACACGGACTTTATGGGTGCGTGGCCATTTTGGACACCGCCATCTCAAGTTGGTATTAGCTGGTTTTTGCTCAGATACGCTTGATTTAGGGGAAGCATTGCTATGAAATCAAAATTTACAAGTTTAAACGTTGGGTAAGGAGTCTGCCGTAAGGTCTGGCAACTGATTTGATGTGGGTGGTCGGCTTGCCTGGTAATTGCCAGCCAGCAGCAACAGGTGTAATGAGTTGCACAACGTTGACAATTGGTGGAGCTGGGAGGACATGAAGGGCAATCTGAAAGGTCATCAGGGGGGGGCCTTCCACTGCTTCCCTCCTCACCTTTGCCTTTTAGATTCCTCCCTGCATGTCATGATCCTCTACATCCCACATGATCCCCAAACATTAACTCCTGCAGGGTGGTGTGGTGGAGACCCTGTTCTTCCCAGATGCCAAACTGCCATGCCGGAATATGAACAAGCCCGGGGGCTGCAGGCGGAAGAATTGTAAGGCGGTATGCTGTACGGCACGCAGAAAGCGAAGAGGCTGGTGCTCGTCCCATTAGCAATTGATAGGGCAAAACGTTGTTGGCGAACCGAAATAACCTTGAGATCACGGGTACGCATGCTTATGTTCAAAGTTGGTCGCGGGTAGAGCCTGTGGCGTCTAAACCCTTTTGTCCCATCCCATGCGCATATACGTCTTCCTTCATATTCGTTTCTACTCACCTGCCTCTATCTTCATCTCCCTCATCATCATTACACACACTAACAGGCACAGAATTCCCTCCGCTGCAGGCGAGTACGCCCACGAGGCGACGAGCTTGACTCGCTTCCTGGACTACCTGGGAACAGCCACTCGCACGCTGGACATTTGCGTCTTCACCATCACGAATGACGACATCAGTGATGTGGTGAGGGAAACGTATGTGTGTGTGTAGGGGGACCCGATGTGTGGGAGAAGATGTGGGAACCTAATCAATGATGTCACAGCCAGAACAATTTGCTTGACGTCCCGTACAGGTTCTCAATCTGTATCAGAAGGGCGTCAAGGTGCGCATTATAACCGACAATGACCAGTCTTCGACGCAGGTGGGTTGCTGAGATTTCTGAGTCCCTAAACGAATCATCAGTATTCCTCAAGGCAGTTAACCCCCAGGTCTGTAGGTCAGCTATCGAACTCTGGATATGCGAAGCATGATTGTTCTGTCATTCCTTTCGGCAAAGTCCACCACAGTCCACAACGACCACTATGGCCAACAACAAATAACAAGGGTGCATGAGCTGGCATGCGTTGGCATCAGGGTAGGGCATCCAAGTCCCCCTTCCCATTGCTACCTGCGATACGGTTCGGTATGCAGGGCTCAGACATCGCCAAGTTCCGAGCTGCCGGCATCCCAGTACGGCAGGACCACTCCCCCGCGCATATGTGAGGAGTCCCGTGCGGGGCTGGGGTTGGGGCTGGGGTTAGGGCTGGGGGCGAGGCAGGGAGAGGGGTTTTGCTTGACTTGCATGACCCACCTGACAGCATGACGTCATATCAAATCTCGTAGACCGCACGTCTGCAAAGATACGTGAGTGCAATATAGCTTTATGTACAGCAAACATACGCTTAACGAATGGGTAGACTTTGGCGGTCAGGGTATTTCCTTTGCGTTCGCAGTAGTGCTCCCTCACGACGTTTTTGGCGTTTCTTTAGGCACCACAAGTTCGCGATCATCGACGGCAGGCTGCTCCTGAACGGCTCCTTCAACTGGACCCGTCAGGCGGTCACCGGAAACAACGAAAATGTCACTGTGCTATCGGACCTGTCGCTGGTGCGTGAGTGGAAGGAAGATGAAGAGAAAAGAATAAGGGTCAGGGAAGCAAGGCTTGGGGAGAAGGAGATGGAGTGAGCAGCGGAAATTGCTCCCGCGTGAGATCCGGAACAAGGCCTAGATTCTTTCTTGTGTCTGCAGGGACATGTGTGTGCGTGTGTGTGTGCGTACATGTGTTCGTGTGTGTGTTTGGAAAGCAGTGAGAGAAATCGATTGAGAGCAAAATCAAGGCCTTCTCTACTTTCACCTCGCTCGTTATCTCAGGCCTAATGGTCAGGTGAGAGCTCCGGGATTTCGGCCTCACAGAACTAAATACCCCTGAACCCCTATTACCTTAAAAGCCGAGCGATGGCCCTAGGCTTGGGATAGTTTTAGTCCCGCTAGTGGTTTTCGACATGAACACATACATACCTGCACCTTCTCCAGCTCACTTTCCTACGGTGGACTCCCTCCCTCCCTCGGTCTTCCTCCCTCGGTCATTCGCAACAATTTCGATTGGTTTCTTTGCCATTATGTTTTCAACCCCTGACCTTTTCTTCAACCCAACGTTCCTCTCCCTCGTGCCCCCCTCTGGAGCGGCTGCAGATCCAGGCCTTCCAGGCGCAATTCAACAAGCTGTGGTCTATGTTCAATACCTAGGCGGCGTTACGGCAAGGCTAGGGCGTCTGTTCTTCAGCTTGACTTGGCATATGGAGTTAAAGAGGAAGGCTTGGGGTGGAAGAAAAGGTTGACAATAGCCTGCCGATGTGCACTTGGTGAACTTCATTAGCCGAATCAAGCCTGGTTGGGCGTTGGTGTTGGGGCCCTATCCTCGAAAGTGTGCTGTGCTTCCGTACATAAGGTTGATATTATATTCAATATAAAACTGCATGATTTTGACGCGCTATTGTGTGGTGATTATGTTTTTCAAATTATTCTGTTGACGTGATCACCACTATCAGCACCCGTGTGGGCGCTGCAGTGTGGGTGAGCTGCTCCATTTCCGCCGCGGGGAGTCATCACCTTGGCAAGGAAACAATAATTTGCGTTCCCTCGCGAGGGGGCTTTAAACGGTACTTCGTGCGTTTACGGATTTCATCGATTGACTGATTGCGGATGCGATTCCTAGGCCGGTTTCGCCCGCGGCGTCTCCACCTTCGTGGTTCCCATGGCGCTTACTCCGTATCCGTTTTCTGACTCCCGGATCGTGGGCGTTCATTGATGTGTGTATGTAGGGTGATAAGGATGTGGTTCTGCGTTGGGGGCTGCTGATCTGTGAGCGCCTTCCTGGCTTTACTCTACACAAGTCGTCTGTATCAGATTTGATTACTCCCAGGGGTCTACGGGTCCCAGAGGGCGCATCCTGCGGATGATGGTGATGTAATGACACCGGGGGTCAAACATCGCCCATGTGTATGGAATCAACTTCGTTGGGTGAAAGCACAGTCCCTGTCGTGTGTCTGTATGCACGTATGCGAATATGAATGGGCTGAGGATTTGAAGACCGGGGACCCGGTGCTCTAAGTCCTGTGTCTCCGGGAAGGGGGGCAAGCTTATTGTCGGTGGGCTGTTGGGGGACTACTTCGGGCCCCTTTGGGTTCCTCGCCCGCCTGGTCTGGCGGAGGGCCCTGGGGCTCTGTATTGTGTCTGGCTGGGTTGTATTGCATGTGTGAAGGGGGACTTGGAGGCGGCCCCATCCTGATGCTTACGCATGTCAACTCATGCGCCCTGGCTTGTCGTTGTTGGCCATAGTATTCCTGGTGAACTTATGCCAGTGCTTGCCGTGCCCGGCATGACTGAGGCTGGCCTGGTGCTTTGAATTAATTGCAAGGCCTGGTGGTTGATACATTTCCTTGATACGTACTATGGTGCCTGGGTGGGCATCCAGTTACGGTCAAATTTGCGGATTGGACATGGCTGATGGCTTGATGCACGCATGTCTTCGTTGCAGATACACACACCTATTAGTATCCGGGCACAACTGGTCCGGCACAACACTGTGTCCCTGGTAGTTCCAGGATCGATCCTGACTGAATGTGGAATAAAGGTTGAGGGTGGATGTGCCCCCGATGTTGTTGGATGGTGAGGACCCCGGTTATAGTGACATTGAGGCCGCCGTTGATCCGGCAAATTCTACTGGATGCTGGCGGTGGGTTCTGAATCCCGGGACTGATTTCAGAGAAGTGAACATGGGTGAACGGATGAGGGTGCCCCGAAATACAGGGTAAGGTAGGGAGTGCCAGGCAGTGGCCGCGGGTGAAGCAAAGCCCCTATTCCACACACATTCACGCACGACTGTTATGGCACGACTAATATGCCCCTGGAGTTCCAGGTTCTACCCCGATCGAGAGCGGGCCCAAGACCCTAACGTTAAGGGCAGGGTGCCCCCATGTCGATGGACGGTGACGACCCCAATTAAAGTGACCTGCGAGTTGACAAGTAGCGGAGTTGACGCCTTAGTTGATTCGGCAGATTCCGCTGGATGCTGGTGGTGGGTGCTGAACCTGGGAAAACCACTGATTTCGGAGAAGTCGGCATGGGAGACTGGATGAGGGTGCCCCGAAACACCGGGGAAGGTAGGGACTGCCAGGTTAGTGGCCACGGGTGATGTACCCCCCTATCCTACACACATACATGTAGATACAGATAGAGGTGTCAACAGGTGAAGAGATAGACAAGCCATTCAGGTAGGGGAATAGAAAGCGTATGTGTTAAGTAGACGGATCCTGTTGCCACTTTGTGTGGGTGAGAATGCTTAGCGATGTGTGTTCTAAGTAAGAAAAGGATTGGCAATATGGAATAGTACTTTAGAATGTACTGTAGAAGGGGAGTTGCGGGAATCGAACCCGCGGCCTCTCGCACCCAAAGCGAGAATCATACCACTAGACCAAACTCCCAGGCATGGAATTAATGGCTGAGTTAACGTTAAATTTTAGGTTAAACAAACCAAGTACGCCAAGTGCGTTTTGCGTAGTGGGTTGCCCAACGCCATGCCAAGCCTGGGCGCCAAAAAACAGGACGCAATAATCCGATCGCAATGCATCGCAACGGCGTGCCGCGACCCCCGGATATGAGGCAATAACGGTGCATGACCTGAAGTAATCAAAGTTGAATAGGAAGATGGGTTGCGCTTGCAGCTCGCTGCAGGATTCTGTGACCGGATTCCCTGTTTTCAGCCGATCAACTGTCACGTCATCATCGCCTGAACTGTGAGCGCACCCAGCATATACATGTACTGGTAGGTAGCGCAGGGACAAACTTGGAAATGAAGTTCAAATATGGCAGGCTTAACAGAGAAGAAACCGTATTATGTAATTCCGTTTTTCCTGGTCTGCAATGCCCTCAACAAAACAGCAGAACTAATAGTAAAATCTTCGGATAAGCCCCGTCGCCAGCCCAATCAAGGCAATGGTGATCACTATGGCTATAGAAAACTGCTTTAGGAGCGCGTTAGTCGCTTTTGGTAGCGAAAAGTGCGCAAGACCGCGAAGCCCGGTCCGAATTGCGGCGAATATAACGCAAGCCCGTAACGCTGTAGAAGGAAAACTTTTTGCCAAATTTCTCTTTTGTTAAACATTTCATTCAGAAAGGAAACTTGTTAATATTTACAAAAATAAATGAAGAACGACGTTTCGCGACAGGCGGGCGACGCGTCCTCCAGGGTGGGAGGGCGGGGCGCGGGCTGAACAACAAAAACAAGATGAACAACATTGCCAGCAAGCGCTACTTATAGCGCGCCTGAGGACACGGTTCGCCGGACTCGAGTCGTACCACTCAAAGGCCGTAAGGCCCTGCGCCTTAGCTAACCCGGCTTAAGCTACGCATAGCCCGCATGAAAAAGACGAAGTTCGCTTGCGTAAGTGAGTTGCGTTATTCATGCAATCCTGTCCGAAGGTGAAACTGTGTTGGCGCCCACGGGTAATATGAGCCCTGATAATTCTCATAGGCAAGATGGGTTAATTGCATCTCAAAATTAAGTAAATCCCTCATTGCAGAACGTACTGAATGTGCTGAAGGTCATCTTCGGTCATCCAACCGTTCTCAAGGAATGCGAACTGTACTCCAAGGCTGTAAAATTATAACGTGCGTGATATTCGTGACCGACCATTCCGGATTAACTTATAAAGGTCAAGATTTTCGTTGTTATAACTTTTTCGGACCGGAGTGCCGTTGTCGCAGAGCAAAGCAAGGGCGCAGGCGGTTCAACCTACATGAAAACTCGGGATATAAAACTGAGCAACGAATCCAAATGCCCATGGAAATCAAAAACGTTGAAGCTGTGGCAAACCTGGCAGCCTGTCTAGCCTGTCTAGCTACTATACTTCACCTACGCCCGACGAGGGGATTCTTTAGATGCTGGTCTCCTATTGAGACATGCGTATCGGATTCACTTGGACTCCATAAACCCAATTCCCAGACTGGTTCATGAAAGGGACACACTGATGGCTTGCTACCCGTTACTTAGCATAATCAAGGCTAGGGCATGTTATGCAGTCTGAAACTAACAATGATCTTTAATTGTTTAATTCATTCGAATCAGGTAGTACTGAGGAGGATTCAAATACTGGTCGTGAGGAGTACAGGAATTGTGTGAAAAGGTAGTTGTGTACGGAGCCAAACGTGGGCATTTGGAGAGGTGCTTGGGTCGAACCAACCGCTGGCTTTTTGAACCGGTATGGAATTGGATACAATGATATCCGGCAGAACGTTATTTTAATTATGACCGTGTAGTTTACAGGGACAAGCGGACGATCGATAACCATCCCTTTTAGGAAATCGAAACGAACTTCTCCTCGGCCGCATCTTATTTAGAAATACTATATTAAGAAAATTACTTAATAATGACCAGCTACACCCAATAATGGATATTGTCATATTCTTCATGTGTTCCTGTCGCGGAAGTCTCATTAACGTACAATGGGGATCCAAGTATGTATCCGCATTATGCACAGCTAGCATGCGGGGGGAGGAGGGGCCGGCGTGTAGGGGAAGGGGGCAGGGGCTGCATAATTGGACAGGGGGCGGGGGCTGCATGCGGGGGAAAGGGGCAGGGGCCGGCGGCCACGTGCTTGGAAGGGGGCGGGGGTTCCGTGTGGGGGAAGGCTTCAGAGGCCGCGTGCGGGGTAGGGGGCGGAGGCCGCGTGCGGGGGGAGGGGCCGGGGGCGGTGTGCGGGGGAACGGGGGTGACGGTGTGCTTGGGACGGGGGCGGGGTCGGCAGGGCAATGGGGCTGCGGGGAAAGGGGCGGGGACGGCAGGGCAAAAGGGGGCGGCGGGGGGAATGGGCGGGGGCGACAGGGAAAGGAGGCCGCGACAGATGGAGAGAAGCTGTACTGCATGTTATAAACGCTTGATATGCCGATATATAACATGGGTATTAATATGCAATAATTTTCTTGCCATTTATAATACGGATCTGTGTACATGCTTTACAGCTCTACACGTTATATATAAACATGCATGTCTTATCAATGTGTAACAGGTCAGGGCCGTGCATGCGTCAATAAGTTGCTGTTTGATGACCCCGACATGACAACTATATGGACATGCTACGGGTTCTCCGGTTGGCCGGGGCGGTAAGCTTAGATCAGCTACTGTCTGGCGCTTATACCAGGGGCACCAGCTCATTACCTGTCACTCTGATCCTGCTGAGCTGTCTGGAAGGCTTACCAGGGAACGCATCAGACTTCACCGAATCGGCTTTGAAGCGTGCACGGAAAAACCAACAAGTGCAAAAGCATGACCTGCGGAGATTATCAATTGCTTCAAGCTGGGGACGCATGACACTGCTACGCTATGAAACATATAACTTATCCACATACGGCAAATGTACGGCTATACTAAATAGTATAAGACTTATCTGAACGTTCGACGAAGTCAGCACAATGTCCAACCAAGAATAGGACAAGTAAAGGTCTCCGACTGCAGGAGGTAAAAGAAAAATAAAGTATTGCGCTATACATTATCGGGCACGACATTACGGTGTGTTGCCGTACAAATGCACCCCCACTTGCTCACAGCCCCCAGCCATGGCCGCCGGCTGCCGCGCCTCCACAATGAAAGCAACCTCGACTACTCCTGATTCTTTGAGGTTATACTACCAAATAAACAGGTTAGTTACCGAAGTGCTTGTATAACTACTCGCGGGCGAATGAAAACACATGGCCCATATGATCTGCTTGTCCAACAGGCGACAGCGACACATTCCTAGAAATGAACGAACAGGCGCCGAATAACTGGCACGTGCTTCCTCTCCGCCGATCACAATGCCCCCGGCAACTGACAGCTTAAGGGAGTACGGGGGTTGATAAGGCCCCGGGTGCCAGGAACTCCCCAGCCACCAGCACCTTCAACTAAACCCCGCAATCTACCAGCCGGATAAGATCTGATCCGCCCTTTCCTAGCCATAATAATGCACTTGCTGAAGAATCTCCAAAAAATCGTGCTCAATTTTCGGTCAGGGCCTGCATGCGAGGTCCCCAAACCCAGTCTCACACACAGCTAGCTGCACACGTACATGCACCGTCAGAAACACCACCTGAACGGCAAGTTTCGCCGCAGCCAGGCGGCGGTACGTCCATATCTCACGACCTGAGACCCAAACGGATTCGATAGGCGCAGGTAACTCCATAAAATTGTCCACACTTGCTCACGTTTCAGGAACCGACTGAAACACATAACGGCATGCAGGTCAGAACCGAAGGGCAATCCATGATCTGTGGCAAGCAAACCGGGTATCACTAAGTGTGTATGATCGGGCCGAAGAATTGCAGCAGCAGCCCTCATTGCCGTCATTGCCGTCAATGTCGTCAATGAACATCGGGATCCTTCAATCTTGCGCCTTCTGCAACTGCCAACTACCGGCGTACAACTCCTCCGACCCCTCGCTGTCCGAGATGACGACGCATCGTACTCAGTTTCCTCATCATCATTCCAATTTGTTCAGTAATAAATTTTTAATATCTGACCACCTGATGCCTTTGTCCGGGCAGAATGGAGGGGAGGCCTTCGTCGTAATCGCGGCCAGAAGACCCGATTATATGCTCAAGCCAAAAAGGAGCCCTTACACGCTATTAAGGAAATGCAGGGAGCCAAGATTTTCGACATACAATCACGTTCATCCTATGTATCTCGGCAGTACTAGCTAGCTAACTAGTTTAATACACCGCCCCCAATGGGCGGCAGGGCTAGCGCTGCGGTCAGGCTGCTTCGGGACGCGTCCCGGTCCACTGGGATCCCACTGCCGCTGCTGTCGCCTCCTCGTCGGAAGCTGCCCGCCCGGGATGTCATGGAGGATGAAAGGGAGAGAGAAGCAGCAGGCAATGCGAGGGGCTGAGATGGTCGCGGTGGTGGCGCATGCACTCCAGCAATGGTGTTGATGACCCGGTCGCGCATCTTAGAACACAGGCTTGCCAGGTCCCCCGACCACAGGTATGTCTACGGAGGGGGGAAGGGATAGCGACGATGAAGGAGCGAGGTCCGGCGGACATGTACTCCTCTCTCGCGCGCACGCTCAGTAGGGGTGTGGTGCATGCGACACAATTATTCATTCATTGTCCACGTGTTTCCGAAAATCAACCTCTTAAGGTTCTAAGCACACTACCTGGCTCACTACCTGGCTCGGGTTGCATGGTAACCTACAAGTACGTGGTAGTTTATGATGGGTGGGTCGTTATCACTGGGTGCATATTATTCCCGCTCGGTACCGTGCCCTGCCGCCAGGTGTCCGTGTACGACATGCTATACACTCATGCGTGAACAACTCCACTTCATACTTCGTGCCCAGTGAGGGCACCTTTCCCCACGCACCTTCATCAAGCCCTTGCCCTTGACCTCTATGCCCTCGCCCCGCGGCTCCCAGGGCTCATCCGGCAACAGAATCTTAGTAGCCTACAAGGACACGGGGATATGGGGCCAGAAAGAATGACAAACCCACAAGATAGCGCAAGGGAGGGAGGGAGGGAGGGAGGGAGGGAGGGAGGGGAGCTGGCCAGCAGCATCAAGGGTGAGCGTGTGTGGTGGGGTGCCCGGGCCTGCAATACATCAGGAACAGATCCCGAGATCCCCCGAGGAGAAGGGAAACCTAGGGGCCAACTATTGATTTGAGCTTCGTCCTTGGTCAGTAAGTGTCGGGGATGACCATCGGTTCGGCCAGCAACTGGCGACACCAGCCAGGTGAAGGAACAGGAGCGCGAGAGATTAGGGTTTGCCTGTTGCCATTCCCAGCAGATAAAAGCAAATCTTGATTAGCCGCCTGACGAAGATGGCCGCCTGACAGCAGCAGGGGAATGGCATCATGGCAGACTATCCAGCGACCCAGCACAACACCAATATCATGTATGGAAATGTAAAAAAAACCAATATCATGTTTATGTGATACCACATGTTAGCTAAGTTTCCTGGCACCGGCCCTCCCCCCGGCCCACGCACGCACCTCGCTGACGTGTATCCTCCCTGGCAGCCCCGTACTCTCCATGCGGCTTGCCGTGTTGACGGTATCGCCGAAGAGACAGAATCGTGGCATGCGGCGCCCCACCACTCCGCTCATGCAGGGCCCGCTGTGCACCCCGATGCGCATCTCCACTGCCTCACCTAGAGGCGTTCGCAGCCGAGATGCCACATTGGCCATTTGTTGGGCGAACCGTAGCACCTTCGCGGCGTGATGAGGGTCCATACCTCCAAGCAACATCTCGCTGTCATCAGGGCTGCCAGGCCTTGCGAACAACCCACCACATACCATGTAGCAGTCTGCAGCGCCAGCACCAATAACAACCCCAGTTAAGGGATGAGAGCATGCCAGTGAGTATGTGCCGCTAGGGTTATTGACAGGTGGTAACAGATAGTAACAGATAGTGGGGTCAGTTGTGATGATTAAGCCCCAGTTCATTGGGGCCCTCGCTCTTATCATATCATTTGTCGTCCGTTGCACCCGCCAGTACGCACCAGTGGATATGCAAGTAAGGGTTCTCATGTGGTGGAGAAACTAAGGTTTGGCTCTCGTTCATTCCACATCCAGATCGCATACCCAAATATTATTCTCAAGACACGATTTGGTAGATGATTTTTTGCCATGAGAAATATATTTAGAAGCGGCATGCATCAAGTCAATCCAAGAGCCTTTCATCACACGTATGTATTACAGCAGAAACAGCACGGAGGTCAGCAGGGTCGGCGCCATCTTGTACATCAGCCAGACTGAAAGTACCATAGACCTCGCACACACGTGCGAGGTCCTCATCATCTCCAGAGGCCGACTGAAGTTTTCTTTTTCTATTTCCACTGGTGGCGAATGTGGGATCTGGTTATTGTCATGTCCCTGCTTGACCCTTTCCTTGGCTCAGGCCGACCCGGCTCACCGCCAATCGTCTCAACCTGGGCAGGTATAAACCAGCCAGGAGTCAGGACAGGTCACGAAGGCGTAGCAGAAATCCCCCAGCAGCAAGTTGTGTTGAGGAGCCAGCAGCCACGGTGGGTTGGGTGATGTGTCGGGGTTCAGGTCATCATGGGTCACAATGGTAGGACATCGTCAAGCCACGCACTTCCAGAGAAGAACTTGATAAGTAATAGTAAGCTAAGGGGTGCCAGCGGCATGGCTCAGCAAAGAGCCGAGCATGCATGGGAGGCAGCCCATATGCATGTTTCTGTGTATGCACATATGTACGTATTTAAGGTGTAACACTGTGGGCGACTTGCCCTTAAAGGACAAGCACCGGGGGCCCTGACCACGGGGACGAACCACAGCGCAGGGGGGGAACACGCGGCTTTGCCTGGCTCTGTCTAAAACCCTACCAACCAATGTATGTATGTTTGCATGTAGAGAGGTGTAACGAACGACAAACGATACGAGCGATACGACGGTCCGAAACCAGCAGGGCAGCCGTGCTTGTTACAAGAGTGGTCACGACGAGGAACTTAACTTTCCAACATAACTATCAGGTATGGGTCCAGGCATCCCTGTTTGTTGCTATGCCAGGCAATATTCTGGATGGGTTTGGGGATTAAAAAGAATACACACCCAGCCAGGATAGTTAATCATAATAACACAACAATATAATTTTGGATGTTCGCGCATGACTCGCCGGCGGTATCACTAAGGTCCACACGCTTACACGGTACACAGGCATATATGTTTACATCGACTAGCTAGCTAGCTAGGCAGGAAGTTTAGGTAGGCTGCTGAACTGCGTACTCGAACCCTGTTTTCTGCCTGCTGAGGTTTCATTCCCCAAGGCCGCTCATCCTTGCCTAAGAAGGTAGTGCTTATCCCTATAGCATTAGCAATACCCCTCGCCCAAACTGCCACAGGAAATTCGCCTAGCCATCGGGCACGTGCTCTCAACTCCGCACCTAAGCAAGCATGAGGGGTCATATGCATTTCCCCGCGGATGGGAACCCATCATGAGCCGATAAGCCGGTAAGCCAAGCCGTCCTTTTTGACAGCAGCACCAGCCGCACCACGCACTAGTCCTTGCTTGGATTCTCAGGCTTTAGGGTTTCATCAGTCTGATTCAGATGCGTCCAGTATTACCCCAAGACCTATAGCACTGTCAACGCACCAAACATCATCAGCTCCATTCATACATATCTGGATTCCCTCATCAGGTGCCATCTTGTCAACCCACCTTGTAGCAGCCGCACTCGTCCAACAACAAGTCGAAGGCGTTGTAGAGCGTATCCAGGAACAGCATCACGCGGGCGGGGTGCAGCTGCTGCGACATGGACGTGAAGCCCTTGACTGTACCAGGAAAGTTGTGCAGCGAGCGGGCGGGGGAACAAGGCAGAAATGAACGGGCATTTCGTTCGCATGCATAAATATTCTATACCTGTACGATGTTGCTGATGCCGTACGTGTTATTTAAGGCATTTATAGCTGGGTCAAGGCAGGGAACAATCACAATCATAAGGCAGGGATAAAAGGTGCGTATATGCAGGATAGCCACCTTCATCCATCTTCGGTCACCCTAATAACCAGTTCTCGGTTACTTTCCCCAAACGTCCTTTGCAGCTTCATGTATTTGATATCGAGCCCTCTGAGGGATACCACGCGTACGTGAGTTCATTATCAGCTCGCTCGCTTCTCTTATTTTTTTACTTAAAGCCTTATCCGCCGTTCCTGCTTTGTTGTTATCGTACGTTTGCGTCTCGTCTGTAATTCGGTGTTCCTGCTTGTCGGCCAGTGCTTATCGACACGAAACATGCCGACACACTGTCTCTCTCGGCGTCTTGTCGGCCCTTATGCCTGTCTTATCATTAACCACACGCAGACTAGATACCAGCACGTCAACATCACTCACTGTCGGCGAAGAGAACAGTGACCTGCTCATGCCAGGTGGCCAGGGACATGACTTGATGTCGGGTCAACTGGATTTCACTGCCGCTATCGGTGTCATCGTCATCTGCGTGCACACCCAAGGACTGTGTCGTACCATCCGGCATGACAACCAGGATGCAGCCGCCGTGGCCGGGGTCCGCAGCAGAGCCTGAGCCGACGGCACCCAGGGCAGCAGCAGTGCCGCTGCTGCATTTCTCTGCACCCGTGCTGCTGGAGGCAGCGCCACAAATACGCAGGTTTGATACCGATGCCTTGTGCGAGAGCCGTCCAGAAGATGGAAGATGCTGCGGCGAGGAGGGCCTCGGGGTCGCCGCTGATGACAAGAGGGATGAGATGCCCGTGGTGGTCCCAGTGGGTGTGACGCCAGGGGTGGACAGAGCACTGGGTGAGTCATAGCTCCCCGCGGACGCCCTGGGAATGGGGAAGGCGCAGGCGGCGTTGTCCACGGAGGATATTGGAAAGCTGGATTCCCCAGCAAAAGGTCCCATGAAGATGTCGGGTGGGAGGGGAGTCACCACCACCAGGTCCGGATCCCGTTCCGCTGTCGGTGTCGGTGGCGGGATGTCAAGTTGGGGCTCGTCGTCAGGATCGTCAGAATCCTCCGCGAGCATCACGTCTATCACCTGTTCCGTACCATCCATGTACGAACACATGTGCATGGGAGCATGCCAAAGCATGTACGTCGGTATTGAGGGAAACATAAAACTCGTGGTGAAACAGCGGCAGTGGGGTGCATCAACCAGACGATAAACACGACACGATGTTAGTCACGCCCCTTAGCTCACTAGCAGCTCTGTCGTAATGTTCTTCAGAACTAAAACAACGTTAAAGGCGTCGCGGTGCACAAATGAGAAAATTAAGAAATTGAGAATTATCAAATCCAATACAACTATTACCCATCCAGCCCCCGACGTCGAGATCCGCATCAAAGTCGGTACGAAAGCAGGAACCCGACTGTACCCGGCCAACCCCCCTGCGTGCTGTTTATCACTTGGCCCCTCAACGCCCCACCTGCACCCAAATCTCTGCCTGTTCATCGTGCCCTCCGTACAGTCTCACATTTTATGCCTGCCATACCCGTCACATTAGAACTTCAATTCCCCCACATACGCGTCCAGGGAATGTCCTACGAACGCGCAAATGGTGGTACGGTATTATCGTACCCCCACCTCCTCCCTCCCTCTCATCGCTCACCACACCTGCTGCGGCAGGATCTGCCTGAGTAGAGCCTGCTGTTGCCTGTGTAGTCGGGCTACTTGCCGCTGAGCCAAAACGGTGGCTGTGACATCATTCTCCGCCACGATGTACGACGGACCCAACCGGAGCGGGTCCCGGAGCCGGGAAATCTGAATGGGTGGGGAATTTGAAATCGGCTGCAAAGTACGGCATGTGGGTGAAGGAGGCTGGGCAGTTCCAAAGAGCCTCGTACAGCAAACCGTCTACCAGACAAAAATGCCGTTAACTTTAAATTGCCGTACCGATGATGGGGGCGAGTCGGGGACGCACCCGCCCCGGCCCCGGCGCCGGCCCCGGCCTTCCACACCTGCACCTCGTGCCAGCGCTCCTCCCCAGGCTTCAGCTCCAGCCATTTCCTGAGCACCCCGCTGCAGCTGATCTTCAGTGTCCGAGACCACATCCTGCCTGCAGCGGTGGTCTCGTGCATGTCCTCCTCCGCGTCGGGCTCGCTGCAGAAGAGCTCAGCCAGGTAGTTGAAGCGGGGACTGCCCGGGAGTCGAGCCTCGATGCTACGGAGGCAAAGAAGCGGGGTGGGAGCGTCAGCGGGCCGGTGCAGATGGAGGGAGGGACATGTACGTAAGGAGCTGGCAAGGGACGATGAATTCATACCCATGAAAATAGATATAATATTAAACGTTAGAAAGATGAACACAAATCGCGCTGGTGGATCGGTACATTGCCGTGCTTGCAATCTAGTGACAAGTGCTTGCTGTGCACGTGTAAGCATGTGCCCTTAGATAGACACCGCCTTCTTTTCAAGGATAGATGTACCCACACGACACATCGAATCCGGCTGCCCCCGTTGCCCCAACACCGGCTTGCCTTCCATCCCCTTGGCCGCTCACCCGCCAGATCCCCCACCCGATTAAGGGCTCAATTGCCCTCCTGGAAGCAGTGAAGGTGTCTCTACCCCGAAACCCGATCTGGCTATCCCCCTTCACGCCTAGCGATTGGTCTCCGAACCACCCATCTAGTTTCCCTGACCGCGTCCAACTGTCTGTCGGTCTGCCGGGCCAACACATCCCGATCACCCCGCCGCGCAGGGGATCACCGTCTGGCCTGCATCACCACTCACCTGCCCACCCGCCCGCCCGCCCTCACACACACACACACAGATGTCCTCACGCACGGTTGCCTGGCCCCCCCGCCTGCTGCTCACCCGTGAATCCCAATTGCCGAAGCACTGGCCGCATTCTGCACCACGATGAAGCCATTCTCATCCACCATAGTGACGGGGTTGGGGGTGTACTTCAAAGCCATGTGGTCCCGAAGCATGCCCTCATACTGCCGGGCCGCAGAATACGACAGGTCTGTGAACGTCAGAAAGCCAAGCCTGCGAGGTACGATTGTAGGGCCGGAAAATGGCAGGCAATGTCGGACGGGAAAGATTTTCAGTCTCTTTGACAATCGGAGGCAATTTGCAATGATGTAAATGTGCCAATGAAGCCTGTTAATGGCGAATCGTGACCTACATATGCCTGGATGGTCATATATCGATTAACCCATATTGGGCCGTGCCACGCCCGACGACACCCCCTCCGACCAACCGCTGCAACTTGCCCGCACCCACTCCCTTCACCTACCTGGGAGATCTGGGGGAGCTCTGCTGCTGTCGGGGGTGGTCAAGAGGTCTCAATGCCACGGAAGAGGGTTTGGGGGCAGCACAGCAGTAGCTGTAGCCAATGCCACCGGCTTCCCCTACTTTTTCGCCCACTCCAGCACCTGCTGCTGCTGTTGCAGCTGCTGTTGGCTCGTCGAACACCAATACAGGATAGAACCTGCACACGGCACACAAAGCATGGGCACTGCATGGCCGGCCATACATGGATTGAAGGGGTCGGTCTATCTCCATCCAGGATAGCTCACCAAATTGCCGTAAAATCCGAAACAGGAAATAAACCACCACACACGCATTGGGCTGCACGCACGTTTCATGAGTGACGTACGACGAGACGGCAATTGATCGCCCGCTCTTTTCCACCATCTCTCCTGCATTACGTTTGCTTCTAGATAGCTTCTTGCCGCCGTGCTTTCCTTGCCCTGCTGCATGTCGTCTGAACACACCGTTCCCGTAAGCAGCCCCCTCCTCAGCTTCATTCCATCAGGGCTCCGGCTACAAACCCGGCTCCCATCCACCTGCCGCCCCCTTACCCGCACCCCTTAAGACTAGGTGCGAGGGTATCTCTGATGCGTGCTGGCTAGGGTGTCGATACCCCACGCCTACCAGATGCACACCAGGTCGGCCCTGCGGTCGGGATGGTAGATGACGCTGCGGAACATGGTTGGTGCGGGATCGCCCCCGAGGAGCACCAGCTTGAGGAAGCCGATGAGGCTGGACCTGTGCGGGATACAGAAGGGAATGCATATCGTCATTTGAAAGTGTTCCGTTTCGCTCCTTTTATCTTTTTCTTACAGAACATGCATGGTTTATTGTCGTTTGCTTGGATGGCTGGGTAGGTGGGCAGTTGCATGGAACTCTTCAATGTTTTTAAGGCCTCGCTCATGCGCCATGTGAGAAGATTCCTTTCACAGGCACAGACTCCCTTCGTTGGATGCTACGTTGCTACCCCTGGGTCCCAGATGAGCTTAGGAAAACTTTATCCAGGGCTGCCGCGAGGATGTTGGCCGTGATTGTGCAATCAGAAAATGATAATAGGAAAGAATATATATCATTCGCAGGTAGAAGTTGTAGGCCTGAGCTGTTGTACCATTTGCCCTAAAGCAAAGGGTGGCACGCGAGTTAAGAGATCAGGAGTCTTAATCATTATCATGCATGATACAACATGGCCGAAAAAGGGGACTCCAAAAAACTAATGAGGCGGGAGATAAAGATGAGCGACCGATATTCGGACACAGAAACACCCCAGACTGGGTCGAAGGATCAGCTCAAAGGCTTAAGTAAACAGGACCCCAAATGCATGCGGCGCCATGCCCAGCAGGGATGAGCCCCTGCTGGCGACATGCAGTATCCGCCAGTGCACCCAGGGTGGATCTTGCACTGGTAGCAAATAAAACCCCACCGACGTTTGCAGCAGTAGAAGCCACGGAACTTTGCCATCCGGGTGCTAGGCTGCACGGGATGAGGACTTGCTTCTAGTTCCTGCCCCTGCCCTGCCATGTTACTGGATTAGTACTGTTTGTAATACCTTATGGCTAGGTTCGCGTCCACAGCTGCAATCATACCACGGATGGCCGCTGCCTCGTTGGGTGCGTCTACCAACCTGCAGTGGGGATCAGGAATGAGGTGCACACATGTGCGATTAAGTATATTAGGGTTACAGGCTGTGGTGATGGCATTCCTCACCAGCGGCGCATTAACTTGGGCGGAGCCCTGCCTCACCCTTCCCTTGGAACGCCTCATCCATTCATCACCTCAATCAGCTTCAGCAATGCAGGTTCCTTCATCCAGCTCCACCCCCAGCATAACCACAATTGCAGCCACAGGCACAGCCATCACTTAGTCACAACCACCAGCATCAACAAAAAGCGCAAGTAAGGCCAAACAACAACCGCAGCAGTCTATGAAAACCGAGTAACAGCCGCATGCGAGCATCCACACGCACCTCTCCTTCCGTCACCCACACCCACGATCAGGGCCCCGTCCCAGCAGCCAGCAGACAGGCCAGTTAACCTCGTGATTTGCACCTTAGTGCGGCAACCAGTGCAACCTGTATTCTTCCTACCCTCCCTCTTCTTTGCTGGTGACTGGTCAAACGCCCACAGGAATACTCCAGTTGTACTCGTCTGAATTGACATCGCGTGCCAGTCCAAATACACACCTGCAGTGGGCGGGTGAGACGTACAGCACCTGGCGGCACCAGTTGCCCCACACCGCCTGCTCGTGTGCGGCCGTCAGCACCGCCCCCTCCACCAGTTCCTCGATCACTGAAAGGGTCAGCTGGTGGGGCCCGTTGCGATGAGCTGAGGACGTAAGGGGAGAATCCGAAAAGATTGCGGCGCTATGTGCAACTACCGCGGACTTGATCCTCTCCAGCTCTCCCATGTCCCCACATACTATACCCAGGGGGACGAAAGGACGGTGGAAAGCGGACAGGGGCTGATGGAAGTGGGTCGGCTAGCATGAGACGTCCTTCGATCGCTTCCGTGTCCAAACAGGCATTACGGATGGTGCCATTTCTTAGTGCGTGTAGGCGTCTAACCTAGTGCCCCCCCTGGATCCCAATCCGACGCGCCTCCCTTGCTTTCCTATCCCTTATGCGGCAATCCGCTGTCCTCACCCTCCCCTTCCCCCTCCCCCTCCACACACACCTTGAGGTCGCCCGCCTCTCCGCCCCTCCGCACACTGTTCAGGGTCACCCCCCGAATTCGAGACCAGCTCCCCGTGACGGGGAGGTTAGGAGGAGGAACGAAGTCATCGCGGCCGCCCAGCGCCTTCTCCTCCTCGGAAGTCAAGCAAACTGAAGTTGGGGTCGGATGTAGGGAACGTGAAGAGGGAGAGACATAGGTGAGGGCTACTCATAAAGCAAGCAAGCTTTATGCATGGCAATGGAAATGAAGTTAGGGCCTAGCGTAGCTGTGTACCCAGATCCCACGTCCACCTTGATTGGTTTGCATGCATCTGGCGCTTTTATCACTCATTACATTTTACACTGCTTCGTTCAGTTCACCTCACCTTTCTCCCCCCAACCACCCACAGACGAAAACACACCAATGTAAGATGCGCTGTGAACGTTTACAAGCTTTGAGTTTAGGAAAATCTTCTCTTCTCCAATTACGATCTTCTGGAAGGTTTTTATTCTTCCCCGTGCACTACGTCAGAATGAGCAACAGCAGTTCAAAGAGGTCCAGAGCAAATACAGTAAGTAAATGTCTTGTGTTCGCTTTACATTCGGCAGAAGCAATATTAAGTAAAAATCCTTATTTATTGCGAGGTAGGCTACTTGCTTTTGTCCAAATCTAGCGGTGGTGTCGGCAGGAGACAGACGAACGGCTCGGAGTCGTGACGGGTGAAGTCCAGCAGCTGCAGCTCCAATGTGCGGTGTGCCTTGAAAGCATCGTCTAACTGCGCTTGTAGACTGCGAACCTCTGCGTGATGAGCCTCCTCTGCAGCTTCTCGACCCACCCGCAAGGCGCTGTTAGCTAGGCGGAGACCCTCATTGCCAGCTAAAATCAAATCGTTATCGTTCCTAAGTTTGTTGATCGTATCTTTATAAGATTCATCCAACTTGCGGGCATCGGACTGACGAGTCTCGTCTGCAGCTTCCAGACCCATCCGTAGGGTGCTGTTAGCCAAACGAAGTCTTTCATTTTCAGCTGTTAAGAGTGCGTTATCACCCCTAAGCTTATTGATTATCGCACGTGAATCGGAAACTGACTCACTTTCACACGTCGTCAACATGCCTTAAATCTATGCCAGCTTTAATAATGATTTAGACTGAAACTTAATACTGGAAATTTCCCCCATGTCGAAACATGGTTAACGGTTCATGGTACGTGGAAATGCTTTGGCGTATCGGAAAGCCAGGTACGATCAGGTGGTTCCTTCAGGTGGTATGCATTCCTAGCGTTCCCACTTCTCAGGATAATCATGCCAGCCCAACGAGCTTAATGGTAATTTATGTTGAAGAGGACGTTACCGATGTTCCTAACCCGTAATGGCTCACATTAACAGGCCCACACAGGCCAGATAGTTTCTTGTCCTTAAGATCAAGCAAGTATAGGTCAAAAATATGCGAGGAGAAAAAATTAAACTGAAAGGTTGCAAGGGAGTCCTAGTTGTTTAGACCTTAGGGCTACCACCCGACAGGTTGCCACCCCAGACCTCACCGAGACGGCGGAAATAGGTATTCAAAGGTATTCAAAGAATACATATGTATAACATTATTTTTCCATGTTGTTCTATGCTTCAAACAAATGAAGAGTTAAGTTCGTCTAACATGAATGTATCTGCGGGGCATGTGCTCTTGTACCGAAGACCTCTCCTTTAGGGCCACCATGGAAATGCAGGTCAGTCCTGCATAGTTTTTCCTCAAAGCTTAAGTTGATATGTTGTGTCCGCTTCGTAGCCTGATGCTACGCTATGTTAATCCACGTTAAGTGGGAAACGTGGGCCCACAGACGCAGTTGTACACGCACCTTATGCCGTCCAGGGGAACCAGTATTGCACACACTTTGGGGGCAAATTCTTCAAGATTTTGATTCCATGAATCACAATCCTTAATTTGTAGCGGTGTTTTTATCTCCTTAGTGCCCATCGATAGTGCCGACCGCTTGTCCCGGGCAACATTCCAGAGTCGCACGCGGATAGCGGAAACAATGCCTGGCGCATAGAATGGAAACAATGTTTCTCCCTATTAACATTGATCCGTTAGGTCTCGTTCGACGTATGCGGGTCACATTCCTTCGCGTTTCCCAATTTAAAAAGCCCTTACTTTTTAAAAAACAGTACCGGACAGTAGCATGAGAGAGCATGAGACTATTAGCAAGCTTGCGCACGATGCATACCCCTAGGTCAAGCGCGAGCGCCCGCGTTCCTGTCGGCAAAGAAGCTGTGTCAGAGCGCAGACAAATGATATTAGGCATCCAAGGTGCGTCGCTGTATAGACACGACCATACGAACAAGTTTGCTTGCGACGCGCGCTGCAAATCCTACCATCCCAATTCTTCTATCCTCAATTGCGAATTATGTCGACCATACCATGCATTAAGTTACAATAAACATCTGACATACATTGTCAAGTTCGGCCGGACACGGTATGGGTGCCGAACGGGAAAGGATGTGATATTCTTTCTGCGGTCTGCCCCGAGCCACAATTATGGCAGGGCCTCCTAGCGATAGGAGGGAGGATGAATTGTAATGGCATCCACGAAGCGAGTACAAGCACGCATTGCACCCACAAATCACGGTTCCTTCGTGAGCCAACCAAGCGAAGCAGACTATCTCACTGGGATGACCTCACAACGGCGCACCGTGAATGCACATATGCATACGCCTTAACAGACACCCTTCACACAACGCATCGCGTTTTCTTATTCGTGTTAGTAGGTGCGCATGACGACAATCACTACATCCAGGCATTCCGGTCCTTGCCTCTACAACCCCCCCGCAAGCAAAGGAACGAAAGTGAGGCATGTACATCCCCTCCGATGCAGGGCAGAAACCCATCGAAGAGCACAAGAGCCTTAGTGAGCTATGCCACTTGCCATACCCGTCTCTCTGGGCGGGGAACTGCCCAGCACAGGACCAGCCAACCAGCCAACAGGAAACGGCCCAGGAGTTGAGTGCGGTAGCTTCTTGTTGCTACCGCATCACGGCATCGGTGGACCTCAAAACATAGGGCGCCCGTGTATGCCTGTCCGTATGCGTATCGGATTGACCACTTCTACACCACCCGAACGAAATGAATGCCAAGTAACCATGGACCCCAGTCCCAGGCGGCAAGCCCAGGCCCGAAGAAGCAACCCCAAGACCCCATGTGTCCATCCATTCCTCCATCCAACCTGGCAAAACTACAATACCGAGTTGCACTCGTCAGTGATGTCCTGAAACGAGGCATCAACCAGTCACCTACTGTGCGAGTTCGAATGGATACGAGTTGCAAAAGAGAACAACAAGCACGTGGCGGTAGAATTGCCCAGGAAGACATGCGAGCGCACCAATACTCCAGAGGATTGGAATGGACCTTAGCGAGCCCCCCCATCTGTAGCTCTCGAGTACAGCCAGTGGAAAACGAAGAGGTCGCTGCCGCTGTCCATGATCCCATTGAGAGTGAAACATCAGGCTGCGCCGATTCCCGTCACCTGCTGCGGTCATTTCCTCTACCGCACCAAAGGACCCGATCCATCAGGACCGCAGCACGTCCTCCTTATCCTACATTCCCCCTCCTCTTTCACCGACCACCTCAACATGTGCCTCCCTTTGTGCCATAGATGCGCCGCCATTGCCATGGGGGCCCGGAGGCCGCTTCGATACATGTGTCAAAATGTGTTCGCCATGCCATTCCGAAAAGGGGAAATTTTAAGCTCCCACAACAAGCCACTGTTAAATCCCTTGGAAGTGACTCAAAAGCCCACTAGGCGCCACTGGGCGATTGTCAGTCATTATCCGCGAGTGTCTTCATCAAATATTTCTGCGTCCTCCCCTCAACTATTACAGTTCACTATGCTCGCACCTCCGAACCAATCTTCTGTCAACGTATAGGACATGCCGCCTCTCCGTCCCACAGCTGAGGTTGAACTACTCTTGACTAACGGTTACGTATTACGGGACTGACTGACTGCTTGCGCTGCTGCTAAAGGTTACGCACATGGTGCTCTACGTTGCTGCTACTGCTGTGATGCCAGCGGCGGGCGGTCAACCTCCGCCTTCCCCTGCGATGGAAATAGTGATGCCCCACCGGGAGCTTTGCTCGGCGGCACCCCCGCCTCCGTGCCACCAGAGCTAAGAACAGCAGCAACAGGCCCTGTGGTCGGCCCCGCTAGCGGCTTGCCCCCTAATGCTGGGCTTCCAATGGCGACTCCATCTACCGTTAGCGGCAACCCCACCGCTGCCGCCAGTGCGTCCGCAGCAGCGGCTGATGCCCCGGCTGAAGCCGACTTGGACACCAGCAATGGCTGCTGTGCCAAAGCCGATGGCGGCGGCAAGGTTGGAACGGCGGTGTTGTTGCCGCAATATCGTACGATCCAGGGGTGGCTTAAAAGCTGTTTGGCCGTAGGCCTGGTGGCCGGGTCACGGGTAAGCGCGCTGCGCAGGAAGTCCTTGCCCTCCTCGCTGATAGCGGGGAACTCCAGCACCCGGGTGCGGATGGCCTGTGTGGAAAAGATGGGTAAATTGCAAAGAATAAGAAGTCGTAGAGGAAGGGAAGTTGCTACCGAGCACAAGGCAGCCAAAAGGTATAATTAACTACCGAAGCGACAACCGTTCAACGAGACTCTAAGAGGCACCAGCGCGCTCGAGCGCAGTCCGTTTTGCCTCCATGCTCACGTGTAAACCTCCTCATCGAACAGGAGGCACAATCATGGCATAGCACAGTCAATACGTTGTACCGCGCTCGCTTATAACGGAAAGCCGTTGCTGCCGCAATGAAGATAATGATTTCAGCGCTTCCCTTGCTACCCCGGGCCCCAACTCCACCTGGATGATCTTTGCGGGTGATGAGGCGCTGAAGGGCGCACGACCCGTGAGCACCTCGTAGCCAACCACTCCCGCGCTCCACACATCCACGCGGCTGTCATACCCGGGTGCAGATGCGTCTTTCAAGTCGAAGGGGCCCTTTTTTAAAGGACAGTCCAGCACTTCGGGCGCGAAGTACCTGTTCCGGAGAAAAGGCCAGGTGATAAAAGAGGTTTGGGGATTGGAAAGGGGGAGAGGCCGGTGCATGGTCGGTACATGGGAGACGAAGAATGATGCGAAAAAGCACGAGTTTAATTTTGGTGGTCCAGAAGTGACACTTGGGTGTAAACGAGCGGCTGAGGAAGGTGCAGAGGGCCTGGCGGGGCAACTCTATGACGTCGCCATACCTCCATTCCCCAACGGATTAAGGCCCATCCCTGAGGCCTTTTATTAGGGCCCCCATCGTTAATGATGATTGATAGATACGGCTTCCTATCCGGGCTCCAGGCCGTTGCGCACTGGCTCCCGCGAAAGTAGCAGAGTCTGAAAATGGGTTAAGCGGTTGAAAAAGGCTTCGCGACAGTGCTTTGCCCGCAACAACAGTTCTTTGCCCGTCGCAAATATGAGTTAGTCAAAGCGCCACGTCCACTACGGCGCGTGTGCAGAGTAACATTCCAAATTTCAAAAGACCCGCCCTTCGAAAGCTGAGAGTTCCAAATGCGGTCGCTCGGTACCCCCAACAAGTAACTTACGATGCCTACAGCCAAACGCAAGCCGAGCACACTCCGACACAGTGCATTCTGGGCCTGCAACTTATGTCGGGAGCCCTTAGCGCTCAGAGCTCACATACGCCATCCCAACAACTGCACGGCGATCCGAGCCACGCGCACCTAATGCAATGCCATGCCCCCTGCTGCAAACAGCTTCCCAGCAATGCTCCGCAGCAGAGCTTAAGCTTTCGTGTCTTCCGTTCTCATTGTGGGTGTTTGAGCCTTAAGCCATCCCTTCCTCACCCGAAAGTTCCCAGCCGGGTATTCGCCTGCTCAAACTTCTGGTCGATGGCGAGCCCAAAGTCCGCCAACTTCAAGCAGTTGCTTGCGTCTAGAAGCAGGTTCTCCAGTTTGACATCCTAGATAACAGGAAGGATGACCAAAAAGCTTAATGCCATACAATGGTAGCATGGGAAAAAGGAAAATGGAATTGTTATTAAACTTCCAACATCCAACTTCAACCGCACCACTTCTAAAACCAGCGGCGCGGGAGCGCGAGACTCTTGGGCTGTCACGCCTCGCTGTAAATCCTTGACCCTAAAACGACTGAAGAATACTTTGGACCCGGTTGTTGGTCGACTGGGCTAATTCGATCCATCTGTCTGTCACACAAGTACTCCGCTTTACTGTTTGCCCAGGAATCTCTTCAACCAGGGAAATGCGGCCGGTGCAAAGCTCGGAAAGCTTCGTAGCTGTGCCCGGGAATTCTCCCTAACCCGGGCTTCATGCCATTCCTTGGATTGATATTAGATTCGTTGCATTCACCCCATATACCTTCCCAGCCTCCAGCCACAAACTAGCGGACAGGGCCTTGGGCGTTTTCTCTCTTGCCTAGCTTATAAACTAACCTTTCTATACACCTCCTGCCCAGCTGACGACTGCCTGACCTGCCTTACCCTGTGTATGAAGTGCTGGCTGTCCAGGAATGCGAGCGCCGACATGAGTGGCCGCATCACCGCCCGCGCCGCCTCCTCCTCGCTCAGCCGGCCGCCCCGGGAGACAAGGAAGTCAAACATATTGCCCAGCGGGGCCCAGTCCAGCGCCAGGTAGACGTACTTGGCGTCCTTCCAAGCCGCGTAGAGCGCCACCACGTTGGGATGCACAATCCGGATGTGCAGACAGATCTCCCGGGCAAGCTTCATTGGGGATAGGACAGGGAGAAGGAAGGCAGGGAAGCGACATGGGAGACTGTGGATACCCATTATCTGAGAATCATTTAGGCCACGCCCTGTACGTGCAGGTTATCATCGGTGCTAGTGAATTGTTACTTTTAAAGGGATTGAGTTGGTCGCTGCATTTGCAAGCGAAGGAGGAGATTCATGGCAGCTCGTCCTTCATCACGTCTCTAATTCCTCACCTGAAACCTCTCCATCTCGTGCAAACGTGAGCGCTTATAAATCTTGAGCGCTACATGTCGGCCCGAACGCTTATGTTGCGCCTGGCAGACCACCGACAGGCTGCCCTCGTACAACTTCTTCAGCAACGAGAAATCGTCGATGGTCCAGGACGCCGATGGCGACTGCGGCTGCAACTCCGGGGGGCAATGACTTGCCACCGCAATGGTTTTCGTGCGGCCAGGGCCCGACGGTAAGGCAGCACCACTGTTGGAGGATTGTGCTGATGTAGAGGCGGCTCCCTGCTGCTGCTGTTCCAGCTGCTGCTGTTGCTGCATAGCAGGAGCTGTGGCAGGGACGACCACATCCCCAGTCGCTGGCAATAGTAAACCTGGCCCCTCCACGGGGACGACAGGTCTCGTGGTTGTGGTAGTGGTTGTCACAGCGGTGCTCCGCCCAGGTATACGGGAGACGGCAGGCAGCACGGCGGCAGCGCCGGCACCAGTAACAGGGGTCACAGCGGCGGCGGCTGGGTCGGCAACTGTGACGGTGGCGGAAGCAGGGTCCGCCTCGCTGCCCGCCAGCATCCTGGGCGGCAGCTTGGAGCCATGCGCAGGCTGCGGATTGCCGTATAAGTCCGACAGACTGTGCTGCAGCGGCAACTGTAGCTGCTGACCCACCGATTCCGCTGTTGCAGCCGTCAGTGTCGGGACGACCCCTTGCACCACCTTCAGCGCTGGGCTGGGTTGGGAGTATGACTGTACCTCTATCGTGGTGGCGACGTACTCCCCACACGAAACAGGCTGGGCTAGCACAGCAGCAGCAATCGCTGCGCCATCCGCTCTTGCCTCACCTGCTGCAGCATGGCTTGGCAGCTCTGTGCAACCGAGCTCCTCGGTTTGTTGCTCATTCTGCTGGTGCTGCTTCTGATGGTACTCCTGGTGGTAATGCTGGGTAGCTTGCGGGAGGTGATGGTGGTGGAAGAAGGTACTATCCAGGTCGGCAGGTGACGGTTGCTTCAGCAGATGGGGATTCAGAGCTGCGCCGTTTGTGTTCGCTTCCTGGGCTGTGGCTGGCCCTGCCGCAGGTAAGCTAACCGCAGCAGCCAGACCGCCATCATCGCCAGTCAGGAGCCCGCTTCTTGCAGCCGGCTTGCTCAAACCCAAAGCCGCCAACTTCTCCTGCAGCGGAATGGTGACACCGGCCGGTGCTGCCGCCGCAATCCCGGTGAGCTCCATGCAGTGGCCCTTTCCCATCACTACCGCCAATGCTGCCTCCGATGGCGCATGGCTCGCATCCTTACCTTGCACTCCCTTCAAGCCCTCATCCGCAGCAGACGTCCCGCCGTCAGCGTTACCGCTAAGCAGGTGGCCAGCACCCTCACTAGCAGCGGCGGCCAGGTCGAGAGGCACCTCCAGCCGAGGGTCCGGCGGCGCGGTCAAGTCTGACGCTTGCATCCACTTATACACAAGCTGCATTTTCCGGTGCAACGCCCGCTGAAAGCTCTGGTCTGCACCATTGTCGTACAGGGTCGTGTAGGCTGACAGGCAAGCGGTGGTGAGCTTCATGGGTCGGCTTGTTGGCGCCGCAAGCTCCGCCAATGGGGCGGGGCGCTGCGAGTAGGAGGGTAACGCGGGCCCTGCTACCACGCTTGCAAAGTCCTGGGCGTGGGTGACGCTAGGATTACCACCGGAGCCAAAGGCGCCCGCCCGGCTGGAAATGCCACCCCCACCGCTCGCAAACGCCGCTACGGAAGTTTGCTTGGGAGCAGGCACACGCCTTAAGTTCACCTCTGGGTGTATTATCCTTGGAGGTTCAGCTGCCCCACCACTGTGTTTTGCTGTCGCAACGACTGCTGCTGGAGGTAATACTGCTGCGGCGCTCACAGCAGCAGAAGTACCTTCAAGGGCGGAGGCTTCAAGGGCGCTTCCTTGCGGCGGAATTGCAGCCGGCTTCTCAGCCGTCTCTGCAGCTGTTAATCCGACACTGGCTTCCGCTCCTGCAAGAACACAGAAGATTGCCTCCCTCTGTCCATCTTGCGCAGGATCCAGCTGCGCGTCAGCGGCAACGGCTTTCGCGTGAAGGTGCTGTGGTTCACCGGGCTGCTGCTGCTGTTGCTGCAACAACGGTGGTGCACTTGACTTCAGTGGCGAACTCGTTGTTTGTGCGGCTGGCACGGCCTGAGCGGTACCGTCCGTTTGCAGTCTCACGGTGGAACCGGTTCCTTGCGCCTGTCCGACCACCGGCGAGCCCTGATTACCCCTAAGCCTACTCGGTGACCTCTCCGCTCCCATAAGCATGCCCGATACCAGTCGGCCAGCAGCATGCTGCTGCTGTTGCTGCTGTAATTGCAAGTGAACCAACGGGGCTGATCGAGATGTGTGTGCGGCTGCAGCCGCGACAATGACCAAAGCGGGCTCCAGCCCACTGCCCTGCCCCATCCCTGCCTCCGACGCCTTCGCAATTGCAGGCCTTGCAGCTTCGTCGGAAGCCTGATTAGTCGTAAGCACTTGCAGATCACCAAGGCCTACCGGCAAACGCGCCGATTTCATCACCTCCCGGCGGAGATCTGATGAGCCGACCGCAATCGCTCCGCTCCCTGAGTCCCGACCGGCTTGTCGAGTCTGAATGCGCTCCAATGTGTCGTAGTCCGCGTACAGCATTTCCTGCAGATTGTTGGCAACGCTGTAGAGGGTGTTACTGCCATCTGGCTGAATCATATTATTTCCGGTGCTGTGTATCGGCGCTACGGTGGTGGTAGCATACGGTGCGTAAGACCCTGGGGTGCCGTCCTCCAGAATCCTCTGCAAAGGGGCTTCGCTCGAGTTGACGCCAGAGGCCAGCTGGAGTCCAGAAGCTGCGCCCTCGCCCATGCGGGCTGGAAGTACCATGCCGGTGCCCGACTGCGTGTTTGTCCGCTGGGCAAACAGAATACCCGATAGATCGGCGACGTTGAAGCTCATGCGGGCGCTGTTTTGAAGCGGATCCTGTGCAAGGATCAGCAAGCTCTGGGTTTACCGGGTACGGAAAAGCGTCGGCCAAGGACGTAACTAACGAGCAAGTACATCAACGCCCGGATGGCCCCGACAATTTTGCTTACCGCGGTATTTTGATTTGATTCGAGAGCTGCAAGTAACTTCTCATGTTGCACAGGCACTGGCGGTGCATCGCCAGGCTCTATCTCCACTCGCTCGTCACTTCGGTGGGCAGATGAAGCTACTTCTGTAACCTCTGGTGCAGTACCTGCTTGAGTGTTGACAAAAACCTCTGGAGCCGGTGGCAAGTCTGACGATGGGCCAGCTCCGGCTGGAGGTTCACCGAGACCAGTTTTCATAGCATCTTTTTTCCCCTTTTCCTTCTTCTTCTTCCCAAGCCTGTTCCATGGAATATGGGAGAAACTTGCGGATCGAGCAGCCCTTCAATCCGGAAACGTGCGAGACTCTTCCATTCTTCCTACCGGAAAAGGTTGAGCAGCGACCGCACAGCTCCAGCATCTGCATTCTTGTCATGGCTCGGCATAATATCAGAGTCGTGGCGCTTGCAGAGACTGAACTTTGCAAAGGTAAAATACACATAGGGTGTTAAGCACCCATGGTCAAAAATTCCTTAATATCAGGCAAAAAAGGCACGGCAGTATCTTAATGTATTTAAGGTAAAAGCGTAAGCCCGAAACCTGACGTGGTCCAGTCGGTCCGGGTTACTGTCAAACGCTTTCCCAAAGTAAGTTCATGTATCCATTTGTGTTCGAAAATTGCTTTGTCGAGGTATGAGTTGCCAACGTTTCGGTACTTGTTTGCGGACTTGAATGCATTCGTACAGCACTTCTCTCTGTGATTACCCGCTGCAACGAGCCTTACAGATGCATTTCACCCCACGCTGAGTATACTAATGGATATCAAGGCTGTGACAGTCAGTCTCCTAACTGCCTGTGCCTGACGCTTGACACGTTTACGGCGGGAGCCACGTGCAAACAATCAGGGCGTACACATCAAAGATGGCAGACAAGCCAATGATTGGAATGGTGATCCTGTTGAACGCCATTGCGGCAGGCGTATTGTAAGTCGACCTTTCTTATCAGCGAGTTGCGCATTCGTCCATCGTAGACTTCACAAAACTCTACCCCTCCCCGCGCCACAGGTACCAGCGCTTTCATGACCATCCGCAGGTTCAGCTCCTGGAATCACGCGTTCTGGAGGTTTACCATAAGCTGCTGCCACCCAAAACACCGGACCGGTGCGGCGCTCTGAAGTGGCCTTCGTACGTGTTAATTAGCGACCGAGTTGTCTTCCCAGATGGCGTCCGCCCCGGTGCAGGTGCGCCTGATGTAACCGTTAGGGTTTCACTCCATAGAGTACTAGCCCCCGAGTGGCGTTGGGGGGAGCTTCCGTAATAAAACGCTTCATTTCTCCGGCCACTTCGCGGTGGTTATAAGCCATGGCGCAGATGCCAAGCAGCAGCCATCGCCACGATTCGGTTCGGCCGGTAGGCCTCGGCACGACGGATCTACAGACCAGACCAACTCTGTGCGATGACCTTCCTCGCACCGCAGTGCATTTGAATGCACAAGTTAAACTCAAAAACTAGCTGCAGAGGCGGCAGTTGTATATAAGTTCAAGCTTTAGGCAGTGCCAGTAAGCGCCTGCGACAGCGCCACAAGTGACCCCGACTGTGAGCACGCATTGTCTACTTTGGCCGCTCACATGGCGATTGCCAGTGCTTCAAATGAGCTTACCTGTGGCCCCAGATCGGCTCCCCTTGCCGCACAGAAACATGGCGCTTTCTCGGGAGCCATAGGAACACGTGCTTTGGGTGGCGGCATTGTCTGCCTCTGCCTCTGTCCTGCAATACCCAACGCCGCCCCACATCTGCACCGGTGTGCGGTGCTCTGGAGGCACAAGGAGTGATGTCGACACTCCTCCACGGGGCCGCCTGTGGCCTTTGGGAGCGCCGTTTGTCTTTGCACGCGCCTTCCACCCCGCTTTCTTTGACGTCCACTGGACGACAACGCGACGCACACTTCGCCGTATGTTGCTTCTCCTGCACGTGGCTAAAAGTTGGTTGGACGTGATGCGATGCACCTAAGACAGCTTCCCCAGCCCTTATCACATCCGCCCTAGTGGCCCACGGCCTGGAAGACGGCTTTTCCCACATCAACCCTTTGGGGGTTGGAGCAATTCACGTTGCACTGTGTTGTGCACCTCCAGCTTGTGGGAATTACTCGCCTCCACACAACCCGGGGAAATTGGGATACCTTGGGGGAGGATTTTTGGCATGGCGCCATGCTGGCATGGTAGCGCTCTATTGTCTATCTATATCTATTTATATTGTATATCTGTTGCTATCTATAAGCGTCTATTGAATGACTCGACGCTTAAGGTCCAGCGCTGCACCCATCACGTCTCCAGCACCGAACTCCAAATCTGTAAGCGTATGGATGGGCCCTATCTATACGCCCGTCGCTGATGACACTGCAGTATTTGTTGAGGGCTCCAAGATTGTTGCGGTTTCGGAGAACGTCACAGTGGACAATCCACATGTCATGAACTTTAAGAACGCCGTCATCTCCCCGGGTGTTATCGATGTACACATACATCTAAACGAGCCCGGCCGAGTAGATTGGGAAGGTAAGTGACGCGGCTGGGCATTGGGGCGCGTAGAGGGCAGCGGAGGGGTGGGACGGCGTGGTACATCCAATTAATGTGGAGCTCAGTCCTTGAAATGACAAGGCAGGGTGGGTCCCTAAATCCGAAAGACATGTGGATATCAAGACGAATGGTTGTGGACGATGTTAAAGAAATTGACTTCAAAATGACACACATATCTGTGTGTATTCCATGCGTCTGCTCAGACCAAAAGTGTTCCTTGACCGCGATTCTTGAGCGGCAGTCCTTGACAGTTCCAGATGCTGTTCTGTAAGCAGGGTTTGAGAGCTGCGCTCCTCCTAGATAGGTAGATGCGAGGTAGCTGGAGGAAGTTCCTTCTCGTTGTTGGGACCCCTGAGTGGATTTGCCAAGGTCTGCTCGGAAATGGCGACTGGCTCGTGGCTTTGGGTCCTTGGGTTGAATACTTTGCAATTGTTAGTCTTTCCTAGCTACCTTCGTCGCACCTTGTGGTCCTGCTTGAAATTGTTTCTTATTTCCTCAGACATCCCATTGCGCACCACTTTCTCTCCTTTCTCCAGGTACATCATTTGTTCCCTAACAGACTTCACACTGCCCACCCATTCGCACCGGCACTGCACCCCCGGCCGAAGGTATCACAAACGGCACAAGGGCCGCCGCAACGGGTGGGGTGACCACCGTCATCGACATGCCACTCAACAGTGACCCCGTCACAACCGATCGTACGCAGCTGGAGGCCAAGAAGAAGCTGGCCAGGGTGAGAGGAACCGATCAATGAAGGAAGCAGCGCACTGTCGGGGAAAGGGGCTGAAGATTCAGCGGCAGTCCAGGATTGCAGGGAGCTAAGGCGGGGAGGGAGACGAACATCGAAACGCTGGTAATGATCGCTGACAAAGCCAGGACTAACCGTCAAGGATGACTGGCTAAGGCTAATGCGGGGAAGGGAGGATGATGGAAAGGTTGGGGGTGGGGTGGGGAAGGTGGTGGGAAACAGTGAACATTGAGCAGCGGGGGCGGGATGTGTTGGCAGAAGAGGCTGTGGCCAGCGGCCACCAAAAGCAACAGTACGGAAAACCATGGGCGAATGCTGGCTGGAAATCCTACCCATGCCCTCTTGGCTAGGCGTTTTCGGTCCCAGACAAAAGACTTCGCGTTACCTTCATCCCCAACCCTAATATCCCCAAATGCACTGTCACTCGGTTTTTTTTCATTCTTAAACCATTTGGCTTACTACCGTCTCCCGGCCCCTCCTCGTATTGGTCTCTGTATTGCCTTGAACGTCCCTATTCATCTCTCTCTATCGGCCAAGGCCTCGTGAACTTGGATTTCGTTGTTTGGATACTTTTAAGGGAAGGGTGTTGATTTCGTCGTGTTTTATGCTCTTATTCCGCACCTTAAACAGGCCAAGGCCTTTACCAATGTGGGATTCTGGGCCGGTCTGGTTCCCGGCAACGCAGCCAACCACACCCGCCTGGAAGAGTTGGTGGCCGGCGGGGCGCTGGGCTTCAAGAGCTTCATGTGCAACAGCGGCATCAACGACTTCCCCAACGTGGAGGCGGCCGACATCGCGGCGGCGCTACCCTTCCTCAAGCGTCGCGGCGTCCCGTTCTTCGTTCACGCCGAGGCAGTGACGAAGGTTGAGAGCGACCCGGTAAATGCTGAGGTGGACATGGATCCTGTAGGCATTCGTATGCGTAAGTTTGTTGTGACGAGAACGGGTTCCTGCTGCTTAAAATGATAATTAAGTACGAGCCGAGAGGAGGAGGCGCCGGTTTATTAATTCGCTATATCTGTAAGCTTAATAATAAGCCTCTCTAGATCAAGCCCTAGAAGCTTGTAACAAAAATTAGCACGTTGATGTGTCACGTGAGTAAAACTTGCCGAGGTACTGCCACGTGCGACGTGGCGGTTCTCTCGATGCCAGGGAGCAAATTGCGGGAAGAGTGTGTTTGTCGCTTTTGCGCAGTCCTCGGAGTATCTCGATAGAGGCCCGTCTGTCAGCGTCTGACAATGCCGTATTTTGCGAAGATCAGCACTGGTGCAGGTGTTCGCTTTTTACTAAAGCGATGACCCTCACCTATCGCGGATAGCTTCACCTCCGCCGCCGTATGGATTTTAAGTTCACGAAGCCTGTGGGTCACTTGTTTCCTGTCTTTTCGCCACTCCTCAAAGAGTAACGACCACCAGCGCCGATCGGATTGTGATATGCCGCTTTAGTTCTGCCGCCACCTGATGGAGATTTTTTTCCTCATACGCCCCCAGCCCCACCCACGGCCCTCCGCTCCCGCACCGCCCCTCCGTCGGTTGCTGGATCCTTCCTTTCCGCCCAGTCCGCCGACCCCGCCCGCTACACAACCTACATGGCCACTAGGCCGCCTAAGTTCGAGCAGGACGCCATCCGGCTGCTGGTGCAGCTGCTGGACGCCGACACGTCCCCGGCTGCTCCCGGCTTCTCAGTTCACATCGCACACCTCGCTGATGCGGACTCTCTCGAGATCATACGGGTAAGGATTGCCAGCCGTTCGAAGGGCAGGCGTGGTGGGTCATTCCGCAGGTCTTGAGACACAGGGTCCTGGGAGCAGGGGAGGAGGGGACTTAGGATGCAAGCTCTAGAATCGGTTTCTACTTTGGATGTGGGGCAATCTTACCCCTTCCCCGCACTCGCCTCTATCCTCCCCGGTCTCCCCGGTCTCTTCTTATCGGTCGTCTTAGCAAGGTAGATTGCATCTCTCCTCTCTTAATCTCTTTATTGCACCTCACATCTTCATCTTCAGGCGCCAGCCCGAACACAAAGAACCGATACGAACAGTGGATCCGTTCTCCTCGCGCATTCCTTACCAGAGCACATACATGTACGCAGACACATACACCTACACATGCTCATGCACATGCAGACACAGGCGCAAACAACGACACATGTCCATTCCTGATGCGGTTGTTGGTTTCTTTTCATTTGCATTTGTATCCTCACGTTGGCTGGGTCCGTAGGGGGCCCAGTCCCGTGGCCACCCGCTGACGGTGGAGACGTGTGCGCATTATCTGACTTTTTCTTCGGAGCACATCCCGGATAAGCAGACACAGTACAAGTGCGCCCCGCCCATCCGAGACGCCACCAACAAGCAGATGCTCATCAGCGCGCTGGCGTCGGGGGCTATCAACCTGGTGAGGGTTGAGTGAAGGCTGCGGTGAGGGGCTATCGACCTGGTGAGGGTTGAGTGAAGGCTGCGGTGAGGGGCGAGTGGCCTGGCAGTAGGCGAGGTGAGCGCCTGAGCCGGGACTTGAGGGATTCTTCATCGGGTGAGTTTTCGTCTGGGTTCTTTTGCCTGGCTTCGGGCCAGAGCTAACAAAGCCGGATGCTGCGGAGACAAGCGACGAGCCATGTGGTGGCGCTTTCACGTTGTCTCAGCGTTACCCAAACCGATCTGAAACTATGAATGGACACGACCGACTGAGATACGGCATTGACGTCCATCAGCCGAGTAGTAACAGCAGACTGACCTGCTGAGGAGGAGCACAAGTGCGGGTGTTTGTCACCCCGCCTTCTCCCTCCCCGTTTCCTTTCCTTGCATGCTGAAGTGCTCTTCGTCCTCTCGTCTGTACCCAGGTGTCCAGCGACCACTCCCCTGCGCCTGCCTCACTCAAGGAGGTCGAGAGTGGCAACTTCCTGCGGGCCTGGGGCGGCATTAGCGGGGTGCAGTACCTGCTGCCGGCCACCTGGACAGCGTTGCGGGAGGCAGGTGTGGACCTGTTGGGCCTGGCTCGTCTCCTGAGCGAGGCTCCTGCCCGGCTGGCAGGGTGCTCGAGTCGCAAGGGGCGTGTGGCGCCGGGCTACGATGCAGACATCGTGGTGAGTGCGGGCCAGGGGTAAAGGCGAAAACACCCCGGGAGAATGAAGGAAGGTTGCAGGGAGTTTACACCTATGCGTGTACGGCTGTATGAAGCGTGTCCCTCTTAATTGGACAATCGCATTGGACAGGGCTCCTTTGACAGGCTTAATGGTCTGTATTGGCACCTGCTGGTTCTGGCCTCGTTATTAAAATGATCGTTGAAAATAATGGAAGTGAATGCCAGTGCATGGATTTCGACTGAACAGGTAAAAAGGGACTGACATCACCAGACCGCTTGCCGTACTTGGGAAATACTGTGCGCCTGTCCTGTGTAGCTTTCTGTTTCTCATCGCCTTGGCACGATCGCCCTGCCTCGCTGATGGCCCCCAACCAATTTGTCCATTGGCTAAAGCACATGGTTTGGATAAATATCGGCATGGCTCGCGACTAGCTTTTCCCCCTTCCCGGCAGGTGTGGGAGCCTGAGGAACGTGCCAACACATCTTCCGCTCTGAACATGCACACGCACAAGCTATCACCGTACACCGATGTTGTGCTGTACGGCAAGGTCCTGGTTACGGTGGTGGGCGGAGAGCTGACGTCACTGTTTGGGATGGTCAACAAGAAGCCCTGCGGCCAGGTGGTTCTGGGTAGGGACGCATGAGGGGCGACCTCGCAGCAGCTCTTAAGTATTTGACCGTGTGCTTTCATTACCTTGCGGTGGTCAAGTATGCAGCAAAGCGTGGCCACAGATTGGATGACCGCCTTATTGTGGACCGCCGTACACAAATACACATATTGTTGCGGCTTGCGTCACCTTGCCCTGCTGCCCTTCCCAAAACCATTTTCCCGTTTTCAGTCATGTGGTGTGAAGGGCGGTCTACAAGACAATTGGTGCAGGCGTTCCTCGGGACCTTTTGATCGTCCCCTTAGTCCCATTAGCTTGATCCCTTGAGGGCGTTCGTCTAGCATCGGAAAGAAGCAGCAGGAATCAACAGCAGTAAGAAGCAGGGCTCGGAACAGTTTCATCGGCCGCTGGTGAAGAATGCCACCACCCTGTATCGTTATCGTTATCGATAACGACTCTATAGTTGTTGATTGTAGTCTTTGCTCGTTTGATACTTGTAAGACATTTCTTGTATTGCCTCAATTTTGCGCATGTCAGGTGTTTTCACTGAATTTTTGGGAGTCCTACATCGTGGGAGTCACGTGAATCTTTTGCAGCGCTGAGAGTCCCGCATGCATGGAGGGTGACAACCGAAACCTTGTATGCTAGGAGCCGTGCTATGTCGTGGCAATTGCTTGGCGCAGGGGGGGCTTAGCGAAGGTGGACTTAGATATGTGGCGTGTGGTGTGTGGGAAGATGTGGTGTGTGGGAAGGAGGATGGGTAGCTGCCGTCTGTAAATGAGCATGTAATTCTATAAGTTCCTTTTTCCTGCACCTAGGTAAGCGGGAGGCACAAGACAGGTAGATAGTAGGAAGGTTTATATCAAGCTAAGCAGTTAGCAGCTTAGGGCGTTGTGTCGTCTGACAGGTTAATCGTTACCCGATCCATTAGCGGTATCTTCTGGTCAATATGGATACTAATTAAATTGGATGGCTTCGTCATGCTAGGTTAAAGCTTAAATTCGAGTTGACAAGACCCTGATCATTATGATTTTAAGGTTTTGAGTATCACCGCCGATGGGGGCCAAGGCGGGGAACATCTTAACGGCCAATCTGACATCTGGCAGTGCAGCTGTATTGCAGCAGGTGTTAATAGACCTCAGGGCTCAACGATCAAATAACCATTATCTCAAGTATCCCAGCAGCGATATCATTAGGTATTACAGAAATTAACTGATTTACTACTTGCTTGGCCAATCTGATTGGGGTTAATACCTCCGGGAGCTCCAGTACAGTGTGCATGGAATACCGGACCGAAGGACCATTATTACTCCTCACTCCCTTCATTAGAAGGAAAAAGATTGCGAGGGTGACGATGATAATATTTGCATCGTGAAAGCGGTGCATTGCATCCAAGCTGAGACGGAGCGGGATCTCGAGCACTGATGCAGCTGTGACACTGCCGCGGGTTTGCATATGCTGTCAATCTACGAGTACAGGCGTGAGTGTTTCAACGACGTCATTCGAGCGGGGACCGCGGGATAGAGACCAACCTCTCTTAGAACAGCCTGTGGATCGTCATACCTGCAAGCGAGCACGCCTGCCGCCTCTCCGACCCCCTCGCGCCTGCTGTGTCAAGCAGCTGAGACGTGCGTACGGTCATCTCACTTGTCGTCGCGTACGCAGACGGGTTGCACGCTCGCTGCTGCCTTTCCTAGTACTCTCCATTGAACAACAGGTGTCATTGTCAGCAATTACGTGGAGCTTAAATGTAGGCGGGTAGGAATATCTAGATCTAGCTGCTTACTGAGTTCGGTGCCGCTGACGAGGAGCCTTGGGGTTCAGGAGGCTTTTCCATGCTACTTCTCGTGTAAAGCAGCAGGTTGGGCATAGCGCCTCTAGGGTAAAGCAACAAAACGCAGCAGTGGATGCGCTCTGTGACGCCCGCTATCTGTATGTAGCTACGTGAAGCCAACCGAGGGAAAAGCCATTGGACTTTTGTCACACTGGCAGCAGTGAATCAAATAAAAGCTCTTTTTAAAAATTACAAACTCGGCGAAACTACACTATTGGCCGCGCACGTCATAAGCTCAACTTACCAACAGATCTACTCGATGAGCATAAAAGGATTGCTGCGGACGAATGCCGTACTCCTTGACAGACAACCTTCAGCCATTGGCCAATTATGCGGCTAATATGGGTATATGAGGACCAGAACACCGAGGCAGCGTTATTAATTTACGCCTGCACGTGGGAAGTCCATTCGACCTATTTGGAAGTGACGGGCTCACGAACCCTAATGCGAGCAACTTCCCTTGGACAGCGGAACGGCGCAAAAGGGCGCTGGGTGATGCTGGGGATGGAACTTAAGGGTGGGGGATGAACGGTGGATACGGTGGTGACATAATCGCATACATTGCAATCGCTCATAACTATACGCTAATAAATAACGGGAGGAAGATGTACGAGGGAGTTTTGTTGCCAGAACCCGTTTGATTGACGATGAACAGACGACGAGCTGCGTCCACCTGACCCATGGGTCCGTACAGCAGGCAACGGCGGTCTTTCAGCGCACACATCTGCCAGGGCGCATCGGTGACAAATGTACATCATTTGGACTGTCAAAAGAGAATTCGGCTTCTTCCAAGAGTCTGCACCTTACATCCTAGACCCTAGCTTCGGAATGAAGCGCGTCCTTGCAAATAGGCTCGGCAGCCAAGGAGAGCGTCCAGCGCGGGCCGGGGCAGGCCAAATGCCAAAGGCAGCTTGTCTGATACTACTCTTTGTTTTCTTATCTGCAGTAAGATCAGAAATCCACGCAGTTATTGAAGTACCAAAGGAGTTTATGACGGGTACGGGAATGCCGCCAGGCGGATCCTTTGCGGTCACAGATTTGTCCAGCACTGTCCGGCGGTCAAAGTCCCCTCGGCGGCGACCCTGTATGTTTACGTGAAGAGTAAATTTTATACTTAATCCTGACCTCTTGTTTCCTCATAAATACTCCGTTCGTAAATGATGCTGTCCTGCCGGAGCGCTGCGGCGGACAGTACTTTATATACTTCTACATTTCTCGTTTCGCACTACGGCGTTTGTGAACGGAAGATATTACTTGCAGGCCAGCATGCGCATCTCGGTTTTGGTCAGCGGTCTTTGCTTCTTCAAGCAGCTTCTTTGGTTCCAGAGATTTTGCTTGGGTGTTAGTCAGCTAGGCGTACAAGCTGCCCCGCCCCGTACACACCGGTCCCTTGAACATTACATTACAATCATGTTACTCTTGTTGCTGATGATACTGCTGCTATTTTTGTTGCTGCTGTTTCAGTACACCCCGGAGTCCCACCAGCACAAATCACGCCCAGCAACGAAGGGGACAGGCGCCGCCGCGGCATTACTTTCGAGCTGCCATTCGGCTACGAGCGCTGGCATAGAGAAAGGGACACTACGGGTTCGAAGCGCGGTTCGTGGGACTATGTGACTGACAGCACAATCGGAACCAGAAGTGGAAATGCGGTTGCGGCCCCAGCACCAGCGGCCCCAGTCCTGGCAGAGGTTCTTGGACGGCGAGGTGCTGATAAGGGCCCTTTTTGCCGCCGCCCTCCTACGTTCAATGGGCGTCTGCTGGCTGGAGAGGCTCAAGGGGACAGCAGCCAGCTATCTGAACGTAACAATGCGAATCGTGAGGAGCCCGGCGGAGGCATGGGGATTGCGGGAGGAGGAGGAGGAGGACGTGCTCGTGACCCGGGGGCCACCATGAGAGTTGCTGCCGTCTTGAGCCAGGTGCCGCTGCACAGCACTGTCATGTACGTGACGAACCAGGGGGCGTTCGTAAGAAGGTGCGGGCATTGAGGGTTCGGACGACACCGGGGTCACTGCGGCGATGCTGGTTGGTCGAGAATGTGCACTGCGAGGGGAACAAAGGCCCAAACACCTTCTCCTCGTGTTAGCATACTCATGGCGGACTATGAATAAGAAGACCTCGCGCGGAGATGCCCGGGCTCGTGGCAATGTGACTGTCGGATTCCGAGAGGTGTGGGGAGGAGGGGGAGATTGTAGGGGAGAGGCTGCGGTTCCGATCGCGCTTGCGGGGTTGGCAGTGCGGTCCGAACGGCCCTGTGGTGTGAGACCTTGGCGTCTAAACCGGATTTCGGTTCGGCTAGATGGCTGGCGGCATGGCGGCATGGCCGGATGGGCGGGCGTGTGGAGTTGCTCCAGAGAAATCGCTGGCTGGCCTACAGGAGGCTGCGTAAGACCACAAGGGAGAGAGAAAGGAATGCGAGCCTTGGGTTCCGGAGCAGCCAGGGGCCCGCCGCCAGCCGCCATAGCTCGTAGCTTCCATGTGCACAGCTGCACTGGGTTGTTCTCGCACTGTGCGTGTCAGGCAGCAGTTGCTGGGCCTTCAGGAGCTTAAGGTTCAAGTGCCCGTTCGAAGGGGGCCCAGGAGGGGCCGTGAAAGCTTCTGATTTCAACCAAAAGTACGGATACTGCGATGTCTCTTATTATCACTTAATCCCTCTACGGCTCAACTTTGAGACTTCATAAAAAAACCTCCCGCTGCTCCGTACTTCACACCGATTGATGGAGCCTATGTAAATTAAACATCGTGTTGCATTGACTGCTAAGCCCGCTAAGTCTTTTTGAGCTTTGCTTCAAATGCACCTACCTGCACGCCGTCTTCTCCTCCTCCTTGCCTCCGCTGTCTCATTATGACAACTCGCTTTGGCGACTGGGTGCATCCGCGACTTGGATATTGAACCTGGACCACTGCTACGCCCTCGTCGGCCCTGCAGGCACATACCCGCGCGGTCCAGGGCTCTGATGACGACAGATGCCAGCGAGGCACAAGGAGTAAACGTCGGCGGCGGCGGCAGCGCCAACAGCACACCAGCTGGCGGTGAAGGCGGCTGCGACCCTAGAGCGACCGGCGCAACAGCTACTGCTACAGCTACTGCCAGTGATGGTGCTAAAATCGGCGGAAGAGGAACGGCGCGTAGGTGGTTCACCGGTCAGTGGGCAAGATTGGCCGGACAATTTGTACGGCCATCGGCCCAGCTGAAAGCTTCAGCAGGCCCAGAAGCTGGCGGCAGTGATGATGGTCGGGACGCTCGCAGGTCTTGCAGCAGAGGGAGTGATGGCACGGCGGGCGGCGGCTGCGTTGTCAGCGACGAGGACATCATCAACGGCGGTGGCATTCGGCGTCGCCGCCAGCTGGCACAGCAGCAGATGCAGCAAGACTCCGCTGTAGGTGAGTGCACTATCGGTTTTGTGCACCAAAGCGTTGCTGCAGTGAACATGTTACTTCAGTCCCGAATTCAATCCCCGGAGTGCAGCGATACCTCCGTGAAGTATATATATACTTCATATATAGCCACTGGGGACCTGGATGCCGACAGAGTAACGGCAGGGAAAGATAAGCTGGTGGCTTCAACCGCCTTTCTAATTGCCCACTCGAAGGGCACCACTGACTAGCACTGTACGACATCATGGAGACAGCTGTAATGAGTCACCTAGCAAAGCTGAAAGCGGGATGGGCATATCCCCATCGATCGTGTCTCACCATCTCGTCACTCATGCACTCCAGCCTGAGTCGTTGGTTGTTACTAACCATCACCACCAAGGACCACCGGAACCTCGATATGAACCCCCCTTCTGAGTCATGCTTTACAGCAGCATCTACAGCGGTATTATGCCCGGTTTATTCGACTTGCCTCCTCTGCCCGCTGCCTTCATGAGTTCGCGCGAATCCCGCACCCCGGTCCCCTTACAACCGACCCCCTCCCCTCCCCCCTCCCTGCTCCGAATTACCCCGACCTTCACCCGGCGCACCACCCCCACCAAATTATTGTGTTGTTATGTCGGGGGCCACCCATACACATCCATACACACGTACTCTTCTGTCCTACACCTACCTTGCGGGCGGTTGGTCGCGTGATCAACCTGCCAGACAGCGCCAGCGTCACGTTCAACCCTCGATTGGCGTGTGAAGGCTGCCCTCCAGGTGACCCACGGGTCAGAGTGCTGCAGCCCCGTGAGCCGCCTTTTGCGGCAGTGGGGCTGCTGGCCCAGGAGCAGCGCCGCCTGCTCAGCGGGTGGGGCTTACCGGGAGTATCTGGATCATGACCGGGGTCATGACCTTAGGGATTTTGTCCTAGATGCCGTTGCACATCTGGATATTAACGAGGCCCGAAGAGGGGAAGAGGAAATGTGCGCATTGGACCTTCTGCGCTCAACAAGTGTACATCACTCCAGGGAGGTATCTCCATGTCTTCTGCAATCGTTAGTTGAATATTGGGCTTGGGCCTGGAGTTCTGACCTTAGGATTGAGTAGGGGTTTAGGTAGGGGTAAGGTAGGGCTTAGGTAGGGCTTGCCGTACAACTTACACACGTACACAATACCCGTTAACGGGGGCCGGGCTGGAGTACCTAAACCCCCAACAGGTCCTTCCTTCCGCGCTGGTGATACGCGCATCAGACGTTGTACCCCTCGTCCATTGCCAAGGTCCCCATGCCCACATGGCTTCCATCGTCACCTTCGCCGCACCGCACACGCGCACGTACACACACGTACACACAATTACACACACGTACACACGTACACGCACGTACACACAATTCAGGTCCTATCCAGCCAAGAAAGACACCTGCCCTCCTCCATTACACGGATACACGTTCATCACTCTTGATGACCCTCCATCCGAACTCCCGTACACCGAAACAATGCTCTGCGGGCAGTTCCGTGTCCCAGTGTACGGCCACTCTAATTGGCCCCCGTCATCTGATCACGGCGGCACACTGCGTCGTGGCTCCGGACCGCTGGAGCTTCATTGAGCAGGCGAATTCGGGTTTCGGGGCTACCATCTGGGATATGTATATAGAAGAGACAGGAACTGCAATACACGTGCGTGTTGCCATTCGCATGTCATCTCAACCTCTCTATGTCATCTCAACCGTAATCATAAAAAGAAGCCGATTTATTGCTGAATATATCGCTACTCGCCCACCCTAATCTGAGGAAACGAATGATTATTGTACGTGCATACGAGCATAGCACAAAAGCCCCGAGTGGACACGCACGAACGCATACGTACATACACACAAACATACACCAACCCGACATATCTCCCGTTCTTTTATCCATGCTCCCCTTCTCCGCTTCCCCCTCCCCCCTCCCCTCGTTCGGTCCCTAGGTGAGATGGTTTCCTCAGCTGGACACGGCCGAGCCAAACACCGAGGTTCGCAGCTTACCCGTGAGAACCATTCGGGTGCTGGAGAGGTGAGCAGCAGTCGGGTGGCATTACGATCCGATGTCGAGGATGGTGATCCCGACTAGAGGTGGGGATCCCGACTGCTGCTCTGTCAAGGCACACAACTCGTGTGATAAATTGAACTAGGAAATCTGGTAACGGTTGCCGGGGAGCCAAGGTGTTGTAATTTCGGAGCGGTGATGGGTCTCGGAGCGTTCGGAAGTTAACTGGCATTAGGGGGGCGTGTGAAGGGCGAGCCTGAAGGCACTCTCTGCTGGCGGCGCTCCGGACAGGACTTACCCTCAGCCGTGCAAACCGGTTTCTTTCTTGGGAGCTACGAATCAGTCCATGCAGTCCAGTGTGCGCTATTTCTCCCATTTCCTGAAAGCTGTAATTGTTATATCTGATTCATCCCAATCCGCCCCCCCCCTCCGCCTCATTACCATATCCACTGTCCCGTCGATCCATTCATTCCCTACAATCTTGTATCCGCCATCTCCGCGTATCAACTGTCCCATGTGTTCGTTGTTGTTGATGGAACACGCGTCCTCCACTCAGCTTTTCCCACCTTCAGCCGAGATCCCCACCTCTGTCTGGCCTCGTCCTTTTGTCTCCTTCCCCTTATGGCCGGGCCTTAATCCCCTCTCAACTTGCATTGATAACTCTGCATCCTGCCACAACAACTCATTACCGTTTACCTCAGGTTCATTGCGTTCATCTTCTTAATCTTGCCACATGGAAGTCCCTTCTCGCCAACCTCTCACTCCCGCCTGGCTGACGTCCTCTCAGGTACATTCGGTTAGGATCCGCCTCCCTGGCCGCCCTCAACTACGATTTCGCGCTGCTCACCCTGGACCAAGCCCTGACTCCGAAGACCTTCACATTGTCCATAGCTCCAGGACAGGGACAGGCCGTAATGGATCTGGAGACGGCCGGATACCCGGGTAAAACCCTAGGCGGGAGGGATGGAGAATCGCAGGCGGGTAGTACTCTGGATACTCCTCCTCCTTCCTTAATTAGATTCTTGAGGAGGGGAGTGGCAAGGGGCCATCTTGGAGGAAGATGGCGGCAGCATTGCAGTTTAAACCTCCCAGTTGCGCTCGTCATTTGGGTTGCGGATATAAATGACCGAAAAAGAGTGGGCAGGGTCTCGTGGGGGAGGCAATGGGAGGACGCTGTGTACGGAGAGTGGTCGTCCCCGTCGGGAGGGGAGACGCTGTGCGTGTTTGTGCGGGGAAGCGCAATCTGTGGGGCTCAATGGGGAAGTAACCTGGTCAACAATTAGCACATACCGGCACCTAGCCTCGTGCCATGTGCAGGGGGCCAAGTCGTGCGGAGCGCGCGCGTGTGTTTGTGGTTTCGTGTAGGCGCATCCGTGACTGACCAGATGGGCCTCCTGGAGCATTTTCCATTTTTTCCATGTTTCCAAAGTTTTGCGTGTGTGGAGCTGAGGACAGGAATGGGTGTTCATCTTGCTTGCGAGTCAAACACTGCTTTGGATGACGCCGGCAATGCTTGTAATGACGAAGTCGTTTGCGACGTGCGAGACATTGGGGTGAAGATCCTGGGAGCCGCCTCGCTCTGGGTGGATGCGCACCCATGACCGAGGGCCAAGAAGGAAACATAACCGCGAAATCGGGCATTTCAACGAGGTTTAGTTACCTCTTCCCAGTTTCCATACACACACGTGCAGCTCCTTAAACTTAACCTAATTGTTTTGCCATTTTTCATTTAGAAGTGGTTGCGCCCCAATTTGTTTCGATTGTATCCCTCCCGCTTCCCTCGCACTACACATACAACGTTTTCCCGCTGTCCAGGTGACAAACCCCGGGGCACCATGTGGACTGTTCGGTGCCCTAGAGTGAAGTTCAATTTTGAGGGCACTGAGCTGGAGGGCTGCGGGGAGGGGTGCGAAAACATGGTACGTCCCGGAATGCCTGCGCGTCCTGGAGGAGAAATTTGGAGCCCAGCGGGATTGGGGGTGGAATACGACGCCTGGAAGGTACTCTGTTACGCAATCACGGGAACTGCACGGACAAGGACAGCGAGGTTAGGATTGTTTGGAGTTAGAATCTCCCAAATAAAGCGTCTGTTTTCTCCTGTACGTCCCTTCCCCGCATGCGTTATCCCTTTTTAACACGTACATCCACGTACACACACGCTCATGCACGCACTCACGATTCTTCGTAATAAGCAGGAAGGAAAGGAGACAGCCGTCTTCACTGACAAACAGAACAGGCATGATCCCAGATCCAACATCATTGCCTGCCCCTGTCCTCGATCATCACGTTCCTCAATTTAGGTGATTCACGACTGCGTGAGTTGGGAGGGGCAGAGCGGCTCGGCGATGTGGGAGACAGCGGTGCTCAGCGGCAGCACCACAGAGACCTCCCCGCCCCCTGTTTCGCCCCCATCCCCACTCTGGCCCTCCCCAACCGTACGTGCACCAGAGCCAGACGCCAATCGAAGCATCGGGAATAACACCATCCGGGCCATCCTCACCGGGGTTATAAAATTTGACGTAAGATGGCGTACGGAAAGAAAAATACGCATCGAAAAATCATCGGGGAGAATTGTTATCAGAATTGATGTTCCTTATAAGATAATGATGCCTTGTAAGGAAGTCGGGAATTATGCCGTTGTCGGTTACCAGTTGGCGGGTGGGTTTCGAAAGCAGCTTTGACATCAATTCACCTTCGACATGCGTATACCTGGTGCGTATGCATGATGAAATCGATTATCCACACTTGAATGACAAAGTCGAGTTATCCAACTAATGTTTTAACCAGCTAACGTGGAGCTGTAAGTAACTTGTCGCTGTGTACCATAGCTTTTCCATTCAGGGCAAGTGGCCCACAGTGTAACACCCTTTCCATGCCTGTGTAAGGGTTAAAAATCCTTCAGACAGTCAGTCTCGCCTTCTGGCCCTCTACAAGCGATGCATGTAGGACGGGACCACCTACAATGTTGGTACGGAGCTTAATGACTTTGTGTATGGTACCATAGCCACATGGTACAATGAAGACGTGCAAGCGAGCGAAGCGCAGCTGGAGGTGCCACCAGGGTACCAAGGTGGTGCGTCGGCCGGCGTGGGGTGGGGGAGGATTGGCTGGATGGGAATTGCATGGTTCTGACACCTAGGGAGTCGGGCGGGTCAGGGAAAGAGTCAGAGGGTAGGTGCGGGTGGTGGGGTGCGGGTGTACACGCACTTGACATCTCTATTGGACCGCTGGAGTCGGGTTTACCTGCTTTATGACCTTGAGGCTTCAACGCGTTTGTCCAGATTAACTCACCTGCGGCACGATCACGGAATCCAGCGTGGATCCGTGGGTGGTTTTGAAGGCAAACCTTTTCAGTAATATGTATTCGCATCGTTTGGACGTTTGTGACGGGGTCCGCTGTTTCCTTGTTCCCCTTTCCCCTGCCCTACCCGCCTCACCCTCTTCTCTGCCCCCCACCAGACCTGAGGCCAGCTCACAGAGATGCCATTCCATTCCAGTCCTTCAATAGATACGCTCACAGAACCCCCCTGCAGGAGCTCTACCTAACTCATCCCGACCCATACATTCTGATAACGAGCACCCTTGTTCCCCAAGCCGTTACATCTCATCTCCATAACAGTTCCTTTCTTTTTGTCAGTGATCGGTTTGGTCATTGTTTCCTTTGCATCTCACTCTTTTCCCCCAGGCAGCCCGGCGGCTAAGATCAATACGGATACTCCGAGGGGCGGCGACAGTGGCGAGACGTCAAGGTCCTGGATCGGCGATCACATATTTGTGCCTGTGCTTGTTGGGGGGGGCGCCCTGCTCTTGCTTTCCCTACTAGTTGCCCTATGTGCCCTCCCTTTCCGACTCAATATCCGCCGCCGTGTGTTGTAACAGCAAATGATGGGTTTTGGGGGGTTTAGGGTTTAGTGGGAAGGTGACCGGGAAGAAGGTGGCCGGGTCGGGTTTACGACCTCGGATGGTCGATTAAGTGGAAAGGGTCCGGATACAGGGTAATTACGGTTCTCGGGTGTATTAGTATTCATAACTCCGCCTATATCTGCACCAATTAGTACATGTAACGTTAGGCTCAAGACTAGCCCAGTGGTCTGGGGGGTATGTTATGCCGCATTCATAATAATTCACATCTGTGCGTGACAACGGCTCCAGATGCAACGTAGTTAGTACGAACCGCTTTTCCTCCGCAAGTACTAGGACTGATAAGAGAAGGCGGCGTGAAGCATCAGACCCCAGAACAATTTAGTTATTAGCAAGGGTGGCACATACCTTAACGATAATGAGTAAATTTCGGTCCAATTAGTAGTTCATGCAAGCGGTAGACAGCTTTATTGTCATGTCAAAGTTAGCTCATCCACATTAGCAATGTGGATGAGCTAACTTACTAACCGGGGCAGACAAGGGTTGGTGTCGGCTTCCTTGAAGCCTCGAAAAGTGCGGGCCCCCAATATCTGTACGACGTGATAAGATGGCTTAGACAGCACTTCGGATATTGTGAGATTTTACAGGCATGGAAATAAACACTTACTCTCCCCCCCCACACACAGTGGCCAGACTGGAGGGTGCATGGCTTGAATTTGTTATGCCATTTCCTGATCCCCAAACGATTGCCGATTCCTCTGCACGAACTTTAAATCTGCGCCCTTTCTGACGGGAGAGCTAGGTTGAGATTTAAATCCATCCTGCATGTGCCTTAGACCACTTGGCCACAGAACCGAGTTGCTGCACAGACACAACCATCACGCCATCACCAACCACTACCAGAGCACAGCAAGGCAGACCCACAAGTGCAGGAACAAAGCCTAGCCAACGCAAAGGAAAATGTGGTGGCAGCAAGAGAGAATGCAAGCTGCTAGCTTGCTCAAAAGAGGGCTCTCTAGACCACCTTACGAGCGACTACGAAGAAACCACCGACCAGAACCGTAGTAAGAGGGGCTGGCCTGCTTACCCTCTCCTGCGGCAATACCTGACACAGTGATGACGGCCGGCAACACATGGGAAGAACTGTACTCCCAAGACAGGGCAGGGACGCGTGGCCGGCATGGCAACCAGCAGCAAGGAAGCAGCCAGAGAATGACGGATGTGTAATGACGGATAGCCACCAACCTCTACTGCGCCCCAAGCTAAGTGACCCAATTACCAAAACACCAAGCACGCCGACGAAGGAGCAGCTCTACCGCCCCTCCTGGGTGTGGGCGGCAGACCCAGATAAACTGAACTGTGCACAAACCAGGAAGTTGACAAGAGCGGTAAGGGCAAGAGCACCCTGCCTTTATATGGAGCTTTCCTGGGGCCTGACACTAGAGCGGCAATCAGCGCACTAGAGGGTGACCAAAACCTCCATTTTAGGTTTTGGATTTGGATGGAGGATGGATGCATGGGTCACCCGCCAATAGATCAGCCTAATAAAGGCGCTATCAGAACTGATCACCCCGATTAGCTGCCAATAGAGTTCCGCGACGGAGCTCTAGGAGGAGTAGGTGACTGTGTGGCGCGACGCCCCATCACCGACAGAGCTAGGAAGAGGTAGGGTAGTCTCGCCTCAGCCCGGGCTGTGAGGCCAGTGTCTAGTGTAGTTGCCCAAGCTACAGCTAGCGCACTGCTGTGCCAGCCTCAGCATGGGTGGATGGGGTGGACACATCCGTCCGCCCATACATGGTGAACCTGTTGTATATGGTACCCACGAAGGGTGGTATCAAAAGATACCGGTTGTTGTGCCAGAGCCCGATTAAGTAGAGCCGCCAACTAGGTCGTACTTGAGAGACCATTAGGCCTCGAACCGGGCGTGACCTTCAGAAGTCACCACTACAACCGGAGATTCAGTGAACCAGGAACCAGATGTTCCACCATTTACCATTCAGGCGGTAAATGGCCCATTCCATACAGGTTATGGAGTAACCGACAGGTTCGGATGTTTCAGGAAATCGGTTAGTATTGGTCGTCGACAGCCGAGACCAAATCCACAAATCGAATGCTAGATGGGAACATGAAACAGTTAATCTGATAATTAAATATATTATATCATAAAATAATAAACAGATAAATATTATACTTAAAGAATTACCAAAATGCATTAAGGATACAACAATTGTTCCCCCTCTAGATGCAGCGTCCCGATGCATGAAACGAGAGCAGACAGGTTGAGGTAGGACAGCGTCAGAGAGGTCCGTCCTTAGACTGTGCCCGCAGCCTAGCTTCATCAAGCAGGGGTTTCATGTCAGGGGTGAAGTTACGTGCCGGTTCCCAGCTATTGTGCTCAGACGAATACCCAGACCACTGAACCAGGTACTCATGTATGTTACGCTTACGCCTGCCCTTGCCAACATGTCGTGCACGGTAATCCAGGATACGTTCGACAGCATACAGGGTCTGCTTACCCGATAACCAGGTAGAGGGATTAGCTTCCGTAACAGGAGGGATACTTAATGAACTACCAAAATGCATTAAGGATACAACAGAACCACAGTGCTCAAGTAAGAGGCCACGGAGTCTGCTGTAGTTGTGAAGATCATGCTGGTCGTTTTTTGCGGGGTGTATGTATTGATTGGCAGCGCTACCTCCACTGCCTAGCATGGAGCTCCTCCTTGGATGCCATGCATCAGGAAAGCTCCTTGATGTCTTTGTGTACATCTTTCGCTTTGGCAGGTTGTTGTGCAGGTTGACCACCGAATACGCCGTCGGATGTCCTGCTACGACTACAAGCCCGCCGCCCACCTGTTGCCTACTCCGGCAAATGGAGTGCTGATGAAATGGCTGCGGCAGGGTTCGAACCTGCGCCCTTTCGGACAGGAGAGCTCGGAAGATGATTCATACCTTAATCCTGCGCCTTAGACCACTCGGCCACGCAACCGAGTGACCGCACCAGACCGCAGACGCCAGCAGTGCCACCAACAGCAACACACAACGCCACAGGACCCATGGCCACAACACCTGGACACCGATCCATGACACGTCACCAGACGGTGAGGTAGAGCCCATGCAGGGGTGTGGCATCATGTGCGTGTACATATGGGGTCCTTCAGCACGCAGTCTGCTGAACCCAATGCCACCCCAGCAAGTTCATTTGATAGAGCACGCTGCTTGGGAGAGCACGCTGCTCAGATGTCGTGTGCCATTGTCACCAGAGCGAATATGCAGCAGGCAGCAGACCATATGGAGTGAGGCCACCGTGTAAGGCCAGACAAGGAAGAAGGCAGGCAGGAGGCCAAGCAAGCAAGCAAGCATGGAGGGGGATGATGCATGATGGATGATGGACACGGCAGCATGACCCTGATAGGTCAAATGAGCGAGCGAGGGAGTGAGGCCACAAAACGAAGAGAAGACCTACCTTGATTGTGTGACCAAGATAGGGCTAGCTAACGAGCGGTTGCTTGTTTGGGATTTTAGATTTTGGATTCGGATTTTAGATTTTGGATTTGGATTTTGGATTTGGACGGAGGATGGATGCATGGGTGGATGGGGTGGACACATCACCAGAGCGAATATGCAGCAGGCAGCAGACCATATGGAGTGAGGCCACCGCGTAAGGCCAGACAAGGAAGAAGGCAGGCAGGAGGCCAAGCAAGCAAGCAAGCATGGAGGGGGATGATGCATGATGGATGATGGACACGGCAGCATGACCCTGATAGGTCAAATGAGCGAGCGAGGGAGTGAGGCCACAAAACGAAGAGAAGACCTACCTTGATTGTGTGACCAAGATAGGGCTAGCTAACGAGCGGTTGCTTGTTTGGGATTTTAGATTTTGGATTTGGATTTTAGATTTTGGATTTGGATTTTGGATTTGGACGGAGGATGGATGCATGGGTGGATGGGGTGGACACATCCGTCCGCCCATACATGGTGAACCACAGTGCTCAAGTGCCGCGACCTGGTGCGTGCACGCGGTGTGTCTCGTGGCCAGCACGGGGTTGCCCGTCACGGCGGCCTCGGAGCTGGAGTACGACAACGAGCTGGAGACCTTGGCGGTGGGGCAACTCACCGCCGGGGGGCTGGAGGCCCTGGGGGCGGGGCAACCTGCCCTCGGGGAGCTGGAGACCCCGGTGCGGGGTGTGCTGCTTTCCGCCGAGCCAGACGTGCCTTGCAGCCTTTCTGGGCCGCCGGTCACTGGCGCCGTCACACTACAGACGGCGGCCCTGCTCATCCGCAGGGAGGCCGCAGCCTTGCGTCGGTTGCGGCCCTTCAAGGCACTGCCCTTGCGCCTCAGGGTTGGGACAGGGGAGGTTTTAGGAGTGAATACCGCGCTTGTTCAGCATGTCTTCTTTCCGGCAGCAGCAGGGGGTGAGGGGATATGTGTCTTGGAGCTGCTGGGCGGCCTTGCATCGGAGGAGACCCCATGTGCGTGGATATTACCGTCACCTCCCTCGCCAGTTTCACTAGCTGCGTTCGGGTGGGGGGAGTCCACACCCCCAGTGTCGTGGACGCAGTGATGCCGCTCGCTGCACATGACAGCTGTCATGCACCGTTGACGGCGTGACAATACTGGCAAAAGAGCGGTTAGGAAACGACAGTTGCAACAGCTGCTGATTCGTGTGAATGGCAGTTGGCCATTGCTGGATCCAACAGCCGTACGTTTCGATGATCTCTTGCTGATACTTAAGGTGAAGACTTCCCGTTGGAAGTGCTTCGCCTGGTCGATATAGACTGTTCGGAATTGAGCTATTGTAACAATATTATACAGACTCTTACAGTGGTTCACATTCCGCGCATCACATGCCCAGGCCGCCAATAGATCAGCCTAATAAAGGCGCTATCAGAACTGATCACCCCGATGAGCTGCCAATAGAGTTCCGCGACGGAGCTCTAGGAGGAGTAGGTGACTGTGTGGCGCGACGCCCCATCACCGACAGAGCTAGGAAGAGGTAGGGTAGTCTCGCCTCAGGGCCGGGCTGTGAGGCCAGTGTCTAGTGTAGTTGCCCAAGCTACAGCTAGCGCACTGCTGTGCCAGCCTCAGCATGGGTGGATGGGGTGGACACATCCGTCCGCCCATACATGGTGAACCACAGTGCTCAAGTAAGAGGCCACGGAGTCTGCTGTAGTTGTGAAGATCATGCTGGTCGTTTTTTGCGGGGTGTATGTATTGATTGGCAGCGCTACCTCCACTGCCTAGCATGGAGCTCCTCCTTGGATGCCATGCATCAGGAAAGCTCCTTGATGTCTTTGTGTACATCTTTCGCTTTGGCAGGTTGTTGTGCAGGTTGACCACCGAATACGCCGTCGGATGTCCTGCTACGACTACAAGCCCGCCGCCCACCTGTTGCCTACTCCGGCAAATGGAGTGCTGATGAAATGGCTGCGGCAGGGTTCGAACCTGCGCCCTTTCGGACAGGAGAGCTCGGAAGATGATTCATACCTTAATCCTGCGCCTTAGACCACTCGGCCACGCAACCGAGTGACCGCACCAGACCGCAGACGCCAGCAGTGCCACCAACAGCAACACACAACGCCACAGGACCCATGGCCACAACACCTGGACACCGATCCATGACACGTCACCAGACGGTGAGGTAGAGCCCATGCAGGGGTGTGGCATCATGTGCGTGTACATATGGGGTCCTTCAGCACGCAGTCTGCTGAACCCAATGCCACCCCAGCAAGTTCATTTGATAGAGCACGCTGCTTGGGAGAGCACGCTGCTCAGATGTCGTGTGCCATTGTCACCAGAGCGAATATGCAGCAGGCAGCAGACCATATGGAGTGAGGCCACCGCGTAAGGCCAGACAAGGAAGAAGGCAGGCAGGAGGCCAAGCAAGCAAGCAAGCATGGAGGGGGATGATGCATGATGGATGATGGACACGGCAGCATGACCCTGATAGGTCAAATGAGCGAGCGAGGGAGTGAGGCCACAAAACGAAGAGAAGACCTACCTTGATTGTGTGACCAAGATAGGGCTAGCTAACGAGCGGTTGCTTGTTTGGGATTTTAGATTTTGGATTTGGATTTTAGATTTTGGATTTGGATTTTGGATTTGGACGGAGGATGGATGCATGGGTGGATGGGGTGGACACATCCGTCCGCCCATACATGGTGAACCACAGTGCTCAAGTGCCGCGACCTGGTGCGTGCACGCGGTGTGTCTCGTGGCCAGCACGGGGTTGCCCGTCACGGCGGCCTCGGAGCTGGAGTACGACAACGAGCTGGAGACCTTGGCGGTGGGGCAACTCACCGCCGGGGGGCTGGAGGCCCTGGGGGCGGGGCAACCTGCCCTCGGGGAGCTGGAGACCCCGGTGCGGGGTGTGCTGCTTTCCGCCGAGCCAGACGTGCCTTGCAGCCTTTCTGGGCCGCCGGTCACTGGCGCCGTCACACTACAGACGGCGGCCCTGCTCATCCGCAGGGAGGCCGCAGCCTTGCGTCGGTTGCGGCCCTTCAAGGCACTGCCCTTGCGCCTCAGGGTTGGGACAGGGGAGGTTTTAGGAGTGAATACCGCGCTTGTTCAGCATGTCTTCTTTCCGGCAGCAGCAGGGGGTGAGGGGATATGTGTCTTGGAGCTGCTGGGCGGCCTTGCATCGGAGGAGACCCCATGTGCGTGGATATTACCGTCACCTCCCTCGCCAGTTTCACTAGCTGCGTTCGGGTGGGGGGAGTCCACACCCCCAGTGTCGTGGACGCAGTGATGCCGCTCGCTGCACATGACAGCTGTCATGCACCGTTGACGGCGTGACAATACTGGCAAAAGAGCGGTTAGGAAACGACAGTTGCAACAGCTGCTGATTCGTGTGAATGGCAGTTGGCCATTGCTGGATCCAACAGCCGTACGTTTCGATGATCTCTTGCTGATACTTAAGGTGAAGACTTCCCGTTGGAAGTGCTTCGCCTGGTCGATATAGACTGTTCGGAATTGAGCTATTGTAACAATATTATACAGACTCTTACAGTGGTTCACATTCCGCGCATCACATGCCCAGGCCGCCAATAGATCAGCCTAATAAAGGCGCTATCAGAACTGATCACCCCGATGAGCTGCCAATAGAGTTCCGCGACGGAGCTCTAGGAGGAGTAGGTGACTGTGTGGCGCGACGCCCCATCACCGACAGAGCTAGGAAGAGGTAGGGTAGTCTCGCCTCAGGGCCGGGCTGTGAGGCCAGTGTCTAGTGTAGTTGCCCAAGCTACAGCTAGCGCACTGCTGTGCCAGCCTCAGCATGGGTGGATGGGGTGGACACATCCGTCCGCCCATACATGGTGAACCACAGTGCTCAAGTAAGAGGCCACGGAGTCTGCTGTAGTTGTGAAGATCATGCTGGTCGTTTTTTGCGGGGTGTATGTATTGATTGGCAGCGCTACCTCCACTGCCTAGCATGGAGCTCCTCCTTGGATGCCATGCATCAGGAAAGCTCCTTGATGTCTTTGTGTACATCTTTCGCTTTGGCAGGTTGTTGTGCAGGTTGACCACCGAATACGCCGTCGGATGTCCTGCTACGACTACAAGCCCGCCGCCCACCTGTTGCCTACTCCGGCAAATGGAGTGCTGATGAAATGGCTGCGGCAGGGTTCGAACCTGCGCCCTTTCGGACAGGAGAGCTCGGAAGATGATTCAAACCTTAATCCTGCGCCTTAGACCACTCGGCCACGCAACCGAGTGACCGCACCAGACCGCAGACGCCAGCAGTGCCACCAACAGCAACACACAACGCCACAGGACCCATGGCCACAACACCTGGACACCGATCCATGACACGTCACCAGACGGTGAGGTAGAGCCCATGCAGGGGTGTGGCATCATGTGCGTGTACATATGGGGTCCTTCAGCACGCAGTCTGCTGAACCCAATGCCACCCCAGCAAGTTCATTTGATAGAGCACGCTGCTTGGGAGAGCACGCTGCTCAGATGTCGTGTGCCATTGTCACCAGAGCGAATATGCAGCAGGCAGCAGACCATATGGAGTGAGGCCACCGTGTAAGGCCAGACAAGGAAGAAGGCAGGCAGGAGGCCAAGCAAGCAAGCAAGCATGGAGGGGGATGATGCATGATGGATGATGGACACGGCAGCATGACCCTGATAGGTCAAATGAGCGAGCGAGGGAGTGAGGCCACAAAACGAAGAGAAGACCTACCTTGATTGTGTGACCAAGATAGGGCTAGCTAACGAGCGGTTGCTTGTTTGGGATTTTAGATTTTGGATTCGGATTTTAGATTTTGGATTTGGATTTTGGATTTGGACGGAGGATGGATGCATGGGTGGATGGGGTGGACACATCACCAGAGCGAATATGCAGCAGGCAGCAGACCATATGGAGTGAGGCCACCGCGTAAGGCCAGACAAGGAAGAAGGCAGGCAGGAGGCCAAGCAAGCAAGCAAGCATGGAGGGGGATGATGCATGATGGATGATGGACACGGCAGCATGACCCTGATAGGTCAAATGAGCGAGCGAGGGAGTGAGGCCACAAAACGAAGAGAAGACCTACCTTGATTGTGTGACCAAGATAGGGCTAGCTAACGAGCGGTTGCTTGTTTGGGATTTTAGATTTTGGATTTGGATTTTAGATTTTGGATTTGGATTTTGGATTTGGACGGAGGATGGATGCATGGGTGGATGGGGTGGACACATCCGTCCGCCCATACATGGTGAACCACAGTGCTCAAGTGCCGCGACCTGGTGCGTGCACGCGGTGTGTCTCGTGGCCAGCACGGGGTTGCCCGTCACGGCGGCCTCGGAGCTGGAGTACGACAACGAGCTGGAGACCTTGGCGGTGGGGCAACTCACCGCCGGGGGGCTGGAGGCCCTGGGGGCGGGGCAACCTGCCCTCGGGGAGCTGGAGACCCCGGTGCGGGGTGTGCTGCTTTCCGCCGAGCCAGACGTGCCTTGCAGCCTTTCTGGGCCGCCGGTCACTGGCGCCGTCACACTACAGACGGCGGCCCTGCTCATCCGCAGGGAGGCCGCAGCCTTGCGTCGGTTGCGGCCCTTCAAGGCACTGCCCTTGCGCCTCAGGGTTGGGACAGGGGAGGTTTTAGGAGTGAATACCGCGCTTGTTCAGCATGTCTTCTTTCCGGCAGCAGCAGGGGGTGAGGGGATATGTGTCTTGGAGCTGCTGGGCGGCCTTGCATCGGAGGAGACCCCATGTGCGTGGATATTACCGTCACCTCCCTCGCCAGTTTCACTAGCTGCGTTCGGGTGGGGGGAGTCCACACCCCCAGTGTCGTGGACGCAGTGATGCCGCTCGCTGCACATGACAGCTGTCATGCACCGTTGACGGCGTGACAATACTGGCAAAAGAGCGGTTAGGAAACGACAGTTGCAACAGCTGCTGATTCGTGTGAATGGCAGTTGGCCATTGCTGGATCCAACAGCCGTACGTTTCGATGATCTCTTGCTGATACTTAAGGTGAAGACTTCCCGTTGGAAGTGCTTCGCCTGGTCGATATAGACTGTTCGGAATTGAGCTATTGTAACAATATTATACAGACTCTTACAGTGGTTCACATTCCGCGCATCACATGCCCAGGCCGCCAATAGATCAGCCTAATAAAGGCGCTATCAGAACTGATCACCCCGATGAGCTGCCAATAGAGTTCCGCGACGGAGCTCTAGGAGGAGTAGGTGACTGTGTGGCGCGACGCCCCATCACCGACAGAGCTAGGAAGAGGTAGGGTAGTCTCGCCTCAGGGCCGGGCTGTGAGGCCAGTGTCTAGTGTAGTTGCCCAAGCTACAGCTAGCGCACTGCTGTGCCAGCCTCAGCATGGGTGGATGGGGTGGACACATCCGTCCGCCCATACATGGTGAACCACAGTGCTCAAGTAAGAGGCCACGGAGTCTGCTGTAGTTGTGAAGATCATGCTGGTCGTTTTTTGCGGGGTGTATGTATTGATTGGCAGCGCTACCTCCACTGCCTAGCATGGAGCTCCTCCTTGGATGCCATGCATCAGGAAAGCTCCTTGATGTCTTTGTGTACATCTTTCGCTTTGGCAGGTTGTTGTGCAGGTTGACCACCGAATACGCCGTCGGATGTCCTGCTACGACTACAAGCCCGCCGCCCACCTGTTGCCTACTCCGGCAAATGGAGTGCTGATGAAATGGCTGCGGCAGGGTTCGAACCTGCGCCCTTTCGGACAGGAGAGCTCGGAAGATGATTCATACCTTAATCCTGCGCCTTAGACCACTCGGCCACGCAACCGAGTGACCGCACCAGACCGCAGACGCCAGCAGTGCCACCAACAGCAACACACAACGCCACAGGACCCATGGCCACAACACCTGGACACCGATCCATGACACGTCACCAGACGGTGAGGTAGAGCCCATGCAGGGGTGTGGCATCATGTGCGTGTACATATGGGGTCCTTCAGCACGCAGTCTGCTGAACCCAATGCCACCCCAGCAAGTTCATTTGATAGAGCACGCTGCTTGGGAGAGCACGCTGCTCAGATGTCGTGTGCCATTGTCACCAGAGCGAATATGCAGCAGGCAGCAGACCATATGGAGTGAGGCCACCGTGTAAGGCCAGACAAGGAAGAAGGCAGGCAGGAGGCCAAGCAAGCAAGCAAGCATGGAGGGGGATGATGCATGATGGATGATGGACACGGCAGCATGACCCTGATAGGTCAAATGAGCGAGCGAGGGAGTGAGGCCACAAAACGAAGAGAAGACCTACCTTGATTGTGTGACCAAGATAGGGCTAGCTAACGAGCGGTTGCTTGTTTGGGATTTTAGATTTTGGATTCGGATTTTAGATTTTGGATTTGGATTTTGGATTTGGACGGAGGATGGATGCATGGGTGGATGGGGTGGACACATCACCAGAGCGAATATGCAGCAGGCAGCAGACCATATGGAGTGAGGCCACCGCGTAAGGCCAGACAAGGAAGAAGGCAGGCAGGAGGCCAAGCAAGCAAGCAAGCATGGAGGGGGATGATGCATGATGGATGATGGACACGGCAGCATGACCCTGATAGGTCAAATGAGCGAGCGAGGGAGTGAGGCCACAAAACGAAGAGAAGACCTACCTTGATTGTGTGACCAAGATAGGGCTAGCTAACGAGCGGTTGCTTGTTTGGGATTTTAGATTTTGGATTTGGATTTTAGATTTTGGATTTGGATTTTGGATTTGGACGGAGGATGGATGCATGGGTGGATGGGGTGGACACATCCGTCCGCCCATACATGGTGAACCACAGTGCTCAAGTGCCGCGACCTGGTGCGTGCACGCGGTGTGTCTCGTGGCCAGCACGGGGTTGCCCGTCACGGCGGCCTCGGAGCTGGAGTACGACAACGAGCTGGAGACCTTGGCGGTGGGGCAACTCACCGCCGGGGGGCTGGAGGCCCTGGGGGCGGGGCAACCTGCCCTCGGGGAGCTGGAGACCCCGGTGCGGGGTGTGCTGCTTTCCGCCGAGCCAGACGTGCCTTGCAGCCTTTCTGGGCCGCCGGTCACTGGCGCCGTCACACTACAGACGGCGGCCCTGCTCATCCGCAGGGAGGCCGCAGCCTTGCGTCGGTTGCGGCCCTTCAAGGCACTGCCCTTGCGCCTCAGGGTTGGGACAGGGGAGGTTTTAGGAGTGAATACCGCGCTTGTTCAGCATGTCTTCTTTCCGGCAGCAGCAGGGGGTGAGGGGATATGTGTCTTGGAGCTGCTGGGCGGCCTTGCATCGGAGGAGACCCCATGTGCGTGGATATTACCGTCACCTCCCTCGCCAGTTTCACTAGCTGCGTTCGGGTGGGGGGAGTCCACACCCCCAGTGTCGTGGACGCAGTGATGCCGCTCGCTGCACATGACAGCTGTCATGCACCGTTGACGGCGTGACAATACTGGCAAAAGAGCGGTTAGGAAACGACAGTTGCAACAGCTGCTGATTCGTGTGAATGGCAGTTGGCCATTGCTGGATCCAACAGCCGTACGTTTCGATGATCTCTTGCTGATACTTAAGGTGAAGACTTCCCGTTGGAAGTGCTTCGCCTGGTCGATATAGACTGTTCGGAATTGAGCTATTGTAACAATATTATACAGACTCTTACAGTGGTTCACATTCCGCGCATCACATGCCCAGGCCGCCAATAGATCAGCCTAATAAAGGCGCTATCAGAACTGATCACCCCGATGAGCTGCCAATAGAGTTCCGCGACGGAGCTCTAGGAGGAGTAGGTGACTGTGTGGCGCGACGCCCCATCACCGACAGAGCTAGGAAGAGGTAGGGTAGTCTCGCCTCAGGGCCGGGCTGTGAGGCCAGTGTCTAGTGTAGTTGCCCAAGCTACAGCTAGCGCACTGCTGTGCCAGCCTCAGCATGGGTGGATGGGGTGGACACATCCGTCCGCCCATACATGGTGAACCACAGTGCTCAAGTAAGAGGCCACGGAGTCTGCTGTAGTTGTGAAGATCATGCTGGTCGTTTTTTGCGGGGTGTATGTATTGATTGGCAGCGCTACCTCCACTGCCTAGCATGGAGCTCCTCCTTGGATGCCATGCATCAGGAAAGCTCCTTGATGTCTTTGTGTACATCTTTCGCTTTGGCAGGTTGTTGTGCAGGTTGACCACCGAATACGCCGTCGGATGTCCTGCTACGACTACAAGCCCGCCGCCCACCTGTTGCCTACTCCGGCAAATGGAGCGGTTGCTTGTTTGGGATTTTAGATTTTGGATTTGGATTTTGGATTTGGACGGAGGATGGATGCATGGGTGGATGGGGTGGACACATCCGTCCGCCCATACATGGTGAACCACAGTGCTCAAGTGCCGCGACCTGGTGCGTGCACGCGGTGTGTCTCGTGGCCAGCACGGGGTTGCCCGTCACGGCGGCCTCGGAGCTGGAGTACGACAACGAGCTGGAGACCTTGGCGGTGGGGCAACTCACCGCCGGGGGGCTGGAGGCCCTGGGGGCGGGGCAACCTGCCCTCGGGGAGCTGGAGACCCCGGTGCGGGGTGTGCTGCTTTCCGCCGAGCCAGACGTGCCTTGCAGCCTTTCTGGGCCGCCGGTCACTGGCGCCGTCACACTACAGACGGCGGCCCTGCTCATCCGCAGGGAGGCCGCAGCCTTGCGTCGGTTGCGGCCCTTCAAGGCACTGCCCTTGCGCCTCAGGGTTGGGACAGGGGAGGTTTTAGGAGTGAATACCGCGCTTGTTCAGCATGTCTTCTTTCCGGCAGCAGCAGGGGGTGAGGGGATATGTGTCTTGGAGCTGCTGGGCGGCCTTGCATCGGAGGAGACCCCATGTGCGTGGATATTACCGTCACCTCCCTCGCCAGTTTCACTAGCTGCGTTCGGGTGGGGGGAGTCCACACCCCCAGTGTCGTGGACGCAGTGATGCCGCTCGCTGCACATGACAGCTGTCATGCACCGTTGACGGCGTGACAATACTGGCAAAAGAGCGGTTAGGAAACGACAGTTGCAACAGCTGCTGATTCGTGTGAATGGCAGTTGGCCATTGCTGGATCCAACAGCCGTACGTTTCGATGATCTCTTGCTGATACTTAAGGTGAAGACTTCCCGTTGGAAGTGCTTCGCCTGGTCGATATAGACTGTTCGGAATTGAGCTATTGTAACAATATTATACAGACTCTTACAGTGGTTCACATTCCGCGCATCACATGCCCAGGCCGCCAATAGATCAGCCTAATAAAGGCGCTATCAGAACTGATCACCCCGATGAGCTGCCAATAGAGTTCCGCGACGGAGCTCTAGGAGGAGTAGGTGACTGTGTGGCGCGACGCCCCATCACCGACAGAGCTAGGAAGAGGTAGGGTAGTCTCGCCTCAGGGCCGGGCTGTGAGGCCAGTGTCTAGTGTAGTTGCCCAAGCTACAGCTAGCGCACTGCTGTGCCAGCCTCAGCATGGGTGGATGGGGTGGACACATCCGTCCGCCCATACATGGTGAACCACAGTGCTCAAGTAAGAGGCCACGGAGTCTGCTGTAGTTGTGAAGATCATGCTGGTCGTTTTTTGCGGGGTGTATGTATTGATTGGCAGCGCTACCTCCACTGCCTAGCATGGAGCTCCTCCTTGGATGCCATGCATCAGGAAAGCTCCTTGATGTCTTTGTGTACATCTTTCGCTTTGGCAGGTTGTTGTGCAGGTTGACCACCGAATACGCCGTCGGATGTCCTGCTACGACTACAAGCCCGCCGCCCACCTGTTGCCTACTCCGGCAAATGGAGTGCTGATGAAATGGCTGCGGCAGGGTTCGAACCTGCGCCCTTTCGGACAGGAGAGCTCGGAAGATGATTCATACCTTAATCCTGCGCCTTAGACCACTCGGCCACGCAACCGAGTGACCGCACCAGACCGCAGACGCCAGCAGTGCCACCAACAGCAACACACAACGCCACAGGACCCATGGCCACAACACCTGGACACCGATCCATGACACGTCACCAGACGGTGAGGTAGAGCCCATGCAGGGGTGTGGCATCATGTGCGTGTACATATGGGGTCCTTCAGCACGCAGTCTGCTGAACCCAATGCCACCCCAGCAAGTTCATTTGATAGAGCACGCTGCTTGGGAGAGCACGCTGCTCAGATGTCGTGTGCCATTGTCACCAGAGCGAATATGCAGCAGGCAGCAGACCATATGGAGTGAGGCCACCGCGTAAGGCCAGACAAGGAAGAAGGCAGGCAGGAGGCCAAGCAAGCAAGCAAGCATGGAGGGGGATGATGCATGATGGATGATGGACACGGCAGCATGACCCTGATAGGTCAAATGAGCGAGCGAGGGAGTGAGGCCACAAAACGAAGAGAAGACCTACCTTGATTGTGTGACCAAGATAGGGCTAGCTAACGAGCGGTTGCTTGTTTGGGATTTTAGATTTTGGATTTGGATTTTAGATTTTGGATTTGGATTTTGGATTTGGACGGAGGATGGATGCATGGGTGGATGGGGTGGACACATCACCAGAGCGAATATGCAGCAGGCAGCAGACCATATGGAGTGAGGCCACCGCGTAAGGCCAGACAAGGAAGAAGGCAGGCAGGAGGCCAAGCAAGCAAGCAAGCATGGAGGGGGATGATGCATGATGGATGATGGACACGGCAGCATGACCCTGATAGGTCAAATGAGCGAGCGAGGGAGTGAGGCCACAAAACGAAGAGAAGACCTACCTTGATTGTGTGACCAAGATAGGGCTAGCTAACGAGCGGTTGCTTGTTTGGGATTTTAGATTTTGGATTTGGATTTTAGATTTTGGATTTGGATTTTGGATTTGGACGGAGGATGGATGCATGGGTGGATGGGGTGGACACATCCGTCCGCCCATACATGGTGAACCACAGTGCTCAAGTGCCGCGACCTGGTGCGTGCACGCGGTGTGTCTCGTGGCCAGCACGGGGTTGCCCGTCACGGCGGCCTCGGAGCTGGAGTACGACAACGAGCTGGAGACCTTGGCGGTGGGGCAACTCACCGCCGGGGGGCTGGAGGCCCTGGGGGCGGGGCAACCTGCCCTCGGGGAGCTGGAGACCCCGGTGCGGGGTGTGCTGCTTTCCGCCGAGCCAGACGTGCCTTGCAGCCTTTCTGGGCCGCCGGTCACTGGCGCCGTCACACTACAGACGGCGGCCCTGCTCATCCGCAGGGAGGCCGCAGCCTTGCGTCGGTTGCGGCCCTTCAAGGCACTGCCCTTGCGCCTCAGGGTTGGGACAGGGGAGGTTTTAGGAGTGAATACCGCGCTTGTTCAGCATGTCTTCTTTCCGGCAGCAGCAGGGGGTGAGGGGATATGTGTCTTGGAGCTGCTGGGCGGCCTTGCATCGGAGGAGACCCCATGTGCGTGGATATTACCGTCACCTCCCTCGCCAGTTTCACTAGCTGCGTTCGGGTGGGGGGAGTCCACACCCCCAGTGTCGTGGACGCAGTGATGCCGCTCGCTGCACATGACAGCTGTCATGCACCGTTGACGGCGTGACAATACTGGCAAAAGAGCGGTTAGGAAACGACAGTTGCAACAGCTGCTGATTCGTGTGAATGGCAGTTGGCCATTGCTGGATCCAACAGCCGTACGTTTCGATGATCTCTTGCTGATACTTAAGGTGAAGACTTCCCGTTGGAAGTGCTTCGCCTGGTCGATATAGACTGTTCGGAATTGAGCTATTGTAACAATATTATACAGACTCTTACAGTGGTTCACATTCCGCGCATCACATGCCCAGGCCGCCAATAGATCAGCCTAATAAAGGCGCTATCAGAACTGATCACCCCGATGAGCTGCCAATAGAGTTCCGCGACGGAGCTCTAGGAGGAGTAGGTGACTGTGTGGCGCGACGCCCCATCACCGACAGAGCTAGGAAGAGGTAGGGTAGTCTCGCCTCAGGGCCGGGCTGTGAGGCCAGTGTCTAGTGTAGTTGCCCAAGCTACAGCTAGCGCACTGCTGTGCCAGCCTCAGCATGGGTGGATGGGGTGGACACATCCGTCCGCCCATACATGGTGAACCACAGTGCTCAAGTAAGAGGCCACGGAGTCTGCTGTAGTTGTGAAGATCATGCTGGTCGTTTTTTGCGGGGTGTATGTATTGATTGGCAGCGCTACCTCCACTGCCTAGCATGGAGCTCCTCCTTGGATGCCATGCATCAGGAAAGCTCCTTGATGTCTTTGTGTACATCTTTCGCTTTGGCAGGTTGTTGTGCAGGTTGACCACCGAATACGCCGTCGGATGTCCTGCTACGACTACAAGCCCGCCGCCCACCTGTTGCCTACTCCGGCAAATGGAGTGCTGATGAAATGGCTGCGGCAGGGTTCGAACCTGCGCCCTTTCGGACAGGAGAGCTCGGAAGATGATTCATACCTTAATCCTGCGCCTTAGACCACTCGGCCACGCAACCGAGTGACCGCACCAGACCGCAGACGCCAGCAGTGCCACCAACAGCAACACACAACGCCACAGGACCCATGGCCACAACACCTGGACACCGATCCATGACACGTCACCAGACGGTGAGGTAGAGCCCATGCAGGGGTGTGGCATCATGTGCGTGTACATATGGGGTCCTTCAGCACGCAGTCTGCTGAACCCAATGCCACCCCAGCAAGTTCATTTGATAGAGCACGCTGCTTGGGAGAGCACGCTGCTCAGATGTCGTGTGCCATTGTCACCAGAGCGAATATGCAGCAGGCAGCAGACCATATGGAGTGAGGCCACCGCGTAAGGCCAGACAAGGAAGAAGGCAGGCAGGAGGCCAAGCAAGCAAGCAAGCATGGAGGGGGATGATGCATGATGGATGATGGACACGGCAGCATGACCCTGATAGGTCAAATGAGCGAGCGAGGGAGTGAGGCCACAAAACGAAGAGAAGACCTACCTTGATTGTGTGACCAAGATAGGGCTAGCTAACGAGCGGTTGCTTGTTTGGGATTTTAGATTTTGGATTCGGATTTTAGATTTTGGATTTGGATTTTGGATTTGGACGGAGGATGGATGCATGGGTGGATGGGGTGGACACATCACCAGAGCGAATATGCAGCAGGCAGCAGACCATATGGAGTGAGGCCACCGCGTAAGGCCAGACAAGGAAGAAGGCAGGCAGGAGGCCAAGCAAGCAAGCAAGCATGGAGGGGGATGATGCATGATGGATGATGGACACGGCAGCATGACCCTGATAGGTCAAATGAGCGAGCGAGGGAGTGAGGCCACAAAACGAAGAGAAGACCTACCTTGATTGTGTGACCAAGATAGGGCTAGCTAACGAGCGGTTGCTTGTTTGGGATTTTAGATTTTGGATTTGGATTTTAGATTTTGGATTTGGATTTTGGATTTGGACGGAGGATGGATGCATGGGTGGATGGGGTGGACACATCCGTCCGCCCATACATGGTGAACCACAGTGCTCAAGTGCCGCGACCTGGTGCGTGCACGCGGTGTGTCTCGTGGCCAGCACGGGGTTGCCCGTCACGGCGGCCTCGGAGCTGGAGTACGACAACGAGCTGGAGACCTTGGCGGTGGGGCAACTCACCGCCGGGGGGCTGGAGGCCCTGGGGGCGGGGCAACCTGCCCTCGGGGAGCTGGAGACCCCGGTGCGGGGTGTGCTGCTTTCCGCCGAGCCAGACGTGCCTTGCAGCCTTTCTGGGCCGCCGGTCACTGGCGCCGTCACACTACAGACGGCGGCCCTGCTCATCCGCAGGGAGGCCGCAGCCTTGCGTCGGTTGCGGCCCTTCAAGGCACTGCCCTTGCGCCTCAGGGTTGGGACAGGGGAGGTTTTAGGAGTGAATACCGCGCTTGTTCAGCATGTCTTCTTTCCGGCAGCAGCAGGGGGTGAGGGGATATGTGTCTTGGAGCTGCTGGGCGGCCTTGCATCGGAGGAGACCCCATGTGCGTGGATATTACCGTCACCTCCCTCGCCAGTTTCACTAGCTGCGTTCGGGTGGGGGGAGTCCACACCCCCAGTGTCGTGGACGCAGTGATGCCGCTCGCTGCACATGACAGCTGTCATGCACCGTTGACGGCGTGACAATACTGGCAAAAGAGCGGTTAGGAAACGACAGTTGCAACAGCTGCTGATTCGTGTGAATGGCAGTTGGCCATTGCTGGATCCAACAGCCGTACGTTTCGATGATCTCTTGCTGATACTTAAGGTGAAGACTTCCCGTTGGAAGTGCTTCGCCTGGTCGATATAGACTGTTCGGAATTGAGCTATTGTAACAATATTATACAGACTCTTACAGTGGTTCACATTCCGCGCATCACATGCCCAGGCCGCCAATAGATCAGCCTAATAAAGGCGCTATCAGAACTGATCACCCCGATGAGCTGCCAATAGAGTTCCGCGACGGAGCTCTAGGAGGAGTAGGTGACTGTGTGGCGCGACGCCCCATCACCGACAGAGCTAGGAAGAGGTAGGGTAGTCTCGCCTCAGGGCCGGGCTGTGAGGCCAGTGTCTAGTGTAGTTGCCCAAGCTACAGCTAGCGCACTGCTGTGCCAGCCTCAGCATGGGTGGATGGGGTGGACACATCCGTCCGCCCATACATGGTGAACCACAGTGCTCAAGTAAGAGGCCACGGAGTCTGCTGTAGTTGTGAAGATCATGCTGGTCGTTTTTTGCGGGGTGTATGTATTGATTGGCAGCGCTACCTCCACTGCCTAGCATGGAGCTCCTCCTTGGATGCCATGCATCAGGAAAGCTCCTTGATGTCTTTGTGTACATCTTTCGCTTTGGCAGGTTGTTGTGCAGGTTGACCACCGAATACGCCGTCGGATGTCCTGCTACGACTACAAGCCCGCCGCCCACCTGTTGCCTACTCCGGCAAATGGAGTGCTGATGAAATGGCTGCGGCAGGGTTCGAACCTGCGCCCTTTCGGACAGGAGAGCTCGGAAGATGATTCAAACCTTAATCCTGCGCCTTAGACCACTCGGCCACGCAACCGAGTGACCGCACCAGACCGCAGACGCCAGCAGTGCCACCAACAGCAACACACAACGCCACAGGACCCATGGCCACAACACCTGGACACCGATCCATGACACGTCACCAGACGGTGAGGTAGAGCCCATGCAGGGGTGTGGCATCATGTGCGTGTACATATGGGGTCCTTCAGCACGCAGTCTGCTGAACCCAATGCCACCCCAGCAAGTTCATTTGATAGAGCACGCTGCTTGGGAGAGCACGCTGCTCAGATGTCGTGTGCCATTGTCACCAGAGCGAATATGCAGCAGGCAGCAGACCATATGGAGTGAGGCCACCGTGTAAGGCCAGACAAGGAAGAAGGCAGGCAGGAGGCCAAGCAAGCAAGCAAGCATGGAGGGGGATGATGCATGATGGATGATGGACACGGCAGCATGACCCTGATAGGTCAAATGAGCGAGCGAGGGAGTGAGGCCACAAAACGAAGAGAAGACCTACCTTGATTGTGTGACCAAGATAGGGCTAGCTAACGAGCGGTTGCTTGTTTGGGATTTTAGATTTTGGATTTGGATTTTAGATTTTGGATTTGGATTTTGGATTTGGACGGAGGATGGATGCATGGGTGGATGGGGTGGACACATCACCAGAGCGAATATGCAGCAGGCAGCAGACCATATGGAGTGAGGCCACCGCCTAAGGCCAGACAAGGAAGAAGGCAGGCAGGAGGCCAAGCAAGCAAGCAAGCATGGAGGGGGATGATGCATGATGGATGATGGACACGGCAGCATGACCCTGATAGGTCAAATGAGCGAGCGAGGGAGTGAGGCCACAAAACGAAGAGAAGACCTACCTTGATTGTGTGACCAAGATAGGGCTAGCTAACGAGCGGTTGCTTGTTTGGGATTTTAGATTTTGGATTTGGATTTTAGATTTTGGATTTGGATTTTGGATTTGGACGGAGGATGGATGCATGGGTGGATGGGGTGGACACATCCGTCCGCCCATACATGGTGAACCACAGTGCTCAAGTAAGAGGCCACAGAGTCTGCTGTAGTTGTGAAGATCATGCTGGTCGTTTTTTGCGGGGTGTATGTATTGATTGGCAGCGCTACCTCCACTGCCTAGCATGGAGCTCCTCCTTGGATGCCATGCATCAGGAAAGCTCCTTGATGTCTTTGTGTACATCTTTCGCTTTGGCAGGTTGTTGTGCAGGTTGACCACCGAATACGCCGTCGGATGTCCTGGTACGACTACAAGCCCGCCGCCCACCTGTTGCCTACTCCGGCAAATGGAGTGCTGATGAAATGGCTGCGGCAGGGTTCGAACCTGCGCCCTTTCGGACAGGAGAGCTCGGAAGATGATTCATACCTTAATCCTGCGCCTTAGACCACTCGGCCACGCAACCGAGTGACCGCACCAGACCGCAGACGCCAGCAGTGCCACCAACAGCAACACACAACGCCACAGGACCCATGGCCACAACACCTGGACACCGATCCATGACACGTCACCAGACGGTGAGGTAGAGCCCATGCAGGGGTGTGGCATCATGTGCGTGTACATATGGGGTCCTTCAGCACGCAGTCTGCTGAACCCAATGCCACCCCAGCAAGTTCATTTGATAGAGCACGCTGCTTGGGAGAGCACGCTGCTCAGATGTCGTGTGCCATTGTCACCAGAGCGAATATGCAGCAGGCAGCAGACCATATGGAGTGAGGCCACCGTGTAAGGCCAGACAAGGAAGAAGGCAGGCAGGAGGCCAAGCAAGCAAGCAAGCATGGAGGGGGATGATGCATGATGGATGATGGACACGGCAGCATGACCCTGATAGGTCAAATGAGCGAGCGAGGGAGTGAGGCCACAAAACGAAGAGAAGACCTACCTTGATTGTGTGACCAAGATAGGGCTAGCTAACGAGCGGTTGCTTGTTTAGGATTTTAGATTTTGGATTTGGATTTTAGATTTTGGATTTGGATTTTGGATTTGGACGGAGGATGGATGCATGGGTGGATGGGGTGGACACATCACCAGAGCGAATATGCAGCAGGCAGCAGACCATATGGAGTGAGGCCACCGCCTAAGGCCAGACAAGGAAGAAGGCAGGCAGGAGGCCAAGCAAGCAAGCAAGCATGGAGGGGGATGATGCATGATGGATGATGGACACGGCAGCATGACCCTGATAGGTCAAATGAGCGAGCGAGGGAGTGAGGCCACAAAACGAAGAGAAGACCTACCTTGATTGTGTGACCAAGATAGGGCTAGCTAACGAGCGGTTGCTTGTTTGGGATTTTAGATTTTGGATTTGGATTTTAGATTTTGGATTTGGATTTTGGATTTGGACGGAGGATGGATGCATGGGTGGATGGGGTGGACACATCCGTCCGCCCATACATGGTGAACCACAGTGCTCAAGTAAGAGGCCACAGAGTCTGCTGTAGTTGTGAAGATCATGCTGGTCGTTTTTTGCGGGGTGTATGTATTGATTGGCAGCGCTACCTCCACTGCCTAGCATGGAGCTCCTCCTTGGATGCCATGCATCAGGAAAGCTCCTTGATGTCTTTGTGTACATCTTTCGCTTTGGCAGGTTGTTGTGCAGGTTGACCACCGAATACGCCGTCGGATGTCCTGGTACGACTACAAGCCCGCCGCCCACCTGTTGCCTACTCCGGCAAATGGAGTGCTGATGAAATGGCTGCGGCAGGGTTCGAACCTGCGCCCTTTCGGACAGGAGAGCTCGGAAGATGATTCATACCTTAATCCTGCGCCTTAGACCACTCGGCCACGCAACCGAGTGACCGCACCAGACCGCAGACGCCAGCAGTGCCACCAACAGCAACACACAACGCCACAGGACCCATGGCCACAACACCTGGACACCGATCCATGACACGTCACCAGACGGTGAGGTAGAGCCCATGCAGGGGTGTGGCATCATGTGCGTGTACATATGGGGTCCTTCAGCACGCAGTCTGCTGAACCCAATGCCACCCCAGCAAGTTCATTTGATAGAGCACGCTGCTTGGGAGAGCACGCTGCTCAGATGTCGTGTGCCATTGTCACCAGAGCGAATATGCAGCAGGCAGCAGACCATATGGAGTGAGGCCACCGTGTAAGGCCAGACAAGGAAGAAGGCAGGCAGGAGGCCAAGCAAGCAAGCAAGCATGGAGGGGGATGATGCATGATGGATGATGGACACGGCAGCATGACCCTGATAGGTCAAATGAGCGAGCGAGGGAGTGAGGCCACAAAACGAAGAGAAGACCTACCTTGATTGTGTGACCAAGATAGGGCTAGCTAACGAGCGGTTGCTTGTTTGGGATTTTAGATTTTGGATTTGGATTTTAGATTTTGGATTTGGATTTTGGATTTGGACGGAGGATGGATGCATGGGTGGATGGGGTGGACACATCACCAGAGCGAATATGCAGCAGGCAGCAGACCATATGGAGTGAGGCCACCGCCTAAGGCCAGACAAGGAAGAAGGCAGGCAGGAGGCCAAGCAAGCAAGCAAGCATGGAGGGGGATGATGCATGATGGATGATGGACACGGCAGCATGACCCTGATAGGTCAAATGAGCGAGCGAGGGAGTGAGGCCACAAAACGAAGAGAAGACCTACCTTGATTGTGTGACCAAGATAGGGCTAGCTAACGAGCGGTTGCTTGTTTGGGATTTTAGATTTTGGATTTGGATTTTAGATTTTGGATTTGGATTTTGGATTTGGACGGAGGATGGATGCATGGGTGGATGGGGTGGACACATCCGTCCGCCCATACATGGTGAACCACAGTGCTCAAGTAAGAGGCCACAGAGTCTGCTGTAGTTGTGAAGATCATGCTGGTCGTTTTTTGCGGGGTGTATGTATTGATTGGCAGCGCTACCTCCACTGCCTAGCATGGAGCTCCTCCTTGGATGCCATGCATCAGGAAAGCTCCTTGATGTCTTTGTGTACATCTTTCGCTTTGGCAGGTTGTTGTGCAGGTTGACCACCGAATACGCCGTCGGATGTCCTGGTACGACTACAAGCCCGCCGCCCACCTGTTGCCTACTCCGGCAAATGGAGTGCTGATGAAATGGCTGCGGCAGGGTTCGAACCTGCGCCCTTTCGGACAGGAGAGCTCGGAAGATGATTCAAACCTTAATCCTGCGCCTTAGACCACTCGGCCACGCAACCGAGTGACCGCACCAGACCGCAGACGCCAGCAGTGCCACCAACAGCAACACACAACGCCACAGGACCCATGGCCACAACACCTGGACACCGATCCATGACACGTCACCAGACGGTGAGGTAGAGCCCATGCAGGGGTGTGGCATCATGTGCGTGTACATATGGGGTCCTTCAGCACGCAGTCTGCTGAACCCAATGCCACCCCAGCAAGTTCATTTGATAGAGCACGCTGCTTGGGAGAGCACGCTGCTCAGATGTCGTGTGCCATTGTCACCAGAGCGAATATGCAGCAGGCAGCAGACCATATGGAGTGAGGCCACCGTGTAAGGCCAGACAAGGAAGAAGGCAGGCAGGAGGCCAAGCAAGCAAGCAAGCATGGAGGGGGATGATGCATGATGGATGATGGACACGGCAGCATGACCCTGATAGGTCAAATGAGCGAGCGAGGGAGTGAGGCCACAAAACGAAGAGAAGACCTACCTTGATTGTGTGACCAAGATAGGGCTAGCTAACGAGCGGTTGCTTGTTTAGGATTTTAGATTTTGGATTTGGATTTTAGATTTTGGATTTGGATTTTGGATTTGGACGGAGGATGGATGCATGGGTGGATGGGGTGGACACATCACCAGAGCGAATATGCAGCAGGCAGCAGACCATATGGAGTGAGGCCACCGCCTAAGGCCAGACAAGGAAGAAGGCAGGCAGGAGGCCAAGCAAGCAAGCAAGCATGGAGGGGGATGATGCATGATGGATGATGGACACGGCAGCATGACCCTGATAGGTCAAATGAGCGAGCGAGGGAGTGAGGCCACAAAACGAAGAGAAGACCTACCTTGATTGTGTGACCAAGATAGGGCTAGCTAACGAGCGGTTGCTTGTTTGGGATTTTAGATTTTGGATTTGGATTTTAGATTTTGGATTTGGATTTTGGATTTGGACGGAGGATGGATGCATGGGTGGATGGGGTGGACACATCCGTCCGCCCATACATGGTGAACCACAGTGCTCAAGTAAGAGGCCACAGAGTCTGCTGTAGTTGTGAAGATCATGCTGGTCGTTTTTTGCGGGGTGTATGTATTGATTGGCAGCGCTACCTCCACTGCCTAGCATGGAGCTCCTCCTTGGATGCCATGCATCAGGAAAGCTCCTTGATGTCTTTGTGTACATCTTTCGCTTTGGCAGGTTGTTGTGCAGGTTGACCACCGAATACGCCGTCGGATGTCCTGGTACGACTACAAGCCCGCCGCCCACCTGTTGCCTACTCCGGCAAATGGAGTGCTGATGAAATGGCTGCGGCAGGGTTCGAACCTGCGCCCTTTCGGACAGGAGAGCTCGGAAGATGATTCATACCTTAATCCTGCGCCTTAGACCACTCGGCCACGCAACCGAGTGACCGCACCAGACCGCAGACGCCAGCAGTGCCACCAACAGCAACACACAACGCCACAGGACCCATGGCCACAACACCTGGACACCGATCCATGACACGTCACCAGACGGTGAGGTAGAGCCCATGCAGGGGTGTGGCATCATGTGCGTGTACATATGGGGTCCTTCAGCACGCAGTCTGCTGAACCCAATGCCACCCCAGCAAGTTCATTTGATAGAGCACGCTGCTTGGGAGAGCACGCTGCTCAGATGTCGTGTGCCATTGTCACCAGAGCGAATATGCAGCAGGCAGCAGACCATATGGAGTGAGGCCACCGTGTAAGGCCAGACAAGGAAGAAGGCAGGCAGGAGGCCAAGCAAGCAAGCAAGCATGGAGGGGGATGATGCATGATGGATGATGGACACGGCAGCATGACCCTGATAGGTCAAATGAGCGAGCGAGGGAGTGAGGCCACAAAACGAAGAGAAGACCTACCTTGATTGTGTGACCAAGATAGGGCTAGCTAACGAGCGGTTGCTTGTTTGGGATTTTAGATTTTGGATTTGGATTTTAGATTTTGGATTTGGATTTTGGATTTGGACGGAGGATGGATGCATGGGTGGATGGGGTGGACACATCACCAGAGCGAATATGCAGCAGGCAGCAGACCATATGGAGTGAGGCCACCGCCTAAGGCCAGACAAGGAAGAAGGCAGGCAGGAGGCCAAGCAAGCAAGCAAGCATGGAGGGGGATGATGCATGATGGATGATGGACACGGCAGCATGACCCTGATAGGTCAAATGAGCGAGCGAGGGAGTGAGGCCACAAAACGAAGAGAAGACCTACCTTGATTGTGTGACCAAGATAGGGCTAGCTAACGAGCGGTTGCTTGTTTGGGATTTTAGATTTTGGATTTGGATTTTAGATTTTGGATTTGGATTTTGGATTTGGACGGAGGATGGATGCATGGGTGGATGGGGTGGACACATCCGTCCGCCCATACATGGTGAACCACAGTGCTCAAGTAAGAGGCCACAGAGTCTGCTGTAGTTGTGAAGATCATGCTGGTCGTTTTTTGCGGGGTGTATGTATTGATTGGCAGCGCTACCTCCACTGCCTAGCATGGAGCTCCTCCTTGGATGCCATGCATCAGGAAAGCTCCTTGATGTCTTTGTGTACATCTTTCGCTTTGGCAGGTTGTTGTGCAGGTTGACCACCGAATACGCCGTCGGATGTCCTGGTACGACTACAAGCCCGCCGCCCACCTGTTGCCTACTCCGGCAAATGGAGTGCTGATGAAATGGCTGCGGCAGGGTTCGAACCTGCGCCCTTTCGGACAGGAGAGCTCGGAAGATGATTCATACCTTAATCCTGCGCCTTAGACCACTCGGCCACGCAACCGAGTGACCGCACCAGACCGCAGACGCCAGCAGTGCCACCAACAGCAACACACAACGCCACAGGACCCATGGCCACAACACCTGGACACCGATCCATGACACGTCACCAGACGGTGAGGTAGAGCCCATGCAGGGGTGTGGCATCATGTGCGTGTACATATGGGGTCCTTCAGCACGCAGTCTGCTGAACCCAATGCCACCCCAGCAAGTTCATTTGATAGAGCACGCTGCTTGGGAGAGCACGCTGCTCAGATGTCGTGTGCCATTGTCACCAGAGCGAATATGCAGCAGGCAGCAGACCATATGGAGTGAGGCCACCGTGTAAGGCCAGACAAGGAAGAAGGCAGGCAGGAGGCCAAGCAAGCAAGCAAGCATGGAGGGGGATGATGCATGATGGATGATGGACACGGCAGCATGACCCTGATAGGTCAAATGAGCGAGCGAGGGAGTGAGGCCACAAAACGAAGAGAAGACCTACCTTGATTGTGTGACCAAGATAGGGCTAGCTAACGAGCGGTTGCTTGTTTGGGATTTTAGATTTTGGATTTGGATTTTAGATTTTGGATTTGGATTTTGGATTTGGACGGAGGATGGATGCATGGGTGGATGGGGTGGACACATCACCAGAGCGAATATGCAGCAGGCAGCAGACCATATGGAGTGAGGCCACCGCCTAAGGCCAGACAAGGAAGAAGGCAGGCAGGAGGCCAAGCAAGCAAGCAAGCATGGAGGGGGATGATGCATGATGGATGATGGACACGGCAGCATGACCCTGATAGGTCAAATGAGCGAGCGAGGGAGTGAGGCCACAAAACGAAGAGAAGACCTACCTTGATTGTGTGACCAAGATAGGGCTAGCTAACGAGCGGTTGCTTGTTTGGGATTTTAGATTTTGGATTTGGATTTTAGATTTTGGATTTGGATTTTGGATTTGGACGGAGGATGGATGCATGGGTGGATGGGGTGGACACATCCGTCCGCCCATACATGGTGAACCACAGTGCTCAAGTAAGAGGCCACAGAGTCTGCTGTAGTTGTGAAGATCATGCTGGTCGTTTTTTGCGGGGTGTATGTATTGATTGGCAGCGCTACCTCCACTGCCTAGCATGGAGCTCCTCCTTGGATGCCATGCATCAGGAAAGCTCCTTGATGTCTTTGTGTACATCTTTCGCTTTGGCAGGTTGTTGTGCAGGTTGACCACCGAATACGCCGTCGGATGTCCTGGTACGACTACAAGCCCGCCGCCCACCTGTTGCCTACTCCGGCAAATGGAGTGCTGATGAAATGGCTGCGGCAGGGTTCGAACCTGCGCCCTTTCGGACAGGAGAGCTCGGAAGATGATTCATACCTTAATCCTGCGCCTTAGACCACTCGGCCACGCAACCGAGTGACCGCACCAGACCGCAGACGCCAGCAGTGCCACCAACAGCAACACACAACGCCACAGGACCCATGGCCACAACACCTGGACACCGATCCATGACACGTCACCAGACGGTGAGGTAGAGCCCATGCAGGGGTGTGGCATCATGTGCGTGTACATATGGGGTCCTTCAGCACGCAGTCTGCTGAACCCAATGCCACCCCAGCAAGTTCATTTGATAGAGCACGCTGCTTGGGAGAGCACGCTGCTCAGATGTCGTGTGCCATTGTCACCAGAGCGAATATGCAGCAGGCAGCAGACCATATGGAGTGAGGCCACCGTGTAAGGCCAGACAAGGAAGAAGGCAGGCAGGAGGCCAAGCAAGCAAGCAAGCATGGAGGGGGATGATGCATGATGGATGATGGACACGGCAGCATGACCCTGATAGGTCAAATGAGCGAGCGAGGGAGTGAGGCCACAAAACGAAGAGAAGACCTACCTTGATTGTGTGACCAAGATAGGGCTAGCTAACGAGCGGTTGCTTGTTTGGGATTTTAGATTTTGGATTTGGATTTTAGATTTTGGATTTGGATTTTGGATTTGGACGGAGGATGGATGCATGGGTGGATGGGGTGGACACATCACCAGAGCGAATATGCAGCAGGCAGCAGACCATATGGAGTGAGGCCACCGCCTAAGGCCAGACAAGGAAGAAGGCAGGCAGGAGGCCAAGCAAGCAAGCAAGCATGGAGGGGGATGATGCATGATGGATGATGGACACGGCAGCATGACCCTGATAGGTCAAATGAGCGAGCGAGGGAGTGAGGCCACAAAACGAAGAGAAGACCTACCTTGATTGTGTGACCAAGATAGGGCTAGCTAACGAGCGGTTGCTTGTTTGGGATTTTAGATTTTGGATTTGGATTTTAGATTTTGGATTTGGATTTTGGATTTGGACGGAGGATGGATGCATGGGTGGATGGGGTGGACACATCCGTCCGCCCATACATGGTGAACCACAGTGCTCAAGTAAGAGGCCACAGAGTCTGCTGTAGTTGTGAAGATCATGCTGGTCGTTTTTTGCGGGGTGTATGTATTGATTGGCAGCGCTACCTCCACTGCCTAGCATGGAGCTCCTCCTTGGATGCCATGCATCAGGAAAGCTCCTTGATGTCTTTGTGTACATCTTTCGCTTTGGCAGGTTGTTGTGCAGGTTGACCACCGAATACGCCGTCGGATGTCCTGGTACGACTACAAGCCCGCCGCCCACCTGTTGCCTACTCCGGCAAATGGAGTGCTGATGAAATGGCTGCGGCAGGGTTCGAACCTGCGCCCTTTCGGACAGGAGAGCTCGGAAGATGATTCATACCTTAATCCTGCGCCTTAGACCACTCGGCCACGCAACCGAGTGACCGCACCAGACCGCAGACGCCAGCAGTGCCACCAACAGCAACACACAACGCCACAGGACCCATGGCCACAACACCTGGACACCGATCCATGACACGTCACCAGACGGTGAGGTAGAGCCCATGCAGGGGTGTGGCATCATGTGCGTGTACATATGGGGTCCTTCAGCACGCAGTCTGCTGAACCCAATGCCACCCCAGCAAGTTCATTTGATAGAGCACGCTGCTTGGGAGAGCACGCTGCTCAGATGTCGTGTGCCATTGTCACCAGAGCGAATATGCAGCAGGCAGCAGACCATATGGAGTGAGGCCACCGTGTAAGGCCAGACAAGGAAGAAGGCAGGCAGGAGGCCAAGCAAGCAAGCAAGCATGGAGGGGGATGATGCATGATGGATGATGGACACGGCAGCATGACCCTGATAGGTCAAATGAGCGAGCGAGGGAGTGAGGCCACAAAACGAAGAGAAGACCTACCTTGATTGTGTGACCAAGATAGGGCTAGCTAACGAGCGGTTGCTTGTTTGGGATTTTAGATTTTGGATTCGGATTTTAGATTTTGGATTTGGATTTTGGATTTGGACGGAGGATGGATGCATGGGTGGATGGGGTGGACACATCACCAGAGCGAATATGCAGCAGGCAGCAGACCATATGGAGTGAGGCCACCGCGTAAGGCCAGACAAGGAAGAAGGCAGGCAGGAGGCCAAGCAAGCAAGCAAGCATGGAGGGGGATGATGCATGATGGATGATGGACACGGCAGCATGACCCTGATAGGTCAAATGAGCGAGCGAGGGAGTGAGGCCACAAAACGAAGAGAAGACCTACCTTGATTGTGTGACCAAGATAGGGCTAGCTAACGAGCGGTTGCTTGTTTGGGATTTTAGATTTTGGATTTGGATTTTAGATTTTGGATTTGGATTTTGGATTTGGACGGAGGATGGATGCATGGGTGGATGGGGTGGACACATCCGTCCGCCCATACATGGTGAACCACAGTGCTCAAGTAAGAGGCCACAGAGTCTGCTGTAGTTGTGAAGATCATGCTGGTCGTTTTTTGCGGGGTGTATGTATTGATTGGCAGCGCTACCTCCACTGCCTAGCATGGAGCTCCTCCTTGGATGCCATGCATCAGGAAAGCTCCTTGATGTCTTTGTGTACATCTTTCGCTTTGGCAGGTTGTTGTGCAGGTTGACCACCGAATACGCCGTCGGATGTCCTGGTACGACTACAAGCCCGCCGCCCACCTGTTGCCTACTCCGGCAAATGGAGTGCTGATGAAATGGCTGCGGCAGGGTTCGAACCTGCGCCCTTTCGGACAGGAGAGCTCGGAAGATGATTCATACCTTAATCCTGCGCCTTAGACCACTCGGCCACGCAACCGAGTGACCGCACCAGACCGCAGACGCCAGCAGTGCCACCAACAGCAACACACAACGCCACAGGACCCATGGCCACAACACCTGGACACCGATCCATGACACGTCACCAGACGGTGAGGTAGAGCCCATGCAGGGGTGTGGCATCATGTGCGTGTACATATGGGGTCCTTCAGCACGCAGTCTGCTGAACCCAATGCCACCCCAGCAAGTTCATTTGATAGAGCACGCTGCTTGGGAGAGCACGCTGCTCAGATGTCGTGTGCCATTGTCACCAGAGCGAATATGCAGCAGGCAGCAGACCATATGGAGTGAGGCCACCGCCTAAGGCCAGACAAGGAAGAAGGCAGGCAGGAGGCCAAGCAAGCAAGCAAGCATGGAGGGGGATGATGCATGATGGATGATGGACACGGCAGCATGACCCTGATAGGTCAAATGAGCGAGCGAGGGAGTGAGGCCACAAAACGAAGAGAAGACCTACCTTGATTGTGTGACCAAGATAGGGCTAGCTAACGAGCGGTTGCTTGTTTGGGATTTTAGATTTTGGATTTGGATTTTAGATTTTGGATTTGGATTTTGGATTTGGACGGAGGATGGATGCATGGGTGGATGGGGTGGACACATCACCAGAGCGAATATGCAGCAGGCAGCAGACCATATGGAGTGAGGCCACCGCCTAAGGCCAGACAAGGAAGAAGGCAGGCAGGAGGCCAAGCAAGCAAGCAAGCATGGAGGGGGATGATGCATGATGGATGATGGACACGGCAGCATGACCCTGATAGGTCAAATGAGCGAGCGAGGGAGTGAGGCCACAAAACGAAGAGAAGACCTACCTTGATTGTGTGACCAAGATAGGGCTAGCTAACGAGCGGTTGCTTGTTTGGGATTTTAGATTTTGGATTTGGATTTTAGATTTTGGATTTGGATTTTGGATTTGGACGGAGGATGGATGCATGGGTGGATGGGGTGGACACATCCGTCCGCCCATACATGGTGAACCACAGTGCTCAAGTGCCGCGACCTGGTGCGTGCACGCGGTGTGTCTCGTGGCCAGCACGGGGTTGCCCGTCACGGCGGCCTCGGAGCTGGAGTACGACAACGAGCTGGAGACCTTGGCGGTGGGGCAACTCACCGCCGGGGGGCTGGAGGCCCTGGGGGCGGGGCAACCTGCCCTCGGGGAGCTGGAGACCCCGGTGCGGGGTGTGCTGCTTTCCGCCGAGCCAGACGTGCCTTGCAGCCTTTCTGGGCCGCCGGTCACTGGCGCCGTCACACTACAGACGGCGGCCCTGCTCATCCGCAGGGAGGCCGCAGCCTTGCGTCGGTTGCGGCCCTTCAAGGCACTGCCCTTGCGCCTCAGGGTTGGGACAGGGGAGGTTTTAGGAGTGAATACCGCGCTTGTTCAGCATGTCTTCTTTCCGGCAGCAGCAGGGGGTGAGGGGATATGTGTCTTGGAGCTGCTGGGCGGCCTTGCATCGGAGGAGACCCCATGTGCGTGGATATTACCGTCACCTCCCTCGCCAGTTTCACTAGCTGCGTTCGGGTGGGGGGAGTCCACACCCCCAGTGTCGTGGACGCAGTGATGCCGCTCGCTGCACATGACAGCTGTCATGCACCGTTGACGGCGTGACAATACTGGCAAAAGAGCGGTTAGGAAACGACAGTTGCAACAGCTGCTGATTCGTGTGAATGGCAGTTGGCCATTGCTGGATCCAACAGCCGTACGTTTCGATGATCTCTTGCTGATACTTAAGGTGAAGACTTCCCGTTGGAAGTGCTTCGCCTGGTCGATATAGACTGTTCGGAATTGAGCTATTGTAACAATATTATACAGACTCTTACAGTGGTTCACATTCCGCGCATCACATGCCCAGGCCGCCAATAGATCAGCCTAATAAAGGCGCTATCAGAACTGATCACCCCGATGAGCTGCCAATAGAGTTCCGCGACGGAGCTCTAGGAGGAGTAGGTGACTGTGTGGCGCGACGCCCCATCACCGACAGAGCTAGGAAGAGGTAGGGTAGTCTCGCCTCAGGGCCGGGCTGTGAGGCCAGTGTCTAGTGTAGTTGCCCAAGCTACAGCTAGCGCACTGCTGTGCCAGCCTCAGCATGGGTGGATGGGGTGGACACATCCGTCCGCCCATACATGGTGAACCACAGTGCTCAAGTAAGAGGCCACAGAGTCTGCTGTAGTTGTGAAGATCATGCTGGTCGTTTTTTGCGGGGTGTATGTATTGATTGGCAGCGCTACCTCCACTGCCTAGCATGGAGCTCCTCCTTGGATGCCATGCATCAGGAAAGCTCCTTGATGTCTTTGTGTACATCTTTCGCTTTGGCAGGTTGTTGTGCAGGTTGACCACCGAATACGCCGTCGGATGTCCTGCTACGACTACAAGCCCGCCGCCCACCTGTTGCCTACTCCGGCAAATGGAGTGCTGATGAAATGGCTGCGGCAGGGTTCGAACCTGCGCCCTTTCGGACAGGAGAGCTCGGAAGATGATTCAAACCTTAATCCTGCGCCTTAGACCACTCGGCCACGCAACCGAGTGACCGCACCAGACCGCAGACGCCAGCAGTGCCACCAACAGCAACACACAACGCCACAGGACCCATGGCCACAACACCTGGACACCGATCCATGACACGTCACCAGACGGTGAGGTAGAGCCCATGCAGGGGTGTGGCATCATGTGCGTGTACATATGGGGTCCTTCAGCACGCAGTCTGCTGAACCCAATGCCACCCCAGCAAGTTCATTTGATAGAGCACGCTGCTTGGGAGAGCACGCTGCTCAGATGTCGTGTGCCATTGTCACCAGAGCGAATATGCAGCAGGCAGCAGACCATATGGAGTGAGGCCACCGCGTAAGGCCAGACAAGGAAGAAGGCAGGCAGGAGGCCAAGCAAGCAAGCAAGCAACGGCAGAAGACCCATGGCCACCCATGAAAGAAACCCTTACACTTGATTAATATCAGGTGCTTTTGCAATTATATATATCTTTGGTTACGAAATGAATGCAAGGATATATGCATTCATAGTGCTTTGGTGCAGTAGACAAATAATGACATTTGCCAAATCAACTTGCGATGAAGGCATTTTAGGTATCTGCCAAAGCTAAAATGAAAGAGTCCATAAAAATGGTATTAGAACAAAAAATAAGAAAATGATTGGGACATTTTTTTAATAAGTACATATACCAACAGCACATAGTTTTAGTTAATGTTTTACACGGATCTGCTTTATTGGTTGGACAAAAAACTTATTTACCCATAACGAATTTATACAAGCTTAAAGCTCCAAGTGTTGGAAGGCGCATAGTGTAGGAAGGCGCATAACCATACCAAGAGCTCTTTCCCTAGGGATTATAGTTGCTAGCTAAGTTAAAGCACCAGAATATGTAAGGCTGCAAACAGAAGCACAAAAATTAAGATGCGAAATTGAATGGTGCGAAGCTCAAAATCGCCTGTTTTTGTTTCACCGCGATAGATTGGTAAATTTTTGGCATATACGTCAAATAACGACCATCATTACCCTGGAACCTGAAAGATCTACAGACCAATGAACGGACTGGACACATGGATGGTGCATAAATAGCTATAGGTATTAGTATTTATTTTGTCGTCTATAGATCTGCTCCACCCCAGTGGTGAGAGGGCTTGGAGCAGCGTAAAAGAAAGAGAACAAGGCAGCTAGCTCTGATAGCAGATTACGTACAGCAGGTATTAAGTACTAAATAGAAAGAAAGCGGACGGGAAATGAGCATATACAGCTACCGATTGTATTACGCCCAAGGGGGTGTCATACTAGTCGGACGTGTTGCATGGTGTGCAAGCAGGTTACCATCAAGAACAAGAAGAAGTAGACTCAATCATCATGCTAATAGTGGGCCGGGCCGGAGCCGGGGCTGGAGGCGGAGCATGGGCTGGGCCGGGGGCAAATTCAGCAGGCTGCTGAAGGACCCCCTATTTACATACACTCAATAATGAACAGCTTCTACTCTACCATTGCAACTTATTTCCAGGAGGAAGCCAATTCGCTATATTGGAAATTGTAATGTACGTCAGAGTCCCGACAAATTTGGTGAATGGAATCTGAATGTCCAAAATACCAAACCAATGGCATTTCCTGGTTCTTATATATGTGCGTTCTTGCTTTCCCTGCATGCTTTCCCAGCACTGCCAACCCGCCTCCTGCCATGGCTGTAAGGAGCTCCTGCAACTTCGCGGGTTAAGCCAACCACTCCTTATACGGGGCACTCTTGTCTGAACACACTAGCATAGTAATGATTTGATGGGAAACAGAATATCGAAAACAAAAACGCACACCGAGGCATGGTTACCTGCACATCTAGCTAGACAAGGCCCCACGCTTGGCCTTCCCAAGACCGGGCACTACCCAAAACCCTCACATGCACACAGGCATCAGGTACACAATTCTGAGAACTGGCAACGTTTCCGAAGATTCCGCAATCCTTTCCTACAAGGCGTGTGGAGGACTGAAAGTAGCAGCTGTCACACGACCGCCAGCGTGTGAGCTGCACCCATGAATAACAGACCACCCATAACCCACACCACCAATAACCACGCAATCCAGGATTAAGACAATCACTTCTCCACGGAGTTCCACGTAAGGCCAATAGAACAAAAGGGATCAAAAGCTATGAACCAACAGCTCTGCTCTCCGTAGCTCATTTGATGCAGCTTATCGCACCGACAATGCTCCCGAAACACTGATTGCATGCTGCTCATGAGCTTGGCCCGCCGTCGTAGACCAACTCCGCATGCGCTCAGGGAGGGAAGCCGGTGGATGTGAAGGCTCAGAAAACCCCTCATTTGCCCGGAACAATCAAGTTAAGAATCTTTCCGGGCACATAAATGATTTTCTTGATCTCTTTGTCCGCCGTGTACTTAGCCACGTTGGCGTTGGTCAGAGCTCCTGCCAGCGCGTCGTCCTGCGATGCAGCAGCAGCCACTTGTACAGTCCCGCGGGTCTTCCCATTCACCTGCATAGGCAGTCCCAAACGACCGCGGGGGGGCATGTGATGGGGGACCGCAGTAGGGGCCGCGGCAGGTTCTGATACGAAAGGGAGCATTTTAGCATTTGGGAAGGGAGGACGGCATCACCCTTTCAACCGCCTACCTGCACGGGCAGGTTGACTGTGTTCACCACGAGGAGGGCCTCCTCCAGCTGCGGCCACGGCTCGTAGGCAATGGAGGACGTGTGGCCGCTGCGAGCCCACAGCTCCTCCGCCACGTGCGGGGCGTAGGGGGATAACAACAGGATGAAGGGCTGCAGGGAAAGGACAGGCGGAGAACGGAATACACAACAATGAACCGGTAAGCATTTTATAAAAAACATGAAGGAAAAAAGCTCGTATGGGTATCAGGTGGGCTAAAGCGTAGATTATCAGCGAGGGGTAGCCCAAGCTAATCTACTCGTCCAGCTAACCTTTCAGAGTACCAAAGCACCCACAGCAACTCATTGCGTATGTGTGCATGGATGTGTGTGATTGGAGGATTATTGGTATGGATTTGAGTCAGTGGATGTCGATGTGCGAAATGCCTACAATCCCAATTCCAAGCCTTGCAATCAAATGTTGTAAAACCCAGTGTCACGGACCCACTTCGTTTCGTCATCCTCACCTCCAGCGCGGCCCGTGGCCGGTTGTTCCAGGACTTTGTGACCCCGTTCACAAATTCCATCATGGCGGCAATGGCGGTATTGAATCGGAGCTCCTCCGTCTCCATGCCCACCTGAATTAAGCCGGAGTAATAGGGCCCAGTCCGTAGCCACATGCATTGCACGTGGCGTGAGTTGAAGGCACCATTCGACTGTGCACGCGTTCTCTGGACGGTGCTAGCACAAAATGGTTTTGGAAAGGGCCGACATGATTGCTATCGAGGTTAAGGGTGGAGACAGCTTTGTCCAAAGCTTGCTGTCCAAACGCGTCGCTGAACATACATAATTCCATTTATAGATGTTCATTTAGTCAAATACAGTGCGTATACGGATTATATATACATACATATATATATGTGTGTGTGTGTGTTTGTGTATATATAAGTTTTATGAAGTATGCATATGTGTATGCGTGTGCACGTTTTCAATGTGCACAATAGCCCACGTGGGTTGACTTTCTAAGCTGCACTGTCCTGCCAGTGACCAGCGTGCACCGCCGGCCCTAGGTTCTGGTGACCGGGCCCTCCCTTCTCACCATGCCACCTACCTTCTTGATGGTCTGGTGTAAGAGTCGCAGCTGCTCCCGAGTGGGTGCTTCGTCAGTGACCCCGCCCTCAAAGAGCCGCCAAACTCGAGCCAAGAAACGGTGCACACCCTCTACGCCGCGAGTGGACCAAACCTGAAGGCGCGATGCGCAGAGTTATGTACGACACGGCGGTAACCAGAACTCGAAAAGGATGCAGCGTATGATGGGCTGTAATTCACTGATGCATTGAGACAGTGCGTGGAGCGCGACTGGCGACTATGCCAAGGCCAATGTGACTCGGAGTGCGGATGAGATGCACACGGCTTGGCATCCCTGCAATGGAAGGAACACCTCCATCATCGTTAGTCATTTGTTGCCCCTGCACTCCGAAAGCAACCTCCACCTCCACCGCCACATCACGGTTAGCGTGCCCCAGTGAAACGGAGAAAGCACATCATATCATGCTACATCATATCATATCACGTCAGATCGCGCGCCATGCCGCGTGGCGATGCACCAAGGAGAAATGTGCTGGCCCCACCTTACCTTCGTGTCTCGCAGCGGCCCCATGAACATCTCATACAGCCGCAGCGAGTCTGCACCGAATTGCTCCACTACGTCGTCTGGGTTAATCACATTCCCCCGGCTCTTGGACATTTTGTGAGCCCGGGCCGACACACGGACCCCCGGGACGGACTTTAACACGTAACCATCGCCGCGCTTGTCTACCTCCGCCTCCGAAACCTGTAGCCACCATCAGGAAGGGTTGGGATGCTGTTCGGTTACTTGCATTCTGCTGTCTGATTGCAAGTAAACCGATGAGGGAGTCTCACCCAAAGCATGGGGGTCAGTGACGGCTTTGTGGAACATGCACAGACAAATTGTTGCAAGTTTTGGGCGGGCAATAACCCAACCCCATCGCTTCATGGCTCGGACGTTGGATACAAAGAGGTTTATTTAAGCGTTCAGCAGGGGAGGTCAGGAAACAAGCATGGTCGGTCTAAGTGGCATCCCACCTCTCAACAATCAGCAAACATATTCCCCTCAAGATCTCTGGCATGACGACATAATCCTTCCAGAACGTCGTCTGACAATATCTGCGCGTTTGCAATGCCCAATCATTCGAATGAATAGCTTGCGAAATCCACACCAAACATGGCTGGCTGATTGACAAATAACCCTCAGCATTCCGCTACCAGCCGTCCGCTCTTGCCCGCCCAGTCTTCTGTCAGTCGCGAACTTTGGGGGCCAGCCCTCCTCTGCCGCCCCTCCTTCCTTTATTCCCGTATCAGCGCCTTGGCTTGGCTGAGCGCATTTGTGCATATGTACCCCCACCGCTGCTCACCTTGAAAGGCACGGCCCCCTGCGCCCCCTCCTCCGTCCATTTCCCACTGGCCTCGTCCCGGTAGGCCGTATACTCCACTTCCCCAAGGATCATGCCTTGGCTGACCAGCCGGCGAAAGGGTTCTGGGGTAGACACCACACCGAGGTCGTATAGGACCTGACAGCAACGGTCCAAGGTGAGGTGGGAGCAAAGTTGGGTTTAGGACCTGGAATTCTTAGGGGTTTAAGACTTATGAGTCGCTCCTGGGAAGCGGAACCCGGCAATTGTGGTGATGGCGCTGGCTGTGCTTGTATCAGGTTGCAGCCTTAGCTTGATACGACCCAGAAGTATGCCCTAACAAGGATACGACGAAAGTGCATCCACTTGACATGCATACTGTGCAGATCAAGACAGAATCGCCTGAGGCAAAGGCACCTGAGGATGTCCAAGATTCCATCAGCCAGTGACCCCGGTGTTTACGCAAAAATCTAATCGTCTCCCCTCTTCTCCCCTCTGCCGCGCAGGAAAATGCTAAGCCCCAAGTAGCTAGCGCTACCTTGTGCCAAAAGCGCGCGTAGAGCAGGTGCAATACTGCATGCTCTGCGCCTCCGACGTAGAGATCCACTGGCATCCAGTACTTCTCCAACGAGGGATCCACAAGGGCCTCCCCGAAGCGGGGACTGATGTAGCGCAGGTAGTACCTACAGCGAGCAACTTACAACTTATGTGTCTTGGGGTGCTGGTGTGTTGCTGCGTGCTCCGAAGAGTTAAGGTGCAAGAAGGTGCTGGTGTGTCTTGATACAAAAGGGGGGACGGGGTAACACAGAATCGCATCGCCCGCCTCCTCCCCGCCCCTTCCCCATTCCTGCACCGATTCCTCCCACTATCGCGTGTCACTAGTCAGCGTGTTCTGCGTGTTATTCTCTAGAAATGTGCGATCTGCCCAATCGCGATTTATGAGTAGTAAGGTTTCAATTTTCCTAATAAGGATTTTCCAAACCCTATAAATATTTCCACGGAAGTTTTCCTAAATGAGTGCCCCATTTTAAGCCCCCTCCCCCCTCCCAGGACTCCAAGGTCCCTCCGAACATTCGCTATTACATACCCAGGCACTCACCAGCAAGAGCCCGCCCATTGCGGCATGGTGGATGTCTCACGGCGCGCAGGCGTCACACCATCCCGTGGGTCCACCGTGTTGACCCAGGAGGATATGGCCGCCAGAGGCGACTCCGGAGTTCCCGACGGCTTGAAATGGTCCGTGTCGGGCAGGGTCAAGGGAAGAGAGGACTCGGGTAGCGGCACCGCCTCATCGCTGCCTGAATAACAGGTAGGGTTGAGGGGGAAAGGGCGGATTGCCAGTAAGGCCAGTAAGGGACCTGGCCAGAGTAGGAAATGCAAATGTGAGGCATGCTTTCTCCACCCTGTGAACATCAGTCTGTTCGTATCCTTCTCTGGGCACGCTTTTCCCATACTGCCTCATTCTCTTGCATTTCTCATTTTCCATTCCCGCAAACCTTAGGGTTTTATCTCACTCTTTTCTTATCGCGTGTCAGTGTGTCAGTGTGTCTTATCGTCTGGTTAGCCGTTATCCCATCCGCTAGGGGTCTGAACAACAAATGATAGCTACAAAGGCATACCGTGCTGCTCCTCCCTGGAAAGGAGACCCCGACCAAGCAGGAATGCACGATTCCGCAAACGAAATAAAATCCTGCATTTGTGATTGTAATGCAGAATGTTATTGCGAAATCTTGCATTCCAAGCAGGGATTTTCGAAATAAAATCCTATGCGTCCCCTGCTTTCCGTCCCATCCCGGCACGCCAACGCACCATCTGGGTAAACCAGAGGGAACGGCTCGCCCCAGTATCGTTGCCTCGCGAATAGCCAGTCACGGAGCTTATAGTTGACCTGCCGGGATCCCGCCCCCACAACCTCCAGCCAGGCCACTACTGACGCATGGGCCGCATCCGTCGCCATCCCGTCAATGGAAAGTTCCGTGCTGGAAGAGTTCACGGCGACGCCGGGCTCAGTGAAAGGCAGCTGCACTTCACCACCGGCATCTGGCGCTACAACCTGCTTGATGGGCAATCCGAACCGGACCGCGAACTCGTGGTCCCGTACATCATGTCCGGGTACGGCCATGATTGCACCGCTGCCGTACGATCCGAGCACGTAATCGGCCACCCATACGGGCACTGCATCTCCGGTTACCGGATTGATTGCGAAGCTGCCTACAGATGTGAGCGGACGGGCACGGGGAAAAACATCGTAAGGGAGATGCCTTCCGAAGTGGGAACGGGCCAGTAACGTCTTATGCTGCTTCTTCTTCGGAAGGCGCAGCTTCTTGCCACTTTCCTGTTGCATCAACGGCAGGAGGGTCCCGCACGGAGGAAACGTGAACTCCTGATTGCTGTATTTTTCACGCATCCCCGGCAGCCATTGAACACTGTACGATGCCCAGAACATTTTTAGACGTGAATAAAATCCTTGTTTAACGGCTTATGAGTGCTTCGGCGGACTCCGGAACAAACAGCCAAACCGTAATCGAAGCCTGGTACCCTCCACCATTCGCTCTACAAAGGTCAGCGCTTTGGTGTAGATGCAATGCTGCCTCCTGATACAGTGGTCAGTACTATGTCGGTTATCCGGAGAGTTCCATCCAGTCACTTGCCCGTGTTGACACCCGTTTTCTCTTTTTGCAACTCGGTGCGCTCCAGGTCCGACTTGCGGGCGGCGGCCTCCACGTACGCCTGTACGGCGGCCACCTGCTCGGGTGTAGCCTATGGAGTTGCATGGGCAATGAGATGGCTTAGACCTTATCTGTGCGACAACGCACATGTAGGCTACATGATATTCCAAGCTACTACCGCGAGCGGCCATACGCCTGGGTCCAGGGCGGCCATGCCCCCAGGGTTAGGACTTCTATCATCGGGTTTCTGGTTGTACTTTTCATCGCTTTGCTGCACATTGGCTCATAGGCTCTCAATCACCGCATTCCTGCAAATTCGTGCACACGCGCCGTACTGAAACCCATTGGCCAAGATTGGCTAAGATCCCCTTGGTCGCCTTTGCCTTTGCCGTGCTTCCCCTCCCTCCCTTCCTTCCCCCTCATCAACTTCCTCTCCAATAACCTTCGAGGACCGTCATTATCCAATAGCTGTTCTCCATCCCTTAATCCCATTCGTTTTACTTTCTTACTATGTAGCCCATCTCTTCCTTCCCAAGTCTCACCAACTGTGCAACGAGCGGATGCTCCGGAGCCACCACTAGGTACGTGGCCCCAAACAGGGTGTCGGGCCGGGTGGTGAAGACGGTGAGGCTGGAGACGGACGGCAAGGAGGCGCCCAGGCCAGCGGATAGCTGGAACCGCACCTCAGCGCCCTGCGAAGATTGTGATTAAGACTATGATTGCGGTGAAGCCAAATCCGGGTTCAGGAAATACAGGGGTGAGGATTACCCAGGGCGTGAGTTGGGAGGGCGGCAAATACAGGATAAGGATTAGCCAAGCCGTTGCACGAAGGGATACAGCGGCACCAGGTATGCGAGGCCAAGGCTGGGCAAGTTACGGTACTTGCCGTAAATTTGAAAATAATGATGTTTTAAATGTCTTCCGGTATGTCATCTGCATCTGTTGGAATAAGGTGGAAATTTTCCTATACAAGGAAGAATCCGAATAAAGCCGGCACAATTAAGTTTGCGGAAATCATCGATCAGGTCGCCGAGCAACCCACAGATGCATCCTCGTGTTAGAGACCCGGTACTGGGACGAAGAACCAGCATTCACAGACGATGCCGGTGGTGTCAACCGACAGAGAAATACTGGCGGCCTTATCGCAATGCCTGTTGAAAAACAGTGTTTTTCGCAAGTCCTTAGCTCGTTAGTACCGAATATGCCCTGCCAGTTGCCAACCTTTCCGAGCTTATGAACTATCGCGCACGTGACACGATGAGCCCGCCCCAGCCCCTTCAGATTAACCCCTCTTCCGTTTGGTGGCCGCTTCTTTATTTATCGACATCCTTTTCATTGGCGATGTACAGATTTTTGAACGAGCCCCAAACTGGATACCAGTGCTACCTCACCCATCAGAATTGCCTCACCCCACCCCACCTCGCTCTTCCCGATCCAATTTCGCTGCATGTCCTTGATGCTATCCGGCCAATCGAGGCTATCAAGGTCTCCCAGCAACCTCTCCGCATAAGCAGTAATCCGCAGCATCCACTGCTTCATGGGCATACGGACCACGGGGTGGCCACCGCGCTCCGAAACCTTGTCGTGGCGAAAGCAATTAGAAGGGAATCACAGAAGTGGTGCTTAGGAATGTGACGGTCACAAAACCCGAAACAGTAGGCGAGGGGAGAGGAGGGGAGTAGGCAACGGAGACCTGATACTCGCGAGATGCCGTAGCAGCTCGTTGGGCAGTGAGCGCTATGTGGGAATAAACGCGCTTGCTAAGTCATCAGGTCACACCCTCAAGCTAATTAAGTACTTCCACTTCCTACCCGCGCTGGGCCTCCAACCCCACCAATTTGGCCCTCACCCCGTCAATGACCTCCTCGTTGGCCAGCACGGTGCCCAGTGCGGGGCACCAGTTTACGGGCACCTCCGCCTGGTAGGCCAGACCCTTCTCGTACAGCTTCAGGAAAATCCATTGGGTCCACCTGGCAGCCCAGGACACGGGAAGGGAAACAGAGGGGGCCACTGTCAAAGTATGAAATGGGGGAAGGGACAACAAAGGGCTCGGGATGTGCTGATCTCCAGCGCCGCAGGAAACACGCCACGGTTCATATGCACCCGGTCAAAACAAACATACCTCATCCTGTCGCACTATATGATACAATATTCTCCTAGGTATACCGCCTTAGGACACCAGACCCAGGCCACCAAAGTCATTCTTAGCTTCATTACAAGAAAAGATTAATGCACACATAAATGCCTGCCAAAAATCGCCTGGAGTATTCAGCCGGTTGTCGCAGAAACTGTAGGAGATGCTGGTGTTCCTGGACACGTGAAGCATGAGCCCCTCTCACTGCGCAACAAGAAGAACCGCTGTACCTGTAATACTCTGGATCAGTGGTGGAGAGCTCGCGGCTCCAATCGTAAGAAAAGCCAAGTGCCTTCAGCTGCTGCCGAAACCGAGCCACGTTGCGGGCCGTGGTGACGGCAGGGTGTGTGCCGGTCTGCAGCGCGTATTGTTCGGCGGGGAGGCCAAACGCATCCCACCCCATGGGGTGCAGCACGTTGAAGCCGCGCATGCGCTTATAGCGAGCGAGGATGTCGGTGGCAGTGTAGCCCTCGGGATGCCCCACGTGGAGACCCGCGCCGCTGGATGGGAGGAAGTTTGTGGCAGAAACAAACAGACAGCCGGAGAGGGAGGCGGGCGCGACTAGACGCTGGGGAGAAGGGACGAAGAGGAGATCAGAGAATACACGCACGATAACTTACCCAGGAAAGGCGCGGAGGTCATGAAATGGGCGAGGGTAACGGTGAGATGAAATAAAATTTCCATGAAATCGAAAGTGAGAGGTTGGACAGTGACGTGCAGGGGATAAATCAAATGATCTAGGGAGGTATCCTGAGGTCGGACAGCAGGATAGCTACACGTAGAACTGCCAAGCGTCGACCCCGGGTGCGCATCAGGCAGTTAATGGCTGTGTGGAAGTCCCATCCACCGTGCGACCACCCACACCCTCTTTGGGCTCAGGTAGCATATGCTGAAAATGTGCTACACACACACCAAGGACCTGGGAAGCAGAGCTGCCCTCTTCCCGTAAGCCCACCGCCACAGGCAAAGGGCACCGACTGCGGTGCAGCCCCATTCTCCGGCTTTCATCCCCTGGGGGTTCCGTCATTCCCCGCCTTACATCTTCCTAAAATCCGGTAGCGTTACACAGCGAAACATTTACACGAACCTGCGTCTGCACAACCCAGACTCCACACCCAAATGTTTCCCGCCCGCTTTGCGCCTGGAAACAGAACCTGCTTTTCCCTAGCTCTCTGCCACTCCGGCCGAATACCGGTAATGCAGCGGGCATGTACACAGCTGCCCCCGATCCCCTTTCCATGCTGCAGCGTCCCGACAGATGCTGTTTAGGTTGACGGCTCGGCCTCCGTGCGTTTTGACGTTTGGCCGAAACCGATGTCCCGCGTGGGCCATTCAGAACCAAAACAAAGCTGCATCAATCATCAGTACTCCACTGCTACTAATCTGTTCGACTGGAGCCGTGGTACGTTTCGGCAAGCGCCGCAATGGTGAGGATAAGGTGGCCATGGTATATGGGGGATATGGAGGATGGAGCTAACCTGGGGTACGGGAACATGTCCAGCACGTAGTACTTAGGCTTGCTAGTGTCGACCTGGTCCGGGGTACGAAATGTCTGATTCTGCTCCCAGAAAGCTTGCCATTTTGTTTCAATCTCCGTGAACGGATATGCCTGGGACGGTGCTGCCTTCGCGTCAACCGACGATGAGGGGGCCGCAGCAGCTGCAGGCTCCACGGTCCCCACCGCCTTAGCCACACGAGGTCCGCGGCGGGTTCTGATTCCACTTGCTGTATTGCCTCCCGACTGGAGTGGTGAGAACACAGAAAACGCCTTACAGTGCAGCGAACATGGCCGAAGCAGCAAAGAGGGGGCTAACCCCGTCTTAGTTGAGGGAGCCGAAAGGTTTAAGCATGCGGAATCGATAGCAATGCGTGTTGACATTTGGGAATGTGGTCGCTCGAGCCGACTTCTATTTGTGGCTATGTGCTCACAGGTTGCGCGAGCGGAAGAAGAACGTCAGACAAATTGCTTAAATAATACCATAATATCCTTAATAATCACAAATGACGACGCTGAAGCCATCGACCACTAATAACTGATTTCATGGAACTACATTTTGGCGCGTAGCATGTCGCGATGCACCTGCCCGAACGCGATGCAGAATAGTGCCGATGTAAAGATAAAATTAAAAACAGCTTTTGCATCAGTGTATATAAACTTTTTAACCATCAGATATGGACGCGCTCATGTGAGCAGGTCTACGCAACTCCGCAGCTGGATTGTGCGAGCCTTGTGAAGTATGGCGGCGACGGTAGATGTCGGGGACGAAGGACTTGCCGAAAGTGCAACCAAGCAGGTGCGCTGCGGACTTCTGAGCGTTTTTCGTGTCGCACAGTTACTTAAGGCCTGAACCATCCGACAGGCAGGATATGCGATATGCGCCTGACTCGCTCACTTTTGCATACCAAGAGCTGTACGCACTCCTTGCCCAATGTAACAGTTTTGGAGGGTCTACAGCATCTTCGCACTCCGTGCCTCCTGCCCTCACGCATTTCTTGCAAATGCGTTCTTTACCTTCCGGCCACGCAATTCGTCATTCTAATTATGAAGTCACCGATCTTCCTTGGCACCGTCCGCTTTTTAATCCAACAGGTATTCAGCTCGTATGTATGCCGTACAATTACGGACCGGGGCATGCCCCACCCCGGCGACGTTGCCGAGGCGTCTTCCCTCGCGTAAGGACCTGGCGGTTTCCATATCTTAGAGTCCCTCCATCTGCGACATCCCCATTAAGCCTAGGAGGCGCAATTTTCACGCCGCTTTGCCACCGATATCTCACCCCGTGGCGGTGCTGATCTGCAGTAATGCTCTACTACGACTGTCCAGATTAGATATCGGGAAACGGAGGGGGATCTGTGCTCTGCAGCGATCATATCCACTGCTAACACCGTAATGTAAACATAAGCCTTGCAAGCTGCAGCAAACAACACTCTTTCGGAGGGACGCGCCGTGACTCTGTTGACCCATCCTCTTCGCCCTCCATTCCTCCCTCCCAGCAAGCCGCATAGCATTGCTGTTCGTGCACACAACCCACAACAATATACTTCGTATTTAGGAGGGAGCTCACGTGCCTTATTCCTCGGCCCTGCTAGGGCACATCTTGGCTCAACTATTCCCGTCGCAGTGCAGTGCCACTGCCGCCCTCGAAGTACCCCTTGTGGGACAGCCTGCCGCCGGAGCTGGTGTCCAGCGGCAAGCTTTCCAAGCTGCAATTGGAAGGCATCTTATACGCCTGCACTAAACACTGCGAAATGCTACCAAGCGGCGAACGTAAGTCATGTTGTGCTGAGTAGCCCTCGGATGGCTGTCCAGTAGCCACGTCCTCTGCCTCTGCACCCTATGGCCGAAAGGCCTATTTGCGAGCCGCACTGGAAAGATTATTTCCCGTCCTCTTCCCTTCCATGGGACAAATATGGACAGGTGCCGGCTTCTTTATCGGCGACGGCGCAGGCGTGGGCAAGGGTCGCCAAATTGCGGGGATAATTATAGATAACTTCGTCCGGGGCCGCAAGTGAGAAGGGGAAGATGGGGGGTCGGGGTTTTCAACACTCAAATGCGTTTGAAGCTAATAACCTTTCTAAGATAACTGTTCGTTTAATCTCCATGCGTCGTAGGGCTGTTAGTTTTCTTAATTCTGCACTAAATCTGCACCTAAACCCCGTTGATTTGACGGCGCAGCAACAGAGAGTTGTTGCTCATTGTAAGTTTATAATCATAGCGGTATGCAAGGACTACTACAATTTGCCCCTTAGTTCATTTTCGTTTGTATTTGAAGCTTGATGATTCTGAAGCTTCTTTGGATCCTTTGGATTCACACCTTGATTCCTCCCCCGTTGTTCCTCTCTGTCAGACGCTCTCTGTGGCTGTCCACTTCCTCTGATCTGCATGCGGACGCCACTCGGGACCTTCGGGACTTGGGCTGCCAACTGACTATTATCAATAATGTGGCAGCCCTGGACAGGGAGAGTCGCGCGCTGGGGCTAGCCAAGGAGTACCGGGAAGGGGTGTTGTTCATGTGAGCTGGGGAGGAAGGGGGGAGGCGAAAGTACGAATCTACGGAGGTGGGTACGGGAAATGAGATAGGGAGGGGGAGACATGCCGCAGAGAGGCTTGGTAACCGCCATCACAAGCTCCTCCATCTTCGTGGTTCTGCGCCCCGCACAGCCGGCCGCCTATACCCTCGTCCCCAACCTCAACCCTCTCCATACTCCAACAACGTTAGGAACCAGGCGCGTGTGACTTAATTCTTGATTCCTGTAGTGACTATATCATGGTTTTTATTTATTTACTCTTAAAATGTCAATGTAAGAAATACTTTTTTAAGTTATAAAACTAGTTACCTTTTATACATTTTTATTAAAAGTCTGCCAGTTAATATACCCTTCAAACGGCGCCAGAATGAACGTTTCTATGCGTCTTGTAGACAGAAATACCATAACAATTAAAAGCTGAACTGAGTGATCGGTGCACTTTCCGATTCCCCATATGGGCCCTGCAGGACCTACTCGACCCTCATCTCGCAGGTTAAGGGGCGCAGCCGCCTGCAGCAGGTCATAGACTGGCTGGCATTCGGCGTGGGAACAAACGGTGGCCCCACAGCAGGTGACGGCGCGGCCTCTGCACTATCCTCGTGGGACGGCCTCATTGTGCTGGATGAGTGCCATAAGGCCAAAAACTTCATACCAGGGAAGGAGGCTGCGTCTACCAAGGTGGGTAGGGGATTGGTGGCTTGGGTGGATGGTTAAGATGAAACCCCCAAGAAAGCTGGGGGCTGAGTTTCTCATTTGGTGTTGCACGCTAGTGTATTGATGAGTACCGGCTTGGACACTGGTTGTTGTGGGAAGGTCGGAGGAGAAGGTGAAGGAATTGTGATATCCGCTGGGCACCACGACGGCTATACTGACGTGTCTTAATTCTGATGTGGCTTCGTAATTAGGATGCGCCCTGGAGGGAATGCAATGCTTTCCCTCGATGCGAAGCGTCTCCCCCTCTGGTTTATTTGCCTTTTTTTGCTCGGTTACTTTACCATCATGTCTTGGAGGGCAAAACAGGGGCCGGGAGCATCTTCCCCATTGCCCTGTGGAGGCAGATTTTGGCCCTGTGCTCCTGCTTGGATGTGGGCTGTTGCATGATTGAACTTCTCCAATGGTAAGGTTTGGTGTCAGTTACACACCCAGTCTTCCTCTTTGCCGTTCGCGTGCTCCTGCTGCTGCTGCTGTTGCTGCTGCTGCTATTCCAGGTGGCTAGTGCGGTTATCGCGCTCCAAGAGAGGCTCCCCCGTGCCCGGGTGCTGTACTGCTCTGCCACTGGGGTCAGCGAGGTATGGCAGCATGGCGGGCGGGAAAAGGCGTCACAGGTATCTGAAAGAGGACGTCAGGGGGGCCAATGGAGTTTTAGTGCGTGGCTTGAGAGTTCGGCAGTCGAGTTTTGTTCTCGCACTCGTTGGTTCACTTGGGGATTCCTTGCGGCGGCTTCGCCAATCATATTGTAACCCAACCCCATTGCCGCCAGGACGCCAGGACAACCTTTGAGTGCGTCAGTCCCAACCTTTGAGTGCGGGAATAGGGTCTTGAGCTCGGGATTTGCCTGACTCTTTGTATATTGAACATGTTTTCCCTACTCTTTTCGACACCTGACCATGAGGGTAAGTAGCTTCGTGCTTCACACAACGGAATATGACCTTTGGCCCCATATGTTGTTGACATGCTGCGCCTGTGCGCTCAGGTTGGCAACATGGCCTATATGGTGCGCATGGGGCTTTGGGGGCCGGGCACAGCTTTCAGCGACTTCCAGACCTTTCTGGACAGGTAGGTCGTGGAACTTCACGCGCCCTCGTGCTGTAAAGCAACACGGGCAGGTGGACACCTCACCTAATTCACTGAGCACGGCTCGTAGTACACAAGGCATGGTGTCTGAGTGCCTTGTGGGAGTCGATGCCAATGGCGGAGCACTGAGACAGTGCAAAATTTGACGATGTTGAACATTTTACGATATATGTTTATTAGCAGTTATATCATCCACGTATACCAGCATTCTACGACGTACCTACAGGGATACCTTATTAACATTGTGTTTTATTTTTTATATTTGTCTAACTTCAAGCCGGTTGAGTAGTTTCCTTCCCTCCAATAAATCTGTTGTAATGGCAACGCTGCAACAGGCTTGTCATGTCGCAGGGTCGCATACATTCCTGCTTTTGTATTGCCCACATTGTTCCCTCTTTCCCGCAGCATGCGGCGGCGCGGGGTGTCTTTCATGGAGATGCTGGCCATGGAGATGAAGGCGGAGGGGAAGTATGTGGCAAGGGGTCTGAGTTTCAGGTGGGGACTGGAAGAGAGTTGGGGGTGGGAGCAGGGTAGGAATTGAAGACCTGACTGGACCAGACCTGCCGGGCGGGGCGGGGCAATACGGGGCGGGGGCGGGATGGCGACTGGCGTGTATAGCGGGTAGCGAAGGAAACCACAGCCACAAGCTTATGGAGTCCCTCGAATCGCCGCCCCTATAATATACCGACCAGCAACTCCGATGCTTACGATCGGAACTCGGATTGCAGATTGAAGGGGGTATGCAAGCTGGGCGAGATGCGTTGGGCTTTTGGGTGTGCCACTTGCTATGATTGCGTAATGTTCTTAACGGACAACTCATTTTCCATTGTTGGTGGTCTCTGGTCACACAGCAGTGGGCATACATCAATGGAGGCACCGCGAAGCAAAGCAATTATGTGATATAGCCAAGAGGGTGCAAGTCTGGTGCTTGTGCTGGTCTGGTGTGTGTTTCATCATAATCGTACTTGCGGCTTGGTGGCTCTTACGCTGTCAACGCTGCGGGTTTGCAGGGAAGCGGAGTTCATGGAGGTGGAGGCACCTCTTAACGAGCAGCAAATTCGAATGTACGATAATGCAGTTCAGGTGTGTATATTTACCATCTCCCTTCGTGTTTGTTTGTCTGCACACGTGCATCCGAAATCTGACAGTCTCCGTTGGCGGGCTGACCTCCCAAGGGATGTACCGCTTGGGGGGGGGTGCAGGTTTAACAGGTTATCGCACCCCTCACCGTCCCCAACAGTGGTTTATGTGCTGCGTCAATGCGGTATTGACGTTGGCACGCGCGGAACCCCCCTCCTCAGATGTGGTCGCGGGTGAAGACGCAGGTAGAGGCTGCGCTCGCGGCGACAGGTGGCGGCCGGGACGTGTGGAAGGCATTCTGGTCCACACAGCAGCGCTTTTTCAAGTTGCTGTGCGTCAGCCTCAAGGTGTGTGTCTGCTCCATCTTCATCTAGTCAAACTGCGTCATGCACTTCAGGAAGAAGTGAGGGAGGACGGCCGGACGGTGGGGTGCAGAGTATGAGGTCCTTGCTAATAGCAGGATCCACAAAGAGGTTCAGAACGGTTCACTATTCCGTCCTTTTAGGACACGAAACGCAGTGTTTCCTTTTCCTTGGTCTTCTTCCGTAAGCCGGAAGCCCACTGAGAGCATTATAAGGGGTTTATCCTATAACGCCGTTTCGTGTCGCTCTGAGGCTTTCGGATGACGTTTCCACGTCGGCTACTCACGCCTCCCGCACCCTCCGTCCGCAGGCTTAGTCGGTCTACTGGCACCACAAACACCCCTCTGCAGCAGCGGCAACGGCGGTATCATGCCTCGTTTGTTCGACCTACCCCTTTGCCCCTATTTCTCTGCTTCCCCACAGGCCTGCCAGCCTGCCTGATGACCACACCACAACTTATCCGTCCGTGTTCCCTTCTCTCAACGTACAACCGGGTACTCATTTTCGTTTGCCATGCGATGGTTTCAGACTTGCTCTGATTCCATACACCCCATTACCCTGCGCTGTCCTTACCTGGTCATTAGGTTCCTGCAGTGGTTTCGGAGGCTCGCGAGGCCCTGGCGGCGGGACAATGTGTCGTTATCGGGTTGCAGACGACGGGGGAGGCGGCGGCGGACGCAGTGGGGCTGGAGCCGGGGCCGGTTCCGGGGTTCGTGTCCCCAACGAAGGAGATGCTGCTGCGCTTTGTGGCACAGCACTTTCCTGTGCGCCGGACGGCGGCGCCAGACAGCACAGCGGCGGTGGCGGCGGCAGCAGCTGGTGGTGGTGGTGGTGGTGGTGGCGCGTATGGTGGGTGGGTATGGGTGTGTGCGCGCGTGCTTGGCAGACGCCAGGTGTGGGCTAGGGAAGCGCTCAAGAGCGTGAAGTTTAGGGCATGGCGCATTTTCTGCCACACCTCACCCTACCCACCCCGACTATAGAGTTTGGAGTGCTTTTGAGTGAAGAGAACATATAAAATTTACAAGGATTGCAAAGGGGACCGATCACTGATTATGTAAATTGCTTTCCCGTGCTCGTCCCGTTGCAGCTTAGCCAGTGCCTTTCAACTAAGGAAACGACAGCACAGCCTCATTCCCCGGCCCCTCATTGTCTTCGAAACTACACGCCCACAGGGCTGGCAGCACCGAGCAGCCCATGGGGTTACGAGGAACCTGTGCCACCTCCAGGCGTTGGGGCCGATGGCGGCACTGGCGGTGAGGGTGAAGAGATTCCCGCATGTGCTTCCATGCGGGAGGAGCTCCTAGTGGCCATAGACAGCCTGCAGCTGCCGGCTAACTTCCTGGATGAGATTATCGATCATCTGGGAGGCCCGGGAAAGGTATGCGGCCCGCCGGCGTGGGAATTACGTGGGAAGCAGACAGATGGGATGACGGTGAGTTACATGGGATGTGAAGGTACACGACCATGCCTATACCTGTGCGAAACCCGACTAGGTGCATGAGGTTGGTTTCCTCTACATATTAGCCACTTAAGGGGTAGAGATGAGAAATGCGATCTCGCCATCCAAGGCTCGGGTAGCGTGGATCGGCATAGCTATACGGAGTCGCTGAGAGATCATTACTACGGTTTTTATTTTGCGTGGCTAGCGGCCATCTTGGTGAGACGGGGAATTCCCGTACTTGTCCTTCCTTGCTTCTTTGTCCGGCTTAATGTGATGTGCCTTGAAAGGGACCCCATCGCAATTTCCCTGGATCCTCGCGTAGGTTGCGGAAATGACGGGTCGGAAAGGGCGGGTGGTGCGGGTGGCGAGTTCGGGCAACCAGCCTGGGTCCCTTCTGCGGCTGGTATACGAGCTGAGGGCTAAGCCGGATAGCTGCGAGATGGACTCGCTTAACAGTGAGTCGCGAGGAGAAGGGGAAAGGGTGAGGGAGAGAGGGCAAGCACTGGAACAGGTCCCAGGGATATTGCACCTCTGAACGCCGCCGCCCTCTCCCACCCCCGGCTCCAATCACCTCTCCCTACCTCGTCCCCACCTCCATCACGTGTAACTTGCATCACGTAGAATTCCCGTCCATGAGTTCCTGTTGCTGCCGCGGTCATGTCTGTTGTTTTCATTCCTGTCTCCATATTCCCCGTTGCTAGTCGCCGAAAAGGACGCCTTCCTCCGGGAAATCAAGCTCGTAGCCATCATCAGTGACGCCGCCTCCACGGGCATCAGCCTGCACGCCTCTCGCACCGCCACAAATCAGCGCCGCCGCCGCCACCTGACCATCGAGCTCCCCTGGTCGGCTGACAAGGCCATCCAGCAGCTCGGCCGGAGTCACAGATCCAATCAGGTTTCAGCTCCCGTGTACAAGTAAGGCAGGAAGGAGACTTGGAAGATGGAGGCATCAAAAGGATTGGCCTTGGGCTTGCTGAGTTTATACCGACCGCGGCGTAGAGTAGGATTGAGCTTGGGGTTGGAGTTGGAGTTAAAGTTGAGTGCGTGGGCGGTGCAGTGTGTACCCCCCGTCACAGCGTGAGGGGGACAAGGCCTTCGCTGGAGTTCATGCCGCGGTAGGGGTAAGTCACTGCTTATCCGAACCGGCCTTCCCAACGGATCTCCATTTCATTGTAGCAAACTGCAGCTGAGCCTCTGCGCTCGCTCACTTGCCCTGGCACTGCTCTGACCGGAGCACTCATTCCTCTATAACCCCTGCCTCAACCCCAACCCCAACCCCAACCCCAACCCCAACCCCAACCCCAACCTTAGACTTATCTCGACTCGCATCGGCGGTGAGAAGCGCTTCGCTGCAGCAGTGGCCCGTCGGCTGCAGTCCCTCGGCGCCCTGACCCGGGGCGACCGGCGCGCAGCTAGCGGAGTGGATCTCAGTGACAGCAACTTCGACAGCCCCATTGGAAGAAAGTGAGCAGGAGGGAAAGTTGGTCCTGATGGGACGTATTGTTTGGGCAAACCACTTGTGTGTGTACTTGCGTGTGTGTTGCCCACCCCCTTTGCCCACCCATTTTGAGGGTGGGCCCTGGCAGGGGAAGCATACTTGGGGTACGCCGCCCCGAAATCAACGAGTAGGCTGGTTGTTTGGTACCGTCTATTTGACTCATTCGCAGCCGGATGAAGTAATCGGAAGTGGAGAAGATGCGACTGACCCGCACTGGGCCGCGTGCAGCCCGTTAACAAGGACGCGATTTCTCCGTCTTCATTTCTGTTCATGTAGAGAAAATGCTTCTTTATTGCATATACCCTAAGAAACGAATATGCTAATATTATTTGTTTCTTATGGGCCATACCGTTGATGTAGCGTAGGGGCAGCATGTTACATGTCCACAGCGCATCATAGACTGTCGAACTTTGTAGCGGGTGTTACAATGCAAGCACCTCTTCCGCGTCCCACGTCCCGATCCGTTATTCGAAATCCTGATGGAAAAGCCATTTCATCGATCCCGCCAGAACAGTTGCCCTTACCTCCCTTCCCATGCCGGTTTCTCTCCTGTGCCCCGTCAGGAGCTTGCGGAGGATGTACGACCACATCATGTTACCCACGCCGGTGTTGCCGCAAGGAGTCAGCCTGGTGGATGTGTTTCGAGAGCATCCCGCCCTTGTCCGGGTACGGAACGCGTATTGACAGGGGACAGGGGTACGAAGCAAGGGCTGAAGGGGCGTCATACATCAGTAGGTCCCTTCCAGGTATCTTCGGACCAGAGAAGAGGACGGGACGGAGTGAGTGACATCCGCAGATTCCAACGATACTCACCGAACTGAGCACGTCGTGTCAATAACCACCCTCCGTACCCACTGTCTGCATCTCATTCCCCTTCGTTGTTGACGAGTCTGTCCTCTTAACCTGCTCCTACAGACCCGCGAAGCTGGTATCAAATACGGCGACGGCACCGCCGAAGCGCGCTCGCTGGCACCTCCGGGTCCAGGAACACCCTCCGGATCGGAATCTGTGACCCCATTTAATTTTGATGACCCGGCCGTTGCGGCCCTCAACGTGGCCGCCCTCCATGAGTCCTGCCGCCGCTCGTGTGAGGTTATGGGGCTGGATCTACCTGCTCCGAAACCTGGCGCGGTAGCGGCAGTGGCGGGCGGGCGCGGTGATGTGACTGTGGAGGACGCGGGGTCAAAGGACGCCGGTAAGTCAGCGAAGGGAGAATGGCAGTTTCTAATGGGAATGGGAATGCGAATGGCTATCATGATCATGGCGGCTTGCATGAGCGGGGTACGAAGGTGCTTTCATTTTTATACCATGTTTCGTATTTATTGCATTTCATCATATCATGTAGCTGGTTAGGATACTATTTATATACATATATATTGATATGATATGTGTACATAAAACTTTATTTTAAAATACATGATGCGGCTTCGTTTAGATGAGGCTCTGAAAAGAAAGGTGTATGCGTGGTACTGATGTGGTGTTTTATATTTGGTTAAGATGACGGAGCATGGGGTCGAGCAGGGACGATAAAACCCCGAAACCCTTCTACAGCCAGGTCAAGGAACAATTGACAGACCCTGCTGCCGCCACAAGAGCACAAGCTACACATTCTTCCAACCTTTTTCTCCCTCTACAGTCATGTATGATGTGCCTTCCGTGCTTTTTCCTTGGGGTGGGTGGCATATGCGCCTTCACCTTACGGCAGGGCTCCTGTCTTTGCGTGTCCCATGGGTCGCAGACGACGGCCGCGGCAGTGGCGGCGATGTGCGGCGCTTCTTGAACCGTCTGTTGGGTCTTCGAGTTGAGGCCCAGGGGCTCCTGTTTGCCTACTACGTGGCGGTACTGAGGGCCGAGATCCAGAAGGCTCGAGCAGAGGGGAGGTACTCAGAGGGACTGGCTGATGTGGCGGGCACGCGCATTCGGCTGCAGGTAAGTTTGTGTGTGTGCCCGCGCGTGTGTCAAATGCGCCGCGGAAAATCGGCGCATGCTTTTGTTGGATGGATAAGATGCGTCTCTGATTAAAGGATTATCGCATGAATCGTATAATGACCCATAACCCACACGGATTTCTCCCGTCCGCTGCCGCCATCCGCCAGTCCCGCAACGTGACGTGGGTCGACCCTCTGAGTAAGCTCGTGACCACCAACACCGCCTTCAGCGTCGACCGGGGACTGAGCTGGGAGGTAAGAGCATCTTGTTTCTAAGTGCCTTGCTAACAAGTCATCAATGCCTTCTCCATCCCAAAAAGGGGGATAAGTAGAGGTAAGAACGATCGCGGACACGATCGCAATACCGTCTCCCTAGCGCGGAATGCACCTGCATCTACCGCTCGCGCCGAGGGATGATGATGTCTTTTCCGTCGCACGCTGTGGACGCATTCCACGCATGGGCCAGTTCTCTCACCCCCTCCTACCACGAACACCGATACCAACATCAATACCAACAACAGCAACTACAACACCAATACCAACAGTATCAACAATACCAACAAGATCAACTACAACTGACTTTCGTGTGCCTCGCTTCCCTTTCCGCTGTGGTAAATCGGCTAAGCTTCGATTCCATCCTCCCTAAGGGTGTTTTCCTGATATTATATTATGAATGCAATACATTCACTACAGACAATTGTTCCGTTCCCTCTTGAAACCTCCCTTCTAGGCTGCGAAGCGGCGTCTGGAGCGCGATCGGCTGCCCGGGGACTCAAGCGGCTTCCGAATGAGTCGTCGTCCGCTGGGGTCATCCTATCTAGTGCTGCTGGCGCTGCAGAAGCCGGGAGCTAGGAATCTGTTCAGCATCGCCAGACCCAACACGGGTGTGTGTGCATGTGGATATGTATGTGTGTGTTGGAGGCCGTGGAGGTGTGTGTAGAAGAAAACGGACGTTATATATTTTGGATGCCTATCCCCTCTGTGTGATGTATATTGTAATAAATAATTAACATGTCTTGTAATTGTAATAAAGATGTGTGGGCGGTGACCAGGTTGTATGGGGGTGTATGAGGTGGACCGGAAAAGGGAGTGGGAGTCTGCTCTTTAAGGGGTCCAGATCGCCTTCCTGCCCATGTATAATTTTGTGGTATAATTTAAAAATTTATCTACGTACATTTTCGCAAGGACAGGACAGTACTCACTTCAAAGTCCAATATCTTCATATTAATGCATGTTCAGTATTTCCCATCCTCCCACAACCCTGTGCCAACCCTGTGCCAACCCTTAGGCGCTGCCTACTTCGACATGGACCGCTCCGATCTGGAGGCAAAATACCTGCCCCCACCCGCTCCGGGCTCCCCAGCCGAAGCCCAGTTGGAGGGACTGTGGCGGACAGCGTATGAGGCCGCGCTGAGGCAGTGCAGCCACGGACCGGGATGCCGCTTTGGGCCGGACTGCGGGGTAAGTTGGCAGAAGGGAAATAATTTTCCTGTTTGAAGCTACATGCAATTACAACGTATATGTGAATGGCCGCAAACGAAGGCAGGGTTGGTGGCGAGGCAAGAGGACTTGGTGAGCAGGCCTGATGTCGAAGTTTAGTCAGACGTGCTCCGAAGTCACCACGCTCGAGCGGAGGAGCTAGGAAGTATGCCGATGTGTATGGAGCTGTGTGCGGGTATGGGACCCCAGCACTGGCTTCCTGAAGGCAAGGGACGGGGGTTCGGGAACGTGTCAACCAAGTTACTGCGGTATGAACTGGGTGAAACGAAGCATGGGACGTTACACAATCTAGGACAGACTGTTGAAGTGAGCTGCTTCGTTTGTGTCGCTCTCTGTCAACACTGCCAAATGCTACCGCGCCAGGGGACAAGCATTATCATCACCTTTAATCATTTGATCATGACACATGTCAAGTTCACAACTTGGATTGTGGCGATGAGACGAGGACCTCGGTCTTTTGTGCAGGTTGGCCGTCGTATCACCACCGTCAACGTGCTCAGCGGCAGCGTGGTGCGGGTGTGGGGGGTGCTGGAAGCGGTACTGTCGCGACGGGAGATGGAGCTGCCCAAAATGGAGCGAACGCTGAGAGTGGTGGGTAGCAGGCTTCTTGCAAAACGTGTGCATCACAACTGGCAGGAAGCGAAAACGGGGTAACAGCTTGCGAAGGACCTGGACGTCCTGGGCGGTTTGCCTCGAGTCGGGATCCCCACCGCCTCATTAGCCGCATGCCCGCTGCGGCCTCTGGATTGTGCTAGTTCCGGTTAGAGGGGTAAGGCCCTTGTGGCATTCACGTAAGGTGAACATCATGAGGCTGTGCGTCATACCTGGCCGGCATGCCACTTAGTTTGCATGACAACCTGGCAGACCTGAGTCGTCCGATCGACATATATACAGGTCCGTGTCGAATGGGCTGACAATGAGGGCGATGGTGGCGGGGAAAGCGGCGAAGAAGACGGTTTCGCGCAAGAGATGCGAGTAGACGACAGCGCCGCTGACATGGCGGAGGGGGCGCAGCCGTCGGGGTCGCCGCAGGTGATCCTCAGCTGTAGCACTGACGGCGATGGCGGCGCCGGCGCCGATGATACAGCTTCTGCGCCCATAGTTGACTCCGCCGGGGGGCCATCGGATACTGCAGCTGTCGATACGAACCAATGTTCCGGTGGCGGCGCCGCCGCCGCCGCTGCTGGCTTTGGACGGTGGAGACGCAATAGCGCTGATGCGGACGGCTGCGCCGCTGGCTCCTCCCACTCGTCTCAACAGCACGTCGTGGGGGTTCGCTATCCGGGAGCCCTGCTAGGGGAAGTGGTGAGAAGCTCAGGACGTGTGGAGGCGGGTTGGGCAGGGCAAGGGGAGCAGCAGGTCCCTGGGGAAGGTTTCTACCAGGCAAACGTTTGTTCACTGCTCCGGTAGACCTCGGCTTGTGTCTGTACTACGCCACCGAGCTCCCGGCGCGAGTTCAGGCTCTGATGCTGATGTTAAGACGTCAACGCGGCTTCCTTGCCTCGTGTTACTTAGGGTCATGCCGTGATATGCTATCAAGGTTCTATGGTCTTTATTAATGAGCGCGATCTCTGCCGAGAGTATGCAGTGTTCTGAATAGCGTCGGTACCGTGAGGGTTTTTCCTATGAGGAACCACGACTCCTGAACCCTGTTTCCTGATCATGCATATTTTCACAAACGTTTTCATATGGCTGGAACAGGCGGATACGACAGGGTCGTACCGTCTATAAGCCAGACCCATATCAGGTGCAAAGTGAACGCGGCTTTAAGCGCCCCGCGCCCTGACTACTTGAGTTCAAGCAATGTACGGGGCGTCCTTGCAGGTATTGGCGCTCACCGCAACCAGCATCCAAAATTCGCTGGCGCAGATGAAGGCGGCGGGCCCTCTCTCACAGAGGACACCGCACGCAGCAACGGCGGTGGCGCTGATCCCACCAGACAACCCCACGCAGGTGGACTCCCGCTTATTGGCCCAGGCGTTCAGGTAAGGGTGATGGAAGTGGCAAAGCATTGCCTGGATCATCGGCTGATGTTTTTGCCTTTTGCGCTGTCTGTGGATGGCTTGGCCTTTGCCAAGGTAAGGATTGTTAAGCCCAGTCGTCGCTTTTCTGCCCCAATCCGCTACCGGATGGTTTTCAACAGGCCCCCAAGGACATTGTTGGACTTCTTCCGTAAGCCTGACCAGGGACAAGTCGGGAGCCAGGGAGGGATTGGGGAAGTGTGCTCCGGAACTGAAGCACATATTCCGGAGGATAGCAGTGCGGACATGGTGTCGGCATCGGCAGCAGCAGCAGGAGCAGCAGCAGGTGTCCTCAAGAGCAGCACACTTCCAGTCTCAGTGACGAAGAGGGAACGAGAGCTTAGGGTTGGGGATGCGGGTGCCGTCAAGACCGAGGGTCTGGCGCCTCTGTCGCAGCAACCGCTGCCGAGACGGATGCCCGCCCAAGGCGACCTTGGTGTTGATGCAGGTGGCCGGGAGGTGGCTGCACATCTACCGTCCGCACAACCAGCGAAACGGCCGCGTTTTGCAGCTACACCGGCATCTGGCCGGGGAGGAAGCTCGAAGCAGCAGCAACAACAGCACGCGCTGGGAGGAGGCAGTGGTAGTGGTGGGATTATGGCGGCGTTCGCACGAAGCCAACAGCTTCAAGCCCGCCAACAGCAGCAACGCTGGGTAGCGGAACCGCAAGGGCCTGCTTCCGCCGCCGCCGCCGCTGCTGCTGCTGTTGCCGCCATAGCGGATGATGATGTCATCGATGTGGTGTCGGTTGACTATAATGAAAGGACATCCTGCGATGGGAGCGCTTCCGTCGAGCTCCCTAAGCCGGCGACGATGTCTTGTGATGTTGTCATGGTAGACAGTAGTGACGACGACAACGGCGACGGCGCGGCTGGCGGCGATACTAGTGCTAACGCTGCTGGTCGTAAAAGTCGCGGCAGCGTGACTGCCGAGGATGGTGACGGCGGCGGTGGCGGCGAGGCGGCGGCAGGCACTGGGGTAGCCAAGGAGGTCCGAAAGGATGTGCGTAGTTCCAAAGGCACTGGTTGTGACGGCGAGTACGATATTGACGGTGACGGGGTTGAGGTTGAGGTTGAGGAAGATGACGGTGCAGACCAGGACTTAATCATAGAGGACGATGAGTGCAAAGAAGACGGGGGCGATTGGCAACCAACAAAGCAGCGAGGTAATGGAGCAGCCGCAGGCTACGGAAGTTGTGGCCACGCCCGAGGACGTTCTATCCATGGCCGCAGTGGCTATGTTATCGCCAAACGCCGTTCGTTAGGGATGCGTCAAGCAGCTACCAGTCGCGGCGGCGTTGGTGGAGAAACTGGTGCATATGGTGGTGGCGGTGGCGGCGGTGGCGAAAGCGCAGCGGCAGCCACCACGGTGGCGAAGCTCCAGGGGATGGGTTTCTCGGCCCGCCAGGCAGAGAAGGCATCGTGGATGGCCCGAGGCGACTTCGCGCGGGCAGTGGAGTTGTGCCTGCAGGGCATGTGATGGAGCGTCGCGTATCATCGTGGAGGGCATGTTCATCGTAGAGCGTATGTGCGTGGCTGATTGACAGGATGTGAGTTGCAGGATGTGCCGAGCACCCAATGGACTGCATAGCCAAGGACAAGGTATTGAAAGAATGCGGTGGACGGGTTTTGGAGGCGTGACTGTACAAAGCCATAACCAACTCGAAAATAGCTTTGCTCAAGACGCTTAGAGGACGGAGCATGATAGAATAATTCGCGAAAACTGGATATTTGCATGAACAACAGGTAAGCCGCCCTCCAGTTATCAGGACTAGGAAAACATCCATTCCACATACACGGACGGACAATGCGCCAGATGGGCAAAACAATTGAAATGTATCCCTGTGTAATGTCCTTTTCATGAGTTGACAACAGAGCTAAAGCACGTAAGAAAGGGTGAATTATGGACGTGCGATGGATGTATGCAAACTGCCTTAGTCATACCACCGGCTTGGAACGTGTTAGGGGTACGCTCTAAGCGAAATCTTGAGCGGATAGCATTTTGAAGAAGAGCTGCCCTTTGTAAACCCTTGGTGCCCATTTCATTCTTGCTGCTGGTGATACGCCTGGGTTCTTTAGGTGTACTGCAAAAGCAGGAATTTCAGTTAAGTCCACGAAAAACCTATTAAGCTGCAACATTAACTTGATATCAGCAAAGTACGATGGATGCTTCGGAGGCTGGTGGCGCTTCTGTTAATTAAGCGTTTGATCCTGCTAACTGATTCGTCTTACTTGTTCTTAGTGTACCAATATATGACCTATGTGAATTACGGGGTAGCTTGCGTCAAGCAGTCAAGCTAGCAGGAGGTGACGCGAGACGACATCTGATCGATTTCGTTTCACATGAGATGTGCAACAAGGGATTGGCGTCTACACATCAGAATGTACCTTCAATCGCCGGATGTTTCACCATTCAGCGGGCCACCTGCCCCGCGGTGGCGCCCCTCGCTCCTTATACACGAAATGGACGGAACCCGTCAGCACGGCTGTGTGACTGTGACCCATTTGGCAATCAACCTTCGGCCAGGCACAGAATAATGTCGAACAGCACAGGTCGTCTGTTAGGAGCGGCTGCGACTGGCGGAGGTGGACAATTCGGCCAACGGGACACACCATCATCGCTCATGCCGTCAACATCGCCATACGCCGCCGAAAGTGTTACGTTGCGATTTCGACAACCGGGACGAGGTCCTCACGACATTCGCCGCGATTGTATCCGATTAACAACGCCTCAGCAGTTGTCACCGCGCCCGGCGAGTGCCGAGGTAACGCCGGTGCATGAACAACAGTATCGGCAGCCGCAGCCGCTGCGGCATCACAATCCAAAGCCGATTGTGGTGACCCCTCTCTCCCAGCGGCCTGGATCAGCGGCAGGAGTGGAACAGCGGGCGCCACTTGCACGTGGGCCTGTCGGTGGCAGCGACAGCTCTTCACTGCGGCAACCGCATCCCGCTGCCGACACCCATTCCGAACTCGGGTGCGCGCGGTTCGGGCTGTGTTCGGGCTGCAGTTTACAGGACGGTCTGGCTACGCCGCCGTTATACGGTGAAGCGAAGGCGTTTTTCCAGCAACTGGGACTTGTGGAGGTGCCCGCCGTGATGCAGGTGAGTGTGTGCGGCGCTGGCTGGGTGAAGAAAGAAAAGAATATGACAGCGGACCAAAGTTTTAACCTGTGGTTCAGATTGAATCCCCAGATAAATGTGAGAGTAGTCAAGTGCATTTGCTTCCGAGTCCCGAACCTCATAAACTAGAACCCTTGAAGGGTGAGCCACTGGGCCTTGGGCAGCAGGTTATGTGTGCTGTCCCAGTCGATGCAACGTTAAAGATAACTAGGTACGGTGACGGATGGGACGCCAATTAAGTTTTTATTCCGAGACAAACGTGTCCCAATCGCACCCTTGTCCGAATTTCGTTCCTGACGCTTCTAGGCCCCGCACGGGTGGCGATGCCGTGCAAAGCTTGCTGTACGTGGACCCGCGGGTCGGCCGCTCATAGGGCTGTTTAAGGAGGGCAGCCACGACTGCGTTGACATCGTCGGCCCCGCGGTGCTGCCACCATGTAGCACGGCCCCTGCAAGTGTGGATACAGGCCGCAGATGGGGAGGCAGAAGCGACGGCGGCGTCATGGCTGCAGCAGGGCCTAACAGAGGCACGGACAGCAGCGGTGGAGAGCTGGGCTGGATGGTCGGGGATGAGGCCTTGAGCTGTCGCGCACAACACCCAAGGATAAATCAGGCGGCGGTGTTGATCAAAGAGGCGAGGAACAGTGAGGGGAGGGGAAGAAAGGAAGGGGACAGGAAAGGGGAGACAAGCCACTAATCGGGAAGGAGAGTGAAGGTGAGAGCGAAGCGAGGCGACAAGGGAAGGGGACTCGATTTGAGGCAGCATCAGCACGCGGTGCTGCGGTGGCGGCTTTGGGTGACTTGTTCTCGAAAGGGGGTTATCATCACGTCCGCAGGCACAGGGTCCGCCCGCTCGATGAAAAACTTACCTGACGCAGCGAACATCAGAAACCTTTTAGCCTAAGCTATCCACGGTCATTCCAATATCCAGGGACCCAACTTAATATTGATGGTTGCCTCATTTTTACCGCCGCCTGTCCTGTCGCCGCCGCAGCTTGTCACGCAGCTACGAATACCGCCGTACAACGAACCTGCGCCAGCTAAAGCCCGTGGCGGTACCGCAGCTGCAGCCGCCAACCACCGACCGCCGAGCGCTCGCGCCTCACGCCGTCAAAAGGTCCATTTGGGGGGACACGGAAGTGAAGGGCATCCGGGAGGTCTGATCCTGGAAACTGCCCCCTCGTCCAGGGCTGAAGGTATTCTTCGTTACCTTCAGCTCACGGCAGTGCCATCCCGGCCGAGAAACAGGGCGGAAGAGGACCCCGATGCGGCTGTGCAGGTGGTGCTTGTGCTCAATCTGCCACCAGACTGCGACCTGAAGGACCCGCGCGTCGCTTCCGTCATGCAGCTATGCCGTACGCTCTGGCGCCTCGCCGGCCCCGGAGGTCCTATGGTCCCGACGGCAGACGCACCGCAGCCACCCATGCAGCCGGCATCTCCTAGGACACCGCTGGTGCACTCCATCTGGCTCAATTTCCAGCCTGACGCGCGGCGTAATGCCATTTTGGGCGAGGGCTGGTGCCACGTGGCGGGGCCGGCAGCTGCCTGGCAGGAGTTTGGTGGCGTTGCGGCGTGTGTGGGCCCCGGCTCGTTTGTTCAGGCGAACTACGGGGCGATGCAACGGGTGCTGGAGGAGATCGCGAGCATAGTGAGACACAGGGAATTGGATAAGCGGACGGTGGTTACCCCGCACACATTCTCTTTCCAACATCATGCAATCGCGGGTCTCGCAGCCTTAACTCCCGCATTCTCCTTCCCCACGTAGGTACCGTGCGAAAGCCGGGTTACGGAGCTGCACGCGGGCATTGGCGTCATCGGTCTGTCGCTGGCAGCCCGGCGTCGGCTGGCAGCACTGCGCTGCGTTGAGGTCAATCCGGCGGCTGCGGCGCCGTTCCGTGCTTCCTTGGAGCTGTTAAGGGTCCGGCACCAGGTGGGAGCCAGTCGGGACTAAGGCTCTGGGGCTATTGCGCGAGACTGAATGCGATGGAGGGACGGCCGGGGGGGTAGTGGGGACCTGGGGTTTATGGGGGAGGACTGGGGACCCAGACTGGGACTGGGGACTGGGGACGAGGCTGAACTGCGGCTGAATAGGATAGGGCGGCCGGCATGCAGCTACGTGAAGCTGTAAGGGCAAAAGGCCGTCAACCGACCGTCACGGAGACTCATAAGACCCACTTGTGTTGTCATCTGCTCCGATTTCCGTACTTGTGTATAAATGGTTATAAATACTTGTGTATAACTGTAACTACTTGTGTCAAACGTAGAGGTTCAGATACTGCGAATATGACAAAGAATGTTGCAGAGTGCGTGCAAAGCCGGAAACCTGGAGCTGGCTGCAGGCCTGGTTTACCTGTGCCAACCAAACCAGCAAATGGCCACGAATTCATCCGTAGGTATCGGCTCCTTCTTTACCTGCCATGACCCATGGGGCTGCTCGGTGGAGAGCTTCTGAAAGTTGCATTATTCGCAAAATCCCGGACTCCGAAGCAGCTTTGCCTGCGAATTTCGTTTAAGATACTACAAATTGCTACCCATTCGGCCGTCGAAGAGGTTTCCATTTGAATGTCGTACACACTCTTGTTGTAACGTGTTTACAAACGTGGTTATCACTTCCTCGTGACGCTGGCCCTCCACACACAGCTCCCGACGGTAGTGGAGTACCTGACGGCGGAGGCAGGGTCTGATCCTGATCATTTCCTGGCGGACTGCGACGTGCTCATTGTGGATCCACCGCGCAAGGGCCTGGGGCAGAGCCTCCTGGAGGCGCTGACGCAGCCGTCGAAGGCCCTCGGGTCAGTGGAACTCGTGGCCGTGGGGACGCCACCAGGACCAGGAGGTGCCGGGGAGACAAGCACGACGACAAAGCGTGGGTTGCCATCTCGCCTGGTGTACTTGTCCTGCGGCTTCCGAGCACTCCAGGGTGACCTGGAGGTGCTGCTAGCGGGCGGCTGGCGACTCCGCAGCGCGACTGCGTATATCTTCTTCCCCGGTACGAACAGCCTGGAGACGCTGGTGCTCCTCACGAGGGAGGTGAACGAGGACAAGGACGGGGACGGGGACGGGGACGGGGACGGGGACGGGGGCGGGGGCGGGGACGGGGACGGGGACGGGGATGAGGGATGAGGGTTTGGCGATACACAACAGCAAGCCACGTGTGTTAGCCGAAAACTGGTAGTAGCCCTGGAGCATTGCTGGAAACCCGTGAACAGATGAAGTTCGAAGGAGGGAGGAGGAGGAGGAAGAAGAAGAAGATGATGAAGAAGACGAAGAGGGGAGACAGCGCTCGAATAGGGAGGATGATACATTAAGGCATCAGGGAGGCCTCCGAGGGAGTGCTGCAAGGGGGGGCCAGATTGTAAGGTCTCGGACTCTGGAGAGCACGGAGCTAGTTAGCGGACTGGTGGTTCGGACAGAGGAATCAATGATCAAGGGATTATGAATGCGGTCCATATTGCGATGGATTTTGCGCGAGCTATGTTGCAAACAATAGAGTCGTGTATTCTGTTGCATTTGCCTGTCGAATGCCGAATGCCGAATGCCTGCCGGGTAATCGGGTCCAATTCACGGGAAGTATGCATGTGCAAAACCATCAACCACATCATTTCTTAATCCTTGCCTACGAACCAAGCACCAGATATGAGATGAGGGCGAAGCATAACATCGGCCGGCACCTCCTCATCGAGCGGCCTTATTAGTACAGGGCATGGCGATGGAGAATAGGGGGAATATGGAAAGCAAAATCAAACGGCCGAATAGAATAGTAGTAGTAGTAGCAGTAGTAGTAGTAGTAGTAGTAGTAGTAGTAGTAGTAGTAGTAGTAAATAATCATAACAATCATAACAACAACAATAATAACAATAGTAATAGTAATACGCCCACTGCTGTAGCCTGGTGTGTATGTTTTTAGGGGGTGGGAAACGGTGGGGTTGCGTTGTATGGAGCCTCCCCTGTATGTATGCCAGCACCAGCGGACCCCGAAAATAGTAATATAATATACAATCGAATGGCTGGATGTATATACCGAACCTGACATGAGCAGCATATCAAAAGCTGTACGACTTGAAGCGTTTATCAAAAGCTGTACAGCTTGCAAGCAGTTATCAAAAGCTGTACAGCTTGCAAGCAGTTATCAAAAGCTATACGACTTGCACTGGGCAAAACAAGCAAACCCTATGCACATGCAAGCAAACAGTTCCTCTGGATGACGGATTGGAATCCAAAGAAATGAAGAGGCAACCGGCGCTGTTGTATGTATGTATGTATGTATGTATGTCAGACGCTGCAGAGTAAAATATCTACCTACTGATTGTCAATGATATTAAGGCTCGTATATATATCGTCTCATTACAGATAAATAATTTTAATTTTGTGTAACTTCATTTTGCTCGTATTTATGCAACGCTCAGACTCAGCAGGACCCCACAACTTTGGACCCGCATGAGGTACAGCTGGAGAAGCTTGTCGTACCGTCATGGAGACGGTATGTGCTAGGGTTCCTGTTTAGCTTCGTCATGTGGTATCTTGCTGGGGCGGGTCTCTACGGGTATGAAGTATCTGGGATGGACCGCGTATACATGGACATCTTCATTTCGATCGGGCCTTTGCTGCATGCATGCACGTGGGCGGATATGGCATGCATGCAGGTATACATGCACCTACCATGATGAAACAATGACATGCATGCATAGGTTAAGTGACTACTACTACTTCTACTACTACTGCTGCTAATAACTCAACAGGAATACCGTTAACTGCCGGACCACTCATGTACCGTGTAGCCTTCATTACCGACGCCCCTGGAGGTATTCTCACTATTTCAACGCTTGCCGCAGCGACTTGCTCTATAATGCTGCGTGTTAAACAACAGAGGGTTACAAGCTCCGCGTGTGTAAACGCTTCCGGAGTAAATGCTTAAAACGTACCATTAGCAATAGCTGACATGTACATGCGTATAGACAAAAAAACACAACCAAACACGTGCGCCTCTTGCAAGCCCGAACGCAAATTACTGTCATAACATTACGATGCCCCTACCCCCCCATACACACATGTTAATTCAGCAGGTATCATCCTACGAGCACAAGAAAAAACATGCAGAATCCTGCCACGCCCATCACAGCAACAGGCTTTACAGTCCCAGTACTGCGTCACTGCAGGTCTAGCGTCACGCAATTGAAGAAGGAGCAATGATGTTGTCAGCTTGATCGTCACCACTCCCATACACGGTGCTAAGGTGCGTAGGAGGACAACTCTGCGCTGCGACACAGCTCTGCACGCGGTCTCTCCTCTAACAGTCGTACATGACAGAACCTGCACACCAAGATATAAAATGCTAAAAGCACACCGCCGGCATCTTGCGAGGCCATTTTAGCAGACAGCTTCTACGGCCTTAACCTCCTACAGATCCGTCTACAGTCCCTGTATGTTGTCACAGTAGCCTTTCGGATCAGGAAAAAATTGGCGGTTGCGTACCCACGTAACGCGTTTTTCAGGCACCCGAGGCACCTCAGGCCCAAACGTGTGCCATTACCTGTCATCATGTGTTGCTGCAGAATTATTGCTCAGTCATTGAGAAGGAGAGAAGTCTCTTCACCTCCATGCAAGTGTTAAGGAAAGATACTTCCACTTTGCGATGTCCGGTTCGTGAAACACATCCGCATTGACCTCGCTGCGGCTGGCAGCTACAGCGCCCCACCGTGACTGGCCGAGCACCGTGACTACTGCAGCTAATCCGCCGCAACTGGTGGTTGTGGATTTTTCAAAAGCCACCACCGACGTCCCCACGGCAACCGCTACCTGATTCGCCGCAAGTACCCATCGGTGTGCTGCGAATAGAGGAACGCCTCACGGGACTTATCAATTTCAAAGTCGGTGTTGTTCTTCAAGAAGTCATACACCGCCCGCCGCGGACCGGCCTTGCGCAGGAAACGATCAAGCTTGGTATCTTGTACAATTATGTACGAGCCGATTGTGACGTACTGAAGCAGCAAAACGAGGGAGGCAGGCAAGTCGCCAGCAACAGCGCCACCGGCCAATGGTCCAAAGGGGCAATGTTGGGTGCAAAGGATTGATTGAGGAGAACTCCAACCTGTCAAGAGTGAATGGAGAAAGAACAGTAGCCATGGCAGACCAAACAGGGGCGGTACAGTGGCAGTACATGACAGCAGTGCCAGAAGCGGCAAAATATTCACCAGCGCCAGCACATTTCGTCTTCCCTCTTCACAGCTTCCCCACGCGGCCGCACTCATCATTATCATCGCTGCCACCATATCCAATCTCGTTCAGCTGGCTTACAAACCCTACCTGGCTTAGCACCTGGCACTGTTTGAGGACCTCTGCATAGCGGTGCCATCTGCCATTGGATGCAGAGGAAGGATTAATGCTTGACTCAGAAAGAGGACAGGTAGCAGCACGGGAAGAAACAGAGCAACAGGAAGGAAGTGGAACGAACAAATATAAGTTAACCCTATATAGAAAAGTAATAAATGTAGAACGAAGTCATGATCGCGGTTGGGTTAACCATGCTTTAGCATTCAAAATCTTCAAATATGTACACCGAGGAATTATAAAGTGCATTGATGAGCGCACGCACAATACCACTCCATGTGGGGAAACGAGAGGTCTCGCATCTTCCCCAGGTCATCTCGCATCTTCACCCGAGGTCCCCCCGAATCCTAAACTCGCAAGCATCACCACCACGGCTATTAAATAACGTGCGCGCCGCAACTGCAGTACCACGCACCGTCTATCCGCCTTTGCCCCCTCTCCACCTTACAACCCGATCAACCAACAAACGACGTAAACTAGCTGCAGTACTGCGACGACGTACTGCCCGCGAGTACCCACCCATCCACGCTGATGAGGACGGGCCCTCCAAAGGTTGAGATGGCTTCCTGCAGGGCCGCTAGGGCGGACCGTTCCACAGCCCTCGCCTTCACGAAGCGCACGTATTGGCCCCACAGGGGGTTGTCAGCCACCGCGGTGCAGCGAGGACACAGCCGCTGCGCCTCTGCATCCCAGTTGACGGCGAAGTCTTTGGGGTCTGGAGGAAACGTGGGGGGAGCAGATGAGAGGGTTGGATGCCAAGGTTATATTAGCGGGTGGAAGTGGCGGTTGAGGTGACTTATGATTGGTGCCTGAGATGCGGAAGCGCGAGATGCAGGAGATCTGTGTATTAGCTGGCACAATAATGACGGCCACGCATTCAAAGAAACGACGAAATGCGCAACTAGACGAAGTGGATGTGAAAGAGAGCGTGAATGGCCGTGGGTAGCCGCAATGCCGAGGCTGAGGGTTGGGTTTGGGAAAGCCGCTACCTACCTGGCCAGTAGGGATACGGGATACACCCTAGGGTCATAGGGTTATGCATCGACTGAGCAGCCTGACGGCCACGCACCTATGGACACGATGAGTGCCTCCCTAGGCTTGGCGTACTGACTCATAATATGGGCAAACAAGATGGCCGAGCCGCCCACGTTGGTACCTGATACATAATGGGAGGAGAGGCCAGCGTGCAAAACCTTACGAACAAGTAACTAAATACCCGAAATATGAAAACCTAATATTAATTAATTTATTTCTGTGCATGTATGTTCTGTGTATATGTATTCCTGGTCCTCCCTTTCCGCTTGGGAACGGCCTGAATGTGCAGATCGGGGAAAAGGCAAAATCACACCATTTTGGGAGTGTCATAAAAGAATCGTGGACGGGAAACAGGATGATGAGTCAGGGAGGATTCGTGACGTGCGGTAACGGTTTCAACTAACCTGCCTTACCCACTATGTTACGTCTAATGGGTTTCAGTACCGCCCCTCTGTCGTGGCAAGAGCATGACGCGACTTAGACGATGAAGCTTACAGCCTCACGAGTGAACTCAGTGTGTGAGAGGTTCACCGAATTCGTCCCATGAGACATTGGGATCTTTAATCTCCCTACTCCTCACCCTTCACTGTGCCATGATATATGGTGTGTGTGTTTGTCTGTGTGTGTATGTGGTTTGTGTGTAAGTGTTAGGGTGTTACGCTGTGGGCGACTGGCTTTGCACGGATAAAGGATGTGTGTATATGTGTGTATTCGTATGTGTGGCAGTCGTTCCGCACACCTATGTCATAAATGACCTTGGGTTTCACGTCCCAAAGAAGCTGTTGAATCGCGACCAAATCCCAAGGGTCCTGCATGAGAGGAGTGGCACAGCGGCAGAGGCAGCAGCGTTGATAACAGCTTTGGCGGCAGCGTTGACAACAGAGGGCATCTCGAGACTCAAAGGTGATGAATAAATAGGTACCCGCAACGCGGTGATGTCTTCCTGCGATAAGCACTAACATCCCGACTTCGGCTGATTGATGCTGCTTCACGAGGAGCGCGTAGAGAGGCTGTCAGACATCACATGAGGAAGCACGAACAAGAAAGCCATCTCGAGCGCAAATAGATTCCATCGCGATGAAGATGGAAGCACGTAATGCCATAGATAATAATATCTCATGTTATAACATAAGGCTTGGGGGCAGACCGGGTCAGGCGGCAGATCCAACACGCATACAACATGGCTTTTCGGAAGAAACAATCAAACTCGTACTGTTGCACTTTAGCACACGATTCCGTGGATAGCGGTGGTTTGTGTTGATGTTAAAGAGTATAACCAGTAAGATTGCTTATAGAATCTATTCGCAAGATGTTGAGATCCGGTTCGGGACAGAATAATTGCAATTTGAAGTCGTCTGGCGGCTCAAATTCGATTCGGCATTCCCCTCTGCCGGCTTGAACTCCGGCCACTTATGTGTGTCTGAGCAAAGATAGTGAAAGGGCGACTGGCAACGTCCTACCTGGTGGGATGACATACGAAGCCACAAAGTTTTGGTGGCAAGACTTGCCACCGACAAGCAAGGCCGCGGTCTCATGAATCAAATGTTCAAGGCCCCAAAGTATCATTTCGTAAATATTAGGCTGGTGCTATGCGGGGTTTTCCGGAAAGGGGACAGCGTCGACATTCATGTAAGCGCGGCCTAAAAGGGGTTAGAGAAAAGTGGTGCCTGGTGTTTACGCAATCTCAATTTGCTTATTTATATAGTACCTTGGCTTAAAAACACTTACCTGCTGAGATTGCACACCGAGCCACGACCCGGCAGAAAACAAGTGCTTTTGTTCGAAGAGGTAGTCATATCCGTACCTACCGCAGCATGAACAGGACATACGGAACCTTGTCAGGGGCGACTGGATTAGGCCGAGAAACGCGTGTTAAAACCGGGCTAGTAGCCGCTTGTCAGAGGATTGTGGGTGTGGCTATGCTATGTAACAAACTCGCAAGACCTCGCAAGGCCCATACAAGTCATCAGGCTGAATGGAAACTGAACGGGTTTGCTTAAACTTACAAGATGTCGTCCAGCCGTACGACATGGCCGTTGTTCATAGCCACCGTCTCGTTAGCGGACCTGAAGGAGCTAGCCCGATCGAATGAATATACGCCACCCGTGCATTCAACCTCATGAATGGTTTGTTTGATCTCGCCATTGTCCTCGGAAATTTTGCGGAGCGAGTGAATTTCGTCAAGCTCTGCCATCACCTCTTCTTGGAGCTTGTAAATCGTATCTAATTTTCTAGTGACTCTCATAAGCAGTGAGGCAATACGTATACTCGGATCACGAATTGCAGATTCTGCGTTGCAGGTCTTTAGGGAAAGTAGCTGCACAGTCAGCAAGAAGAGTTTGCGCCAGGTCATTATGTTCAAATATAATCATAAATTTATGTACATGGATTTAAATCATACCCACTAGCCGCCAAGTTGCAGTTGCCCACATTTTCGACGAGGAATTTGAAATGTTTATTCACATTTAGCAGATGCTATTTCAATCCTATTTCACGTTTCATACACAAAACTTTTACCAGTGTTTGCAGTGCATCTGTCTGAGCTAGATCCGTACCAATTTTGCCGAACTAAAGTTGTTCGACCGACCGTGCGGCCGTCCAAATGTATAAACTCTTTGGCGTACTTTGCCTCTTATGCGGTCCGAAATGACGACTGAAGGAAGGGCCATACGCATCTTCAACACAGGATTGCATTCTAGTATCCTACAGAAGAAGTCCAGCTATGACAAATTTGAATCCCCTCCCTAAGCCGCAATTTGCCATTTGCCAATGTGTGCTTCAACGTTTCGAGCCGGTGAAGCTGTTAATCGATATGTATGGTTAGGGACAGTGATAGGAGAGTGCTAGTCTAGTTTGAAGTAATAGAGAATTATTTATACCAACTTCAAACTTTCTTGCGTATTCTAACCAGAGCAAATAAGGTGTTAATTACAAGATTTGCACAAGTACCTTTGTCAAGTCCACTACCGAGGCAAGTCAACGGTCTTAACTGGATTGAATCATTCTTGAACATTCTTTCGTCGTTCTTAAACTCCTTAGGTTTTAGCACGGTGGGGCAAAAGTCAGCAAAGTCGAATACGATCTTAACCTAGGAATGCAGCGCGGACTTAGTCCTTCGGTCGCCGAAGGATGAACATTGTTAAGGATTTCTCAGCGTCACCGCGCTGCTGCCACGAGACGGTCCTGCATGCAAGCACTGCTGACACATGTAGGGAATTGCTCGTTACATCTATTAGGTATCGTGGGTCCCTGTGCACTATCAACCGACCGATCTAGAGAGCCCCTGGATTGATCTACACGGGCAGGCTAAACGTAACTACTTTGCTGTAAATCTCCGTACCCAACACACCATATGTGTGTTGTAAAGGCGCCAATCTGTGGAAATGGGTTTACAGACCCATTTCCATTAAGAGGTTATCATGACAAGGAAATGACTTGATTGGCTTTCAATTTTTTTGCGGCAAGTAAGAAGGAAACGGAGCCGAGGGGCAAGGGGCTGCAGAAGTGCGCTTTCGGCCGTGCTAATGTGGGTAGAAGTGGGTTTAAGTAGCCTGACCCTGCTTTACCCCGGCTGACCACGACGCAACAAAACTGGCTCTGGCATTCGTTAAACTGTCCCTCCAACGCTAATCAAGAGCGCAGCAGCCACCGCCTGTAGGTCAGAGGTGAAGGAGCTGCTGCTGGCCAAGCAATGAGCGAGAGGGTCACGAAGCATAAGGAGCAGCAGGAGCAGGAGAAACAGCAGCAGCACTAGGAAGAGGGGGCAGCACCCGGTTGTGCAGTTGGTGCTATGCTGGTTAGTTGGCCCTACGGGAGGAAAGCATAAGAGAGGATAAAACGGGCATGGCGGAGGTTGCATGGACATCCATTAGGGTTGTAAATGGGTAGGGGTGCAGATAGCTAGGAGCCAGGTGCGGCTCAGGGAGGTGGGAGTACGAACGTTATTTGTAACTGTCGAATCCTATCAGATTAGGATATATAAATCTGTCAACATACTGAACGTGAACAATGATAAACGTTGTGTGTTACTAAAGCTCAACCTCATATCAAAGCGCATTGTGCAAGATTTTTCCCAACCTGAGGTTGAGGACATGCATGTAGCAGTGCAGTACTCGTCAGATGTTTTATTATGGACTGGAGCTGTAATGTATCGGAATACGCCGAAGTGGTGTTAATACAATTAGGCTTGATTAAACAAGCGCTTTCATGCCGTGCGGTTTGGTACTTTTTTAAGGGGTTTTCATGCTGTGAAGGAGAGCAAGGTCGCCTGGTCGCCTGGTCTTCTTTGCCAATTGTAATCAGTTTCCAACCAACGTTACAGGAAAAACGTTTTCCGTTACTTCATCATCTACACCCCACTTGAACAAGACTCACAAAAACGAAAAAACACAGTTGCGTGCCCACGCTCAGGAAGCGGTTAAAAATAAATGCTACTATTGGTGGTCGCATTGACTTCGGTGTTATGTGTGCGACTCGCAGCAAGGTACCCCTTAACTGCCATACGGATGCCATACATGTGCTCCTCCTACGGAGGCAACCTTAAACATCCGCCCGTACCGCCCTAATGCGTTATTCATGAACCTGTTGAGATGAGCGATTCATGTATAAGAGGATCAAGAGGAAATAAGTGTTACCGCCGTGAGCGGGACGCGTACCTGCGTTCAACGTCCCCACCGGAGTTCGATCCCACTCTATAGGATCGATAGGAGCCTCGTAGGAATGACGTTCACCTCATGCGAATGGGTGCTTGCACGTTTCTCAGAAGTCCTCGTCAGGAACTTGGAAACGTGCCACTAAATAAAATAAGCAACAAATAGATTCAAGTGCCCTGTAACCCACTTCATATGGAATCCAAAGCTGCGCGCACATTCAGCTGGGGCAGAGTTGTTCACAACGCTTTTTTTCACTGCATGAAGCTTAACTGTGAGAGGTCATGGGTTCTCAACAATATGCAGCACACATGTAGCTTCTGCCGCTTCCGGCTTTGGGTACGGCTCATGGAACCAGCTAGCTGGCCATTCGGGCAACTTCAGTCCCGTAAGGGGACCGCATTGACCTGCCAGCACCACACCTCGAAGGACAGTCTTGTACACAGTAGTATTTGGTCCGGAATATCTCGCGTCTTCGTAACTTTTCCTTGGCAGCGCATTCGCATCTGCAGGGGGAAAGTTACTCCGAAACACCCCCACATGAGATTGCCGCGCTAAGCGCATTGCAAGCCTGTTAACTTAGGGTTACGAGGATCACTGGTTATGTCCGACGAACCTTTCCTAGACAGCTTGATACCTGACCATGCTACACAGTGCGTATTAACCTCAGTGTCAAGTTAGTTTATTTCCCAACAGGAAGACCCGATGGTGGGTACATTGACAAATAATGACATGGGCCATATCAATGCATCCATTACTGGTTTCTGCCAACCATCATTACCCTGGAACCTGAAAGATCTACAGACCAATGAACGGACTGGACACATGGATGGTGCATAAATAGCTATAGGTATTAGTATTTATTTTGTCGTCTATTGATCTGCTCCCCCCCAGTGGTGAGAGGGCTTGGAGCAGCGTAAAAGAAAGAGAACAAGGCAGCTAGCTCTGGTAGCAGATTACGTACAGCAGGTATTAAGTACTAAATAGAAAGAAAGCGGACGGGAAATGAGCATATTCAGCTACCGATTGTATTACGCCCAAGGGGGTGTCATACTAGTCGGACGTGTTGCATGGTGTGCAAGCAGGTTACCATCAAGAACGAGAAGAAGTAGACTCAATCATCATGCTAATAGTGGGCCGGGCCGGGCCGGAGGTACTCGTGAAGGTTTCTGTTTGGCGGCGGCATTGATGAAAATACATAGCAACGTTTGGCAAGGGAACCTGGATCTGGATCTGGACTACGGCACGAACCGGCTGTATGTTCTGTAACCCCACATCCCCCTACTGTAGTGATTCCACTTGGTAATCCCAACCCCAATCCCCAACGACTGGATGTGCTCTTCCTCCTTCTCCCCCTCCTCCCCCTCCTCCCCCTCCTCCCCCTCCTCCCCCTCCTCCCCCTCCTCCTCGACCCGGACGCACAATGCGCACATAGTTCCAAATCCCTTACAGATAATTGTGCCACAACCTTTTTTGTGCCATTGTCCTTCAATTTCCCTTTCCGGACGCTCCTTTTTGTGAGAAGCATGTCCGAATGATAGTAGTCCTTTTCTAGGGACAGGATGGAGGCCAGCGGCGGGCAGATATGATAGCATAGCAGCTCCCTACGGTTTATGTTAATAGATGGGCTCTATCTATTGCCTACTCGTACATGTAATCGTCCATAATCGTTCAGGCTTAAAGTTAGGCCAAGTATTTTATGTCCCTCGCAATCTTGCGCTTGTCCTATATATCTGCCTTGCCTTGCCTCCAATACATATGCACATTTCGCTGGTCGTTTATGTATATGGGCTTGCTAATATAACGCCTCCCAATCCCGGACCGACCATGTTATATGTAAAACTTATTAAAAAACGTAACCATTATCATTCGTCAGCAGGATTGTATATTCATCCGTGGCATTCCAGGATATAAATACTCTATCTTGTTTGTTGAACACAGTAATCAAGAATGTCGTGTAATGCATGCATCGTATGTATGAGGTCATGCATTTTGTGCGATGCGGCTGCGAAAATGTAATAAACCCTACGGCGTGTGTCCTAATTGGGCCCGCAGCTGAGTGTTCGGGGGTATTGTATGTGCTGCTGTATGTGTGTTCTTCGCTGGAGTTTTAGGGTCTCTATCTGCTTGGATCCACCCACGTACCCTGCCTGGCTCATCACGCACGTAACCCGCATAGTTAGGTCCTCATCGAATCAGCAGCATACTTTAGGGTGTTGCACTGTGGGCGACTTGCCCTGCAAAGACAAGCACTGGGGGCCCCTGACCATCGGGCCGAATACAGCATATATAATTGTATATGCCATTTTACATACATGTCGTTGCACAATCCCCTTGTACATTATATATCAGCATTAAGTTATTAGAAGCTGCTACCCAGCAGAAGAGATTGAGCATCTGCGTGCTGCCCTACCTACTGCAAAAACCTGCTCGACTCCTGTTGCTGCTTTGCTCATTGTCCGCCGCATGCATCATAACGCAGATAGCTGCGCGTAATGGTACGATTATATTAATGATATCAATACAACGCCGGCCTAAGCTAGCCTGGCCCCAATCCTTAAGAAGGGATGGATTGGGAGAGCTTATAAGGGGTCGAAACCCTGCGCGACTCCCACACCACAGCGCAGATGCCTAAGCAAGTACAAGGCAACACATCAACACATTGAATAGGTAGTTTGTTGCGATTCAGCTGCGGACACAGGCACGGCATCAGCGAGCAGTCAGGCGGAGCGACGTGGCTTTGAGTACGCATGTAGGTATGTACTACACACGTATGTTGTACGACCTACTTATGTACGGCGTACATAGTATGCTAGTTCGGCACATTATAAGTCGCGTTGGATTGCCACAAAAATACGGTACCAACTTTTAACTGCAGCCAGCATGCACAACAATTTGAAACAGTCCCCATTAACCAACCAGTACTGATACATAACAGCTTTCAACTGCTGTGGACCCAGCTAGTTAGCACCAATGATCGTTGCGTTCCCATCATGCAGGCACCATATATCTACCATTCAATATTTGCAGCTAGCAAGCGAGAGATAAAAGTGCCTTATCCACGCAATATCCAAGCCTCCATCCTGCCACCAGCAGCGCCCTTACGTAACCCGCTAGCCTCACCGAACAATGCCAGGTTCTCCCGTGGCTCACCCACCCTTCCACCCTTCCAGCACTCCGTCACTCACCACCTCCTTCATAGGTGAACGTCTAATCACCGTCCACATATCGGATTTTCAGCCATGCAAGCAGATGAGTCGACAAATGTGCCGCTCGGAAGCAAGGGCTTGGCACGGAGCCCATGTTCGCTAGGGAATTACCCCCAGCAGCCGTAACACGGCGAGCTCCGAGCCGTGAGGAGGAGTCTTTTACATACGCACTCAGCTAATGACGCAATGGGTCATCAAGCACAAGCACGGCTTAACGGGTTGCAAAGCGACAGAAAAGCAATCATGCCCTCTAAATATGATTTTGTTAATATTCCCCAGGAGCATGCATGTGGGTAAGGGCCCGATTTGGGTTCACCCCGGGGGATTAAGCCGGTGGTGGTCGAGGGGGGCCCACGGCTCGTCGTGAATGAACACGCCATCCTTACTCGATACGATACATGCACCGGTGTCATCGAAGCATCCACGCCAAACTCCACTGAGCTATAAAATTGTGATTCGACTGAATTGATAGCAGTTGGTATTGATGACTGCAAATTACGCTACATGCAGAGTAGGGACAAAATCTAGGTGCCACATAGCGCTCGCGGCGCTTGCGTATATTAGTGCACGTATTTTATCCAAAACGGGCATCAAACGCCGCGGGACTTCGCTTTGCATCAGCACCAACACATTGTTACTACAATCAGCCAGCACCACCGCCTACAGCCTACCGGCAAAACCCGCTTCAATCCACTTACAAGTTGGAGCTAACAGTCACACCCTTGCTTGCGCACGGGCAAGCGGCGCGGAAGGGCAGCTAATTACCACTTGTGGCGAATCCGACAGATGTGCAACGCGCGGAGAGGGTCGGGTGCAGAGGAGGTGGTTTAAGGTGGGGGACCTCCCCGCAATGCGCGTCGCTTTGTAAGCGGATGGGGGAGGGATCCAATTTCTTAGTGGGGAAGGGCAACTGCTGCTGCTGGCAACGTGACGAGTGAGCCACAAGTATCCCCGCCCACCAGTATGTGAAGCAATGCACAAACGAAGATTGTTTGGAACCAACCAAAGGAAACTAAAGCCGAGCATGCGAGCCTCCTTACGAGCCGGCAAATAAACACGGTACATGGTACAGCTCCATAATGACAGCTCCATGACTGCGGTTCGTGTCACCATTGTTATCATTCCGCATGTATCACCCCATTTCGGATGTCCGTCCGTTTTCTAAAATGTCCCTGCATGCCCATCTTGCACATCTATAAGCATTTCGACCAATTTAAGCCAAATGTTATCGTCCCAAAAGGAGAATACAATGGGCCCTAGAGGTACACTCATCGATTCCCGGGTGGAACAACATATTTGGTAAAACGAGTATCGATTCTTGGATAGATAGCTTAGCCCGCAAGAAAGCGTGACATTAAACAGCCATATGTCCACTTCCTTAACATCCGTCCATGCAGCGCAGTGGCCCAAATAAACCAAACAACAAGGTAAGAATGGTAAGTAACGTGCCCAAAGAGTTCATTTGCCGAACCAACCCAAGTATGTAGTCCTGGAGGTCTAAACTAGTCACAGCACAATTATGCATGGTTGCATTTGCGGCGAAACAAACGCCGAGGATGAGGACCTACCTAAGTAGACGCATCGCGTCATCTGTCGCTACGTATCGTACCTGCTGATTGCTACCACGCACATCACGGCGTACGCAAATTGCCGTGTGGCCGTTCGAGCGAGGCAGGGCAGGTCGGAGATCATCAGGAATACCAAACGACACATACACACCCGTCCTAAAACAGAAACGCAGGTGCGGAGGTAGGAAGCATTCCTGGCACATTCTGAACCCGTATGTGGGTTGGGTTAAGGGTTACGTACGACTTAATGTCACCGACATACATGCACAGCATTCGCCCCAGCTATAACTTACACTCGGAACATCGATCACAATGAGAACAGAGGACAACAGCACCAGGAAAACAGACCAGGGAAACATACAGCACTTTGACCAGAGTGCGGTCGGGCCGCCGCTATCGTATTACACAACCTGCATCTGCTGCCCACCCCTAGCTCTACCTCCCCTCCCGTCAGGCACCCCTCCACCACACATGCGTTCTACATTCGCTACTCGATTGCTTTAGCCAACTTAAATGCGTTGCAGAAGCTTTCCAATGCACCATCGCACTTATCCAAAGATGATGTCATGCCATACCATGCCATGCCAGCAGTCCTCTCATACTAGTCCTTGCCTATCCCTTATCTGAAGGGACCCGGGGTCGCCAGCAGGGCTCGAGTTCCGGAGAGGCATAAAGTCATTGGCCCAGATGGCCTGCTACCCGTCGACAAGGAATTCCCTGCCAACTTATAGGTGGTATAAAAGGTGTCAACATGGCATAACAGGGGTTCAGAAGCACGCTAGAGGCTGTTTAGTGCTGTTTGGCACCGTTTATACCCCCTATAAGTTGGGGATTGAAATCAAACTGGCGAAGAAATCATTTCGTTATCGACGCCCGCCTGCCCGTTCAGATGTGGCCATTATCTTGATTGATATCATGCATACACGGGCGAGCGAGCGAGCGAGGCTACCTTGGCTTGTGCGTACGCGGTTCCGCTAGCGGTTGCTAGGGGCCTTCCCAGAGAGCGAGGAGGTTATCAGCATTGGAGGTGAGGAGGCGGCCGCAACTTGATCGACGGGGAAGGAACGGCTGGGGGGTCCCCGGTCTGGCGACCTCAGCCTTCCCTGCGTCCATCCATGAGTTGGAGGGCTGGTTTAGGCACTCGATGTATCTATATGATACCTATACGATACCTATATGACAACCCTGGTGCCGCGTGTTTTTGTACATGCATGACCCGTCAACCGCCTGGCAAACGTAGCGCATCGAAAGATCAATATGAGATTTTCGTACGCCGCCAGGGCCGGGGCGGTACCGGAGCTGGTAGGCAGGGGGCAGATGCCACACAAGAGCAGATGCTCGCCGAGCGAAAATCGCGCAGGGCTATTGCGTTAAGACTTTTGTTGATATGGGGGTTTGCAAGATGATGGCTACTGGGAGGCGAGCAGCGAAGGTTGTAGCTGGTGGCAAACGCATGCCTGGGTAGCTAGGTGGAGAGATATTTGTAGATGTGAGGACCAGCTTGCTGCGAGTTAAAGGTGTGACAGTGCAGCACAACAGAGGGCCCACCAAGAGATACCCGAGCAGCAGCAGCACGTGGACCGAACCCTCAGCCACTTCCGACCAACGGCCGGGGCAGGTATAACACATACATTTGCGCGCGCTAACGATGCGTTATTCCTCATATGGACAACAATCGCTATCCCTTTTGGTGAAGGAAGAGGTGCTTGACAGACCCAATGCACAACCACCAGCCCACTCACTTATGTTCCGCTTCCTCGTGCAGGGCCGGCAGTGTCTGAGCCAAGCCGGTGTTCCCACTGGTACCAAATCGAATGCCCAACTTTCGCAAATGCCGCTGCGCCAAAAGGTTCTTGATTCGGGTGCGGTGGCCGGGGGACGCCTGGCTCGGCTCTAACCTGAGAAGTATATTGGCGGCGGCGCCGCCGGCGCCGCCGGCGCCGCCGGCGCCGCCATCACCGCCTTCAACCGCATCTGAGAAACCGTCACTGTTCATGCTGGATACGGGTTCCAGTATAAGGCCTGCGGCGTACAAGGTCGATAAGCCACCGCTGACTAGGCTAGCGCCACTGTGTGGGTTGCTGTTGGGCAGTTTCTGCGTCACGAGACTGCCTGGGATGCCGCTACCTTTGCAGAGCCCCACGCCGTCGTTGCTCGGGTTAGGTGTAATGGGCGCCGGTGGTGTGACGTTGAGGGGCATGGTTTCCCCGCCCAGCTCCTCCCTCAAGCGGCCAAGCTCCGTCAGCACCTCCTCGAACGACGGCCGCAACGCCGCGTCCGGGTCCCAGCAGCGGGTCGCCAGGGCCACGTAGTCGCGGGGAGCGAAAGGAGGGAATTTGGGACGGCGGCCTTCCTTGGTGATGGCGTGGCCGATATGGGCGCGAGGCACGCCGGCGAAGGGGTCGCCCCCGCAGAACAACTCCCACATCAGGATTCCGAACTGCACGTCGGGATGTCGAGGAAAGAGCGAGGACAAGCGGGGGGCAAGGGGGCTCGAGACGAAACGCCATCCAAACTTGAGCGCACCGGTTCGACCTAAGGCACTATGATGGTTGGTCGCTGCTGCACTTCGCACCGTGCTTGTGGCCTAGGCACGCACCACGTCACTCCCGCCCAACCTCGCCTTCACCCACCGAGTACACGTCTGCCGCCTTGCTGATTCGACCCTCCAGCATCACCTCCTGCAAGCAGGTGGAGAAGCGGCAGGATGGCAGGTGGCAGGGTGGCAGGTTGACAGGTTGACAGGGTGGCAGGGTGGCAGGGTAACAGGGTGACAGGGTGGCAGGGTGACAGAGTGACAGGGTGAGCGCCCCTGAATCGGGAATGAGCATGCACATCTTCAATATCAAGTGTGGTCCCTAACCCCCACCAGCAGCCCTCTCCCACCTCGCCTCCTATACCCTGCCCCTTCTACCCTTCCCTCACCGGCGCCATGTGCGTGAGGGTCCCCTGGAAGCAGCTGCTGAGGTGCGTCTCCTGGTGCTCCATGCGGGTGGACAAGCCGAAGTCCGCCACCTTGGCGACCACTCCACGTCCCTCCGTGCCACTGCTCTTGAGCATGATGTTGCGCGCCTTCAGGTCTGGATAGGGGCCAAGTAAAGGGAAATGGCACATGCTGAGGAAGCAGACTGCACCTGCACCTTCTGTCCCACGTGCTGTCTCCCATGTGGACCGCTTACCCGAGTGCAGTACGTTGGCGGCGTGCATGTGCACCATGGCCTTGGCCACGTCGGCAGCAGTCTCCAGCATCGCAGCCAGATTGAAGCCACCGCCTGTGATCGAATCCGCGGCACGTGGATGTTAGCACGCCGCGCGGAACGACAAGCTTGATCCCTGAACACCCAGGAGCTGGCGAAGTCCTACTAAATCCTACAGTTCCTGAAATCAAGTACCTATGCATTCATCCCTTGAACCGAAACCAGCGCGCTTTAACCCCTTGTCAACCGCTCTGGACAGGAAAAACAGAGAACAGGAAGACGCCATCTTAAGAGTCCTGACATGCCCTGAGAACACGAAAGAGGCACATACAAAGAGGCACGGAAAAAGCCGCGGACACACATATACTGTAATGACGGACGGCCTCCATCCGCACATGCTGAGTTGGCGTAAAGGGCCCGTGGAATACGCATCTGACACCCTGATGGCGTCATTCGGCAGCGAACAATAAGCCGCCCCGACGTCTCTGTCTGAACGTATCTGCAATTCTGCATGCCACGCATGACGCAGCCGCAACCTGCATCATCAACCTGTGCGCACTCTCGCGCAGCCCCATGACGACGACCTACCTTGCATGAAGGCGTGCTGATCCAGAGCATCCTTGAGGGAACCCTTGTCGCAATACTCAAGAACCAAACGGACCTGCGCAGAGAACCGGAGTAGCCGGCAACGTGGTAACTGAGGTGAATTTGAAAGCCACACACCACAGGCCGATGACGGTAAAGCCAAGTAGGCTGAAGTCCTAACAAAGTTGCTGTAGAAGTTCCCATCGTCAGACCTCCTTCAGACCTCCTTCAGACATCAAACACGAACGGATGGTCGAGGTGGGAGAAGAACAGGACCCCGAGCAAGCGCTTGGCTTAGGTATTGCAATCCGTGTCCAGACCCAAGTGGTTCAAGCTATCCAAAGAGCCCATTTATTGGAAAGCCAGGGCCTTCCAAACGTTGTGCAAGGGGAAACTGCTGAAAGTGCTAGCTCGCTGGCCAACAAGGCAGTCGCTGCAGCCCCAGCACTCCGTCCGCCCTGTCATCCCCAGTATGCCAACCCAGTATCAGGCCCCGTTCACTGCGTACAGACCGCACCTCGTAGCTGTGGATCGTGGTGTCGTTGGTATCGTCCAAGGAGCCGTGCCTGCTTGGCCGGTCATCTAAGCCGCCGACGCGACTGCGAGCCATCACGGCACAGCAACATGACCGCCACGTCACACATTGGCAACCAATAGAGCATAGGGAAACATTGACATGTAACGGGTTGGGAAAAGATCAGCGGCATGTCGCAAGATGTCGAGCCAGGGGAACAAAGGCTATCGAACGCGACAGCAGGCGCTGGTGCCGCTGATACTTTATTTAGCCTGTCTGGCAACAGTCCGGTACAGGCTGGATGTCCAACAAGCAGGACACACAGGCCGCGCCTCAGAGCAGGTTCGCTGAAATATTCATGGAGGTAGCGATTTTGTTTGTCTGCCTGCTGCATCTGACTGCATTTGCTGCCTGCGGAGGACCACTGCAGCACCGACCTTACCCACCGTCCCCGGCGCAAGCAACACACCTTCCAGATGCGGCTACTACGTGGTGGATTCCGCTGAGACCGGGCTGGTGGTAAGGCCGTATGAAATAGGTGTAGGTGGTTACTGCGGGAGGCAGGGGTCGAGGCGGACAGAGTGGTAAAAGCGGAGTCCGGGGACTGCCACGCAGTGAGCCAATAACGGGTAGCAATTCAAGCCCTCCTGTCAAGCCCTCCTGTCTGGCGGGACGGGACACGAATCTTCTCTCCGCTCATTTTAACCTCGTTGCGGCTGATGGCGGCGTGCTGCACATGGTGTTTATGATGGGACCCAAGCGGAGGGGATCTTCACGGCCACGCACCGATGTTAGGGTGTACTAAGCTGGAGCTGATGGCGGCCTCCATGACCGCCATCTTCTCGCGCTTCTCCTGGCCCGTCATGTTGGCCGGCAGGATCATGGTCTTCACAGCCACGACCTGTCGACGAGGGATCATAGACCGACAATAAATGGGAGACCCAGGTCCTGTTCATGAGACCACCGCAGCAATGGGGTTGCATGTACAGGAGTGCCTCCCAGGCGATTTGCAAGGAGTGTCCGAGGTGCCGGGATACGCCATGTCTTACATTCTATTCAACATCAAGACACCAAGACGGGCGCCGCAGCAGGGGCGATGGAGAATTTATAACTTGGTTGGCATGTATGCTTTGTATGCTTTTGTTCACAAGGTTGCGTTAAACCACAGCATACACGCAAACCAATATGCCGCCGCGGATATAGCATATATGAATGAAGACATGTGGAATCCTGACGCCTTGAGAGGAATCCGACAAGATAAAGCATTTCGCGTTCTATGACATCCGGACGGCCACAGTATTTGGCTGCTGCATTATGTACGCTTCAACAGAGGAACTGCAGTGCGGTGCAGCGTGAAGCACACTCAGCCACCCAAGGCTCCACTCACAGCCACCCGGCCGTTCACGCCCGGCTCGAGGTCACTTGGCTGGTAGAGGTGAAACCGTGTGTCTGTACCCTGCCCACGCCTCACCGTTCCTCTCCAGAGCCCCTTCTGCACCTTGCCGAACTACAAGGAAGAGTAGGAAGCAGCAAGCAGCGGTAGCCGGCAAGGGCAACGGCAGTGTCGGATACCAAGACGGTGGCGTCATCGCTTTCGGGATTAGGAGGACAGATAAGTAGAAGACAGGGAAACTCGCGTGCATGAATACTCGATGTCTCAAATCAAGGCTTAAAATCCCACACTGGTTACCAACGCATATTGCATGTCAGTCTGGTTGAACTACATTTGCAACACGTAAGGAAAAGGAAGGAAGGATGTCGTCGATCTGGCTCTCAGCCTGTTCCGTGATGAACGCCCTTGATGAGAGCGAGTAGTTGAGAGCCGCAAAGTTGAGATGCTTCTGCACCTTTATATTGTGGAAGCGTGTACCATACATATACTACAGTCCTGGCTATGTGTGCAATGGTGCTGTATACCGCTTGACCGCGGGAGCGAGGATTCCCCAGATAGACCTCCACATGCATCCGCTGAGGTCTGCAGTCCAGCCTCGAACTGACAGTCCGGCCCACCCCGTCCATAGGGTTTGCTCGCTCTTGCTCCGTAACCCTGGATGACTCGTCTCCCTCAACGCTTTTGGCAATCACCAGTGCTCCTGCACCTCGCTGCATACCATACCTCACAAAACCCGCAAGGACCCGTCTTCAGACCGCCCACAACCCTCCCTTCAACCGATTTCCTAGGGAAGTCCGCGGCTTCACTGCCACGGCTTCACTGCTCACTCCTTTTCCTTGTCCAGTTATCGGTATCCCCCATGCACTCACCGCTCCAGTGCCCAGAACCTCAGACACCTGGATGTTGTCGTCGAGAGACGCCTTGGCAACGTTCAATGAGCGGCGGGCGTCCTCAATGCGCGCTGCGGCCAGCAGCGCAGGAAGTCAGCACAGCACAAGGTAGCATGGGATTGGGAATTGTGATGAATTGATCGCCAGGAATTGTTTTCAAATGTCCACATGTCGGTGACCGCGACGTAGAAAGCGGGATAGAGGCAGCTCCGTCCCATCCCTTTCGTACATACACAGCAATCCCAATCCAACGCCATATACTAGCTGGAGAAGCGCAATCGTCATCAAATGTTCATTCCTTGTTTACTGTAGGCCTTTTCAAATCGGCACCGCATCGCTAGCTATTTCCTTTCCTCGTCGGTATCCGCTGGACAAACCTTGATTGGCCCTTCAACAGTTGCAAATTCGCCTTCCCCTTCCATTCGCCCCCTCACCCATCATCGCCTTCCGTGAAGAGGCCAGCGGGTCAGGCGGGCCGCCTTTGCCGCCGTCTCTATTGGCGTCAAGGCAGCGAAGCAGCTCGTACTGCCTCACAAGCAAGACGTCCATCCGCTCCTGAGGGGTTGAGGGGTCGACATGCTTGGAACACGGTGTCCGGAACAAACATGGGCCCTAAGTTAACCCTGGAAAGGAGGTTTTAAGTACACGTTACAGCCCATCGATCACAGGATTGAAACCACCCCATGGAGCGATGTGAAGGAGGATGTGAAGGAGGATAACCCAGGAGGTAGCACATCCTAGGCGATCCGATTGAATTGCACTGATGCCCCAAAGAACCTTGCTGACGCCCAAGAAAATATCCCGCCGCTGTTACCTTCTCTTCCTCAAGTCTCTTGGTGGTCTCAGCCAGGTTGCGATTTGCGGCCTGGCGGGGGGGCAAGCAAGCGGGAAGCGAGGATGGGATAATTACAAATTAAATGCTATAATATCTTATTATAGTTATAGGGCAAGCTGGCAAGCGGGCAGGCGGGCTGGATACGTTGCCGGTGACAGAACGAAAGAGAGTTGCGTTTATCGCCGACGGACTTCCGCAAGGCGAGAGCAGCCACAGCCACTCTGCCGCGTCGTACGTCCTGACTGACCCAAGTCGTGCGTGCGCAGACTGTCCGTGGAAACTTAGTGTTGTCTCTTTTTTCCATCCGGATTTCCGATTTCCTGCTCAATAAGCCCTAGGTATTGCCAATCCTATGTGTGGCCGCTGTTATGCTGGGTCTCCTTATCCCAACCCCGCCTGCATGTACGGCCCCTGCATCTACCACTTGCGGCTGCCAACGCAGGCCTGCGTGGTTCCATGTGGGTCAAACCCCGAAGCCGGACAGCCCGATTTCGATATCTCAGGGTTAGCGTTGTAGAGTTATACATCCGATTCTGGATCCCACTTCTGCAGGGTGGACCCAAACTAAATCAATCTGTAAGCCGTCCCTGCTCCCAAGCCCACGCACCACTGTCTCCTGCAGCAGCAGCATCTGACGTTTGAAAGATGCCATTGAAAAGAAGAGTAGGAGGGAGATGATGAAGGCGATAATGACGACCGCCGCGATCAGGGGTCCCCGCCAGGGAGCATCAAAACCGTCCGCCGGTGAAACCTAGATGATAAGCGAGTAGATGGAGTTGCGGAAGCTGATATAGTATTGGGCCGCCGAACTGCACATACAGAGGCAACGCCTCTGAAGATGCTGAGCATGTGCTTTTTAGACATTGCATTTTTGCTTGTGTGCGCCGTATAATATACGATTACGTACGACGGCCGTGCAAGGCTTCAAGTAATAAGCCCGGGAGCAATCAAGGCAGCATACGAGTTCAACAGCAGCATCAGGCCTTTCCCTACCAACACAAAAGGGGTATAAAGTTGTCAAGATTGCATAGCAGGAGGTCATCATCATCAGGTGAGGCGCTATTCAGCGCTGTTTAGCACCAGTCATATCCCCTATGAGTTGCCAGGGTTTCACCTTCCCACTTGTGCTCCATCTCAGAAAGGGATGAAGGCTTTCGACGAACTCACCCTCAGCAACCAGATCCTGTTGACCACCTTGACCTGTAACGTCACGGCATCCGTGCCGCGAAGGCTGGTGGGCCCCACCTGGGCTATAACCTGTTCGTGGGTGCTGTTGATCTCGCGGATCAGTGCGTAGTGAAAGCCCTATCGAGCAGTGGAAAAGGGCAAGCCGGCAACGCAGGAGGCGGGATGAGGCTCGATGACCCAGGAGCGAATGAAAAGCAGTGTGTGCGGTCAGTGCCGTAAACAACACTTCTGTTTGTATGATCGTAACGCATGCTGCAGCAGCCGAATAGCGGTAATATAAATTTAGTTTTTTGTTCACGTCCGATTGGTTTACACTGGTATGTTTAACAGGCGCGAGCGTGTCGTGTCGACCTGTTCTTTCCTGGCCTGTGTACCCGACGTACGACGTACAACGGCGCACAACGAATCAAGCAGTTGAGAGAGCTTCCTCAAAGGGATAGTGCACCAGCCGGATGCAAAGCCCAGACGGTCGACGACGATTTCAACGTTCAAGGCTGATGCAATCGACTTAGGCCGGATGCTGCTTCGCCGTCATGACACGAAGGGAACACTCTCTCTCTCTCTCTCTCTCGATATAGATAGATATCGATAGATATGTGTGTGTATATATATATACATATATATAGGGTTATAGGGTTACATATAGGATTATATATTTAGGGTTTGGATATATAGGGTTGATAGGCTATATTACATACATACATATGTGCCGGAGATATAATCTGGCCTAAGGAAAGAGCGCACGGAATTGCACCCAGTAAGCAAGCATGTGATGCCAGGAATCGCCAGGAGATCAACCTGTGAGTCACACACACAGTTTGCACAGCCACGCTAATGCACCGCCGTACATAATAACACTGGAATGGAATTGGTGCTCGGGAAAGGATCACAAAAACACACTTACCAATTTTCGCAGGTTGGCCAGGTACGCATCCTCGCCACTGGCCACGGCTGTGTAGTTCACCAGCACTGACACCATTCCCCACCTGAGCAGGGGACACACGGCAATGTGAATGGAAGCAAAACGGTGACTGGATTCAATAACGGTACTTAAACAGCGATTATGAGCGGCACGGACCCGGGACCCGTGAAGCGAGACGATGAAGCACGGAGAGGCAATGCCGTCCGTTTGATAGGTGTGCACTCTTACACCACCCGCATGTACACCACACAACATGGGGCAAAATACGGTGCGGTTTTTGAGGCCTATCCTAGCCTTGTGCCTTACTTCTTTCCCGCCATAGGTGCGGCCTGTACCTCCATCACGGACACAGGACGCGGCGAGGGGTGGATGCACCTTCCAGGCGTTTTCGTCGGCAAGCAGTCCGTTCATAAACGTTTCAGTTCAAAAGTAATTCGCGGGTTCCTTACGCCACAGGTAACCAGCGATCCTAATGATCCGGCCAATGCCATCCGCGCTGCCACAGCGATTAGCCCCGAACGGTCCCGCATACCAGCCCACCGTTTCTCCCCAATCCAGCGCTCATGCCATCCTGCTCTTTGAATATTTTCCGATTAATATAATTTGCGGTTTCAATTAATAGATAGAGCATTGTATAAATCCGCATCACTTTCCAGCAGTAAACCTACTGCTGCTTTTACGTTTTTGTTTTCGGGGTTTTCATGCCCTTATTCTGTGCCCAGCCCCAACATGCCCGAGGCCGGCACAACCACATCACATCATCAGTCGCGCACCATTTTCCCCGGCTGGTGGCATTGTAGCACACGTTACAGTTCTGCACGCTGGCGGGCAGTTCGTTGAAGCTCCTTTGCTTTGTGTTGTTGTTCGCGGTGTTGTTGGGGTCGAAGTACCGGAAGCCAAACGTCTCGTTGGCGTCCCGATCAGCTGCACGATAAGGGCACAGGCACAGACATCGAAGGTACGGGGCCGGGTCAGATAGACACAGAAGAAGCAAATGAAAGGAGCCATGCAGCCACCCTGCATGAGGGGCTATCTATCATATCAGGCATCACGTGCACGGGCCGTATTACTCTGTAGTAGAGATAGAAGAAAGCTTAAAAAGCCCGCTTCCCAGGTTTTAGAGCGCATGCAACCCGTAAGGGGACCAAGAGATGAGGTAGATGCAGTTTAGTTCTACTTCGCCTGGATCGCGGGATCGATCAGCATAAGAAAAACGTTTACTAGCATCAATTACAAAAGCTCCTGTGTTAGTTCCTCCCCCCCCCCGTTCTGTACGTCTTCGGGTTTCAATGTACCACCCTTTGGGTGACGAAGGGGTAGTTTATGCCTCTTTGTCTTTTGACGCTCTGGTAGGTTTCCAAAACCGGGTCTGCTTCTCTCCTTATCCTCCCCGTACAGGGCCTCTCCCCGTACCTGGTCACGCCAACCGCGACCCTCCGCGACTTACGTATGTAAATGGGATAGCGCACAAAGACGCCCGTGGAATTATCGTATAACGTAGTTGGGCCCACCACCATGGGCTCCCCCGTGCGGATGATCGTCATGATGTCGTCCCGGCGGGTGGGATCTGCGAATGGGGCGGTGCAGCGGTGCAAAACAAATATACCATAGAGCAGCGGTGCAGTGCTAGCTCAGCAAGTATAGGGTAATGAACGTCGCATGTGGAAGAGAACGGAACCACAATGAATTCCGCCTTGAAACGTCACCAATTATGACGTCGATCCATGTCTATATGTGTGTAGGATAGGGGGGCTTTGCTTCACCCGTGGCCACTACCTGGCAGTAGTCCCTACCTTCCCCTGTATTTCGGGGCACCCTCATCCGTTCACCCCTAGGGATGTTGACTTCGAAGAAATCATTGATTCTCCCGGGTTCAGGACACACCACCAGCATGTCTATGTCAGATTATCTATGTCAAAAAATGCTTCATGTGCTTCAGGGCTTCATGCGATCTCATGTGATTATTTGATACATATAATATAATACACATACAAAAAATATATATAATATTATATGTATATTATATCATATATATGATATAATATATATGATATCATGTATAATCTACAATATATTATATATAATATGAATTATATTTATTATGTATATGATACAGGATACCTGGCAGGCCCCAGCATGCTATGATGTCCTTTGAGCGATATATATAACCCTACATCATTCACGCTCAAAGGACATCATAGCATGCTGGGGCCTGCCGGGTAACCTAAATTTGTCTTGATACGATGCGATACTATGTAGTGCATCCTATCTACTGCGTCGCATCATAGGCAAGACGTGCTGCTATCTCACGCATTTCATGTGCTGGAGACGAATGACGCAGCAAAGTCGAACAACCGGTTCATGTCGTCATCTTTTACGTACCAGCCAGCAGGTCCCGTGGGGGGGACACCTGGGACCTGTCTGAGGGTCGCAGTGGGTAGATCATCATGACTTGCGCGAAGGGCTGCAGCTGCAGATTCGCCAACGAGCCGTTCGGTACCTGAGCGCACAGTGAGGCAGCGCAGCCAGCCAGGTCAGATCAGCCGCTGGCTCTGCCAGCCGGCAAGGTGGGGTGGCTCGAACTCACCCCGGGTTCAAACTCTGCCCCCTCTCGTGCAGATGAGTGAGGTCAGCAGCCCTCTCACTGCCGGTGCAGGTGGAGCAGGCGGTCTTACACGTGAAGGAGGTCTTACCCAACCCCATGGATTGCCGGCCGGTAGCCCGCCCGGATCCCACGCCCTGGTGCGGAAGCGGGAATAAGAGCCGTTCGTATGGAGACCCCTTGACTGAGCGCTTTAATGGTGCCCAACAAGCCACTTCCCGCCCCTTCTTGGCGCCGCACCCGCGTCATGAGCTCCTGTGCAGTTGCATTGAAGTTTTTGATCCAGAACGCCAGGTCCGGCTGCTGCTTCACCAGCAGTGTGAAGGTGACTCCCGGTGTGAATGACTGCTGAAGCTGGATCTGCGGAGCGTGCGTGCGTGAGGAGGGAAGGGAGGGAGGGAAATAAGGGGAAGAGGGGACGGAGAGAATATGTAAAGTGCAGCTGCACGATGGGGAGGTGCAAACAGGAGTGGGTGGCGACCAACCGGCCGGGGAGCGGGCACATAAGATTTGGGCACATAAGAGTTGTTTGCTAGGGGTTGCCCCACGGTAGCAGCAAGACGATGCTGTACAACTGAGTGGCTCAAAACGTTGTGGGAAGGGATAGGGCAGTGTATGGCGATAAGATGTGGGCCCAGAGGTTGGAATGGGCCAATCCCCGTGGGCGCGGCATGAGGTGCGCGACTTAAGGGGAAATGGGCAGCAGGCAAGTCCGGTGGAGAACAGCGGGAGGGTTTAGACGACGAGACAAAACGGCGGCCTATGCCGTTTTAACGAGTCCTGGTGATTTTTAGCAGCAACTTATAATATGAAGATTGCTTCTCGCCAGCGTGAGAGCGCACGGCCCTCATGCGTGCCATGTTTAGCGCCTTTGTCTAGCTATCAACGCGTGCATCCGTATCTCATTCCACATGAACTTATTTGCCGCCGTGAAACAGCCCGTCCTCAATCGGATGCATGAGCTCCCTAGCTGTTTCCCTACCCTCCCCCCAATCCCACCTGGAACCCCGTGGCAGCGTCCACCGCACGACTACGTGCCTCGTCTTTTCTCTGCTGCGCATGCGCCCTGGCCCCCGCGATGACGCCCCAGATGCCGATACCACAAAGCAGCATGAAGACCAGAACCGGCGCTATGGTAGTGCTAGGGTACAGGCACACGACCTCAGATAGCGCCTTCGAGGACGGCAAAAGACGTGCGTGCGGCGTCAGGCAACGTTTGAATATCGTAGGCTTGTGGCGTTTGTGTTTGCAGTGCAACGAGGCCTCACCTGGCAGGTTTCCATCAAACCGTTGAAGCACGTGCGCACCCGACCTTTGGCCAGTGCCTTCGGCACCGGCACGGTTTTCATGACATTATTGCCGGTTTCCTTGGCGAAGTCACCTGATGCTGACACTTGGAACTCTGGTCCTTCGCATATCACTTTTTCCAGCTCCGCCGGACCAGCACAGCTGGCATCGGTGAGCATTTCATCGACCAAGCCCTGGCGGTCAATAACTGTCGTAGCCCCGCCCAGGACAAATAGAGCAGAACCATTCCCGCTATCCACGTCTCCCAAGCTCATATTACTCCCATCGCCAGCGCTTTTAGCTTCGCAGTCCTCTCCCTTAGTGCCGCAGTGTATATTGGCTCCGTTTCGCTCTTGCATTTCGCACATTACGCTGACCCTGTACACACACGGGACATCAAAAAATGTATTTCTTATTATTGGACCTTCACCTGGGCATGCCCTTTGTCCGCTGTGGCCGCCTCTCCCAGTGCCTCCAACATTCTATGAAATGCTTACATTGCGTGGCTTTTATTTAGAAACGTCTTTGCGCCAAGTCGTCATAAAGTTGAACCAGAGCACCAGACCTGGTGAGTTGTTGAGCACCGTTTTCAGTATAACCGTCCATGATAATATCTGGATTACAATAAGAACTTAAGTTACAACAATTTACCATCTTCGTCAACGTGGATCAGCCGATGTGCATAAAACTAGTCACAGAAACCGCGTGACGAAGTGATTAACAGGGAACCTTGTATACAAAATCGTGCACAGTCAAAGAAGGGCTCGAAAACAACACGACAACATGACACGCCCATCTTATGTCCAATCATTTCTTAGGCAAGCCCCGGGAGTCGTTATGTGGGAGCCGTACTACCAAGAACGCAACATGATGTAGGATAAATACATCTGAGCTTTTAAATAAGATATGTATCAGTCGTGAACAAGCTGCAAAATCTTTGAGGCTAAACAAAAAGTTGTCAGGGCAAAGTGGAGCAATCGAGTGGAAGTGGAGTTTCCAATGTACTGTGTGCATGCTTATTGCATAATAAATAAAGCATATGATAGGTTAACATTAAATGTTTCACATATTCCTAACCAATCGCTTGCGTTATCTGCCATGCCAGGCTTGTATGTAGACTAACGTGTCAATACTGAGCGAAGAAGGTATCAAAAAGTGCTTTGTATGTTGATGTTAAAACTTATAAGCTTCGTAAAATGGAAGTCGTTTACCCATGTGAGCCAGGTGAAGTAGCTGCTAGAACTCATAGCAGAACGTCAAACAAGAAAAGTTACGAAATAAATCATACGACCAAAAACAAAAAAGTTGATTTATTTAAAAAGGTCGTCAATACTCGACTACCGCTAAAACCCGTTCAGGCAACCAAATAGCGGCTGCAGGACAGTAATGGTAATCGTACGGCTCTCAAATATACGAGATGTTCACTGCGTACTGCCCGTACTTTGTTTAGCGCGTTGAGCTCTTATTCGGTCCTCAGTTAAGTTTAATTCTGACCACGCAACCCCATTCCGTAATGGAATGCATTGCTCGTCCTCTGGTACCCGAACGGAGCAGAAGTACACGTCCGCCTCAACTTTAGGGAATTTTCACATATGTTATCATCTTAATATATCTTCTTTTCATCCTTTTGTTTGTTCTCGAGTTGTCGCGGTCCTTTGAGCTTCTTGGCTTGTATGGCTTACGGGCTCACGAAGCTAATGTCAATCAATTAATTAATCACATTTACCCCAAAAAAGGACGTCCGATTTTGATCAATCTTACTAATTTTGCTCACCCGAGGTTCACCCCTGTTCGCCGCACCGATAGTGGAATCACCGATACATTAGCTTGTAAATTGACGAAGTTACAGGTACATTTATCTTTCATAAATTTGAAATCTTTATCCGAAATCATGCGCCCTTCGTGTCCGTCCAGGTGCTCTTCCCACATGCCACAACCATTACCCCAGGCAGGCCCAAGTAATTCAGTAATGATATTTTACACTTTCGGATTTATAAGTAAAGAATCCCCGGCTTGAACATCCCCGTCACATCCTCGCAAGTGACAGCCGAGTACACCAAGTGTGAGTTCAATATATTAAATATACAGACAATTATCATAGATGTCTGAGTAGAATACTCTATTTCTCTGTCAAATGCTGTGTTCGTAGAAAGATCAGGTAAGTCAGACTGAATCAATCAGACGACGCCCTCCCGGACTCAAATTCAGATTCGGGTTCCAATTCCTTCGATAAACCCATATCACCAATATGCGAACGAGTTCTCTATATGAATGCGACATCCTAGGTAAGCACGATACCCATACCGCGGCAAATCACCGGCGTGCCTTTAGGGGCGGGCATCATCGAGAATCATCAAACCAGGTGGACACGGCACCCTTCTGACAACATTAACGAGCGGCACTAGGTGCTTATATAATGCCATGCCTTAGACCGCGGGGGCAGTACAGCAACACCGTTCATACCAGTAAGCAGGTCTATAAGCGGGCTCCAACATTGGCCTTAATAAAACACCATACCGTCCGGCAGTGTTCCTCACTTCAGCGTTGGCATGAATGCCGAAAACGGCGTCAACTCTCGCAGCCCCCCAACTTGCGAGCCCAAGTCAATATCATATCAACCTACCACGTAACTATCATCGTACTCTATCAGTGCTGCAATACCGGAGACAGTGAGGCGTACCAGCGCCGCGTAAGGGGGTTTTGCTTGTCCTTGTCCATCCCGCGCCAACTCGCGTCCTGCTGAAAGAAGGCACACTGGGAAATACCAGGGACAATTCTTCAATCGATATGGATCAGGACTTGCCCATCCCCACATGATCCACGATCCACGTCCCCATCAATCGGCTGCGCCGTATCGCTACCAACAGTTAGTGCACTTGAAGTCCTCCGTTATGGCCTGCGAGGTCGTCGACTTATCAATACACGCAAGCCCTGCCTTGCCCTGCCCTGCACGACGATAAGGTAAAACCTAGGAAGGATATCCCGTAAGGGTTAACTGAGACCGTCTCGAGTAGGTGGTCTCCAGCCTGTGACGTGGAACCATGGAGAAAGACCCATACGCAGCGGTCTCAGACGTGCATATCTATCGGAAAATGTGTGACCTAACCACGCGACACGGGCTACAGAAACGGAGCCAGCCGACAAGCCCGGCTGGAAATCCTCGTTTGGAAATCGTTCATTGCTTCGCTCCAAAGAGCCAACCAGGGTTATGAAAACATTACATTGCACAGCGGCGGCGGTCACTACTACTTTACGGCCTTCGAGCAGGGTCGTCAACCAGGTCGGTTCAATGACTTGCGCCATCTGGCAAGCGTTCCCAGCCTGCTCCCTCCTTACCCAAGCAAGTCAGCCCAACATACAAAGCACAATCATACAGCGGTAAAAAAGTCATTGGACCATACGAAAGTTTGCGGCGATACATTTAAGCCGGGCTGCAGGCTCGCTCGTTTGCTCGCCCATGAGCGAGGTGCACGCCGCACGTACTGGCTGCGATGGATCAACCCACCCATGCCGCGGTGCTAGAAAACGGTAGCTACCCGATTGCGGGGCAGCGGCTGCAGCTGACCTTGCTATGTGCAACTCAGGCGCCCATCCGTGCGCTGTGCCCCATCCTCTCAGCACACTGATCACGTCGAGCCATCTCTGCAATGGACCAAGATGTTGCAAGACGTCAGGGGTCAGTAGCCGACTAGCGGTCTTCAAGGGGTTACGGGGAAAAGAACAACAGCGAAAATTATATACACTTGAGGCAGGACCTTCTTGGAAGATCTACATCTTCCAAGAATGCGTACCAGGTCGTAACTGCAGGTATCAGACGAGCGCGTATCAGACGACCCGCCCGCCTAGGTTAGAACCGGGTCGCGCAAGCCCCCGGTCAAGTTAAGCTGGTAGAAAGCAGCCCTTGCTGGAAGCCGTCCATATCGCACAAATTGATACCAACCAGAGCTAGGCATCCCAAAAGCGCCCGTTCGGGACCTAGCCCCAAGCACACTGTTGGCCCGCCCCATTCCTGCATCGCTTACTTTTGTTCTGACTCCTCATCCAATGCTGATAACGCAGGCCCCATTCCCGAACTGCTGCCGCCACCTCCCAACTTTATCCCCAACTTGCGCAGATGCCGCTGCGCCAGGGAGCTTTTCATCATGGCGCGATGGTAAAGCGACGAGCTCGGTTTGCTTGGCCTGGGTTGAATCGTAAGGCCCCCGCTCATGATGCTGCCATTGATGCTGCTACTCATCGTTGAACTTCCCCCAACGACAATGCCGGCGTTGTATAGCGCCAGAGGGTTATTGCGCGTGACAAAGCTCGACACGCCTGGCATTACGAAATCGGAAACCTGGCTGCTGTCTTTTCCGGTGACAGTTTCAAATGCACCTGCCGACCCCTGTATTCCGCTGCTGGCTTTCTGTTGTGCTACGACGGGCGCCGGCGGTGTGATGTTGAGGGGCATGGTTTCCCCGCCCAGCTCCTCCCTCAAGCGCACAAGCTCCGTCAGCACCTCCTCGAATGACGGCCGCAACGCCGCGTCCGGGTCCCAGCAGCGGGTCGCCAGGGCCACGTAGTCGCGGGGAGCGAAGGGAGGGAACTTGGGACGGCGGCCTTCCTTGGTGATGGCGTGGCCGATATGGGCGCGAGGCACGCCGGCGAAGGGTTCGCCCCCGCAGAACAACTCCCACATCAGGATTCCGAACTGCACGTCGGGATGTCGAGGAAAGAGCGAGAACAGCGGGGGGCCAAGGGGGCTTGAGACGAGGGAGAAGGGGTACTGGGAGAAGGGAGCTACAAGGAAATGAAGATACGAGAGGTACGGAGCGGGCAAGCAACGCTGTGAAAAAGTGCGAAAGGAGGGAGAATCCGCACTCAATAATCCAGTAGTGCAGCGACCACATATGGGCCCGGAAATCGCAATATTGCAAAGAAATAAACTACGCAATAAGCGCACCAAACAAATGCTGCGTCACTAAACATCCCTACGATGAACGCTAATGATAGGTCGCTGCTGCACTTCGCACCGTGCTTGTGGCCTAGGCATGCACCACGTCACTCCCGCCCAACCTCGCCTTCACCCACCGAGTACACGTCTGCCGCCTTGCTGATTCGACCCTCCAGCATCACCTCCTGCAAGCAGGTGGAGAAGCGGCAAAGTGACAGGGTGGCAGGGTGACAGGGTGAGCGCCCCTAAATCGGGAATGAGCATGCACATCTTCAATACCAAGTGTGCTTCTCTGACCTCACCAGTTGCCCTCTTCCCCTCTCCCCCATGGACGCTAATCCCTCCCACCTCGCCTCCTATACCCTGCCCCTTCTACCCTCCTCTCACCGGCGCCATGTGCGTGAGGGTCCCCTGGAAGCAGCTGCTGAGGTGCGTCTCCTGGTGCTCCATGCGGGTGGACAAGCCGAAGTCCGCCACCTTGGCGACCACTCCACGTCCCTCCGTGCCACTGCTCTTGAGCATGATGTTGCGCGCCTTCAGGTCTGGATAGGCGCCAAGTAAAAGGAAATGGCACATGCTGAGGAAGCAGACTGCACCTGCACCTTCTGTCCCACGTGCTGTCTCCCATGTGGACCGCTTACCCGAGTGCAGTACGTTGGCGGCGTGCATGTGCACCATGGCCTTGGCCACGTCGGCAGCAGTCTCCAGCATCGCAGCCAGATTCAAAGGCCCTGTCCACAAAAGAAAACACAACAACGAGGCTCTTCAGCATGATACGACTAGTTGTGACCACATTCTGTTGTATCATAATATTAACTCGTCAGCTCTTAAACTTAAGAGCATGATACAACCCATACATCCTCCTCTCGAGGGACAGTTCCGGTGTTCCCATCTCCCTTGCTTCCAACTCGTGATGTCGCTACCGCCACGGCCTAATCGCAGCAAACAACACACCTTGCATGAAGACGTTCTGATCCAGAGCGTCCTTTAGAGCGCCTTTGTCGCAATACTCAAGTACCAAACGGACCTGCATGTCGGAGCATGGACGGAGGCAAGCGGGTAGCAATAGCAAGTGGATGCGGGAATTACAACCAGACCGAATGCACCGAACACGACGCATGCGCAGCCCTTTGGCATGAAATGAGGTGGGAAGGCTAGGAAGCATCCCGCAACGCCCCTCCGTTCGTCACGTCTGCCGTTAACTACCAGTAATCGAGCAGGTCACCACCACCATCATCATCATCCCACACAAAACGCACGGATTTTACGCGAAATATTAAGGATCCGCGTAATAGAATGGCGAATCCAAAAGCGCACACCTCGTAGCTGTGTATGGGTGCCTCCGTTGCATGAGAGACCACGCTCCGTTCCGATGAAGCCACTACATCGGACGTATTGGATCCCCGCCCGCTCAATGAGGTGCCGTTGAACTGGCTGTAGATGTGGTATGGTTTTGTTGCATCGGGGTAGAAAGGACACGGTAGCCCCGGTTACTATCAGCTAGGAATTCTGTGATAAGTTGTTGTGGAGAAAACATCGGTGTCTCTTGACACATGCTAATCAGCGTAGCGTTGGATTATACAGCACGGGCGACGCCGTGGGCAGGTTGCTTGCAGGATGAACATGCAAATGCACGAACCCTTCACTCTCGTACCTTGGCATCTGCTGGACCCCCTCGTGCGTGGGCTCGTGGTATGGCCGAATGAAGTACGTGTACGTTGTCACTGCCAAATTTATGCACGTGGGAAGGAAGGAGAAATGAGGTGTGGTGGGAGCAAAATGTAAGACCCAAGTGCCAACGTTCGACTGAGGCTGTCGACTGAAATCGTATGCATCACATCCCATCACGAATAACACGTCACGGTGTCGCAAATACAAGGCAAACGTGACACGGTATCATCACCATCCTCTCCGGCACTGTGCGCCCCCCCCCCCAATCCGGATTCCCTCCAATCCACGCACCGATGTTAGGGTGTACTAAGCTGGAGCTGATGGCGGCCTCCATGACCGCCATCTTCTCGCGCTTCTCCTGGCCCGTCATGTTGGCCGGCAGGATCATGGTCTTCACAGCCACGACCTGATCAGGAAGAAACCAGCAGGACGTGCGAATGCAGGCATCCGGTACGTCGAAAACGTGGATGCCCCTAAATGGAAGGCAGCGCTGATCAGGCGGCTCAGCCGGACAAAGCACACAAACCACACATTTAAGGACGGGGGCAACAGAACGGCATAGCACCATGCATACGAAGAGTCATGTGCCCTTAAATAGCCGCTGTGCCGAATTTCCCCATCAAACTGCTAGGTAGCTGGCCAAACTCACCGTTCCCCTCCACATGCCTCTCTGCACCTTGCCGAACTGCGAGGCGGGTGATATGCATTCGCAGGGCAGGTGCGCGCGACAGAATCTGAGACCCATAAAATATACGCAGGTAAGAGGGCAGCAACTCAGAGCTGTTATATGTTGACATCGCGCTAACTTCGATCATCCCATAGCGAATTGAACATATTGGTATGGGATTACTTGCCGGTGCGATGTTATATGGCTGTGTATCGGGTGCTGTATATGTGCGACTAGTTGACCAGGGAGGGGCCCGGGGCATGGGAGCTCTGTGAGAACCACTAGGTAGGACACGAACCACTTTGCTCAGGTAGGACACTAAGCTCAGGTAGGGCACTACGCATAGAAATTGCTTTTCCGCACTCACCGCTCCGGCGCCAAGTATCTCGAAGACCTGTATGGGATCTTCGACGGATGCTTTCGCCGCATTCAGCGATCTGCGGGCGTCCTCAATTTTCGCTGCGGTGGATTCATCGCACGGGCGTGATTCGGTAATGGATCGATGGGGTCGATCGAAGGGAGAGGGAGAAGTCGAATAAACGAGGCATAAACGAGGAGTAAACGAGTGGGTTCGTGGGGGAAGGGGGCCCACAAATGCCAGCACCAAACATTTCACATTCACTTCGTCACACCTCTCAACGAAATCAATCATTCTGTTTACAGTAGTATCGCATGCTGTTGAGCCGATAGGTCGCCGGTCCGCCCGTTATAACGTTACGGGTTACGACATACACACAGCCTATCCGCACTAGCAGTCTTACTTGCGGCTTAAGTAATTAAGACACAGCCGACAAAATCAACAAATCGACATTCTTCAAAGGTATTCTCAACTCATGGAGTCACTCTCCCGCGCACAACCCCCCCATCCGAAATTTCCTTGGCCACATCCAGCATACGGCACGCGCTGACGTAAAACAGTCATGTGCGCCTGCATCCATCACTCGCTCTTCATGAGCCTCTGCCCCACGTGCCCTTACCCATCATGGCCCTTCTGGAGCCAACGGCGGCGTCCGAACTATCATCGGCCCGCTTGCTGCGGTTGGCGTCCAGGCACCTTAGCAGGTCGTATTGCCGCACCAGGAGGACGTCCATGCGCTCCTACAGTTGGCAGCACAACACAACCAGTACAAGGGACGTTACGCTGGGGTGAGGTGCCACAAGAGGATCAAGATGACGTATGACACTGTTGTCCTAAAATTCGGCAGTGACGGGTTGGTATCGCGAGAAGGCGCTAGGCTCGAAGAGATAGATGCCCGCCAAAACCCTCTTTCTTCCTCGATGCCGGGAATCGTTGCAGTTATTGAACACCGGCCAAGACCCCAAGACTCTCCCCTCTTGGCTCTCGCCGCTCCAAGACCATCGATGAACCTTCCGCTTCACGGAGCACATTTTCATATTTATCCCCCGGTATATTTATCCCGGCAACACTGCACCTTCTCCTCGCGCAGCTGCTCGGTAGTCTCAGCGAGTTTATGGTTGGCTGCCTACGGGTTGGGTGAAAGAAGGGTAACAGGTCAGGGAACCCACATACACAGGCGCGGGACCACCGCTGCCAAGGCCATCAGAAGGAGCGGGGTGTTCAAAAGCTTCCAGCAAACACAGTGTCTTCGCTGCACCGAGTATCCGGACGCTTCGGCTTCTGAGCACACGAATCGCCCTTACACCATATCCGCAGCTGCAAAGCCCGCTAACAAGCTAAGAATCCCTGGACCGACCTTCGCTGGCAGATGCCGGCCACTCCATTCCCACATACTTATTGGCATGCTGAACCTACTTCCACCCCGCGCGCGCACACATACACGCACACACCACCATCCTATCCCCCCAAGCCCACGCACCACTGTCTCCTGCAGCAGCAGCATTTGACGTTTGAAGGACCCAATTGAAAAGGAGAGGAGGAGCGAGATGATGAAGGCGATAATGATGACTGCAGCGATCAGCGGAGCTTTCCAGCTAGGCTCAAAGCCGCCCCTTGGGACAACCTGCTTGCCAGGATGTGAGGTTCGGACGCGCAGAGACACGTAGACATAGGTAGAATTGCATGCAACAACGGCAGCAGGACTCATAAAGACCCCTGATATTACAATTTTGGTACATTGGCGCGGGGTATGCAACGGATCTGCAGGGCTGGCACGGGGATGCTCTAATGCTCTCTTTGGGAGTTCGTGGACAGTGGACGATTCCTCGGGTAGAAGGTGCATGCTGCGGTGGCAACTGCAGCCGCGAGGAACACAAGGACTGGCTGCTTGCTTCTGAATATGCTGTTGATGACGACTGCGCCGAGGGCAGGGAATTGGACAACATGTATGCATACAGCGGCGAGGAGGTGACGCGTCTCCACCGACTTGGGCGGGTCAGCGGGCGGTGCGAAATAGACGGCGGCAGTCAGGCGAGGATGACATGCACTGAAAAGCTGAAAGGACCAGACAGAGTAGGAGGCGCGAACTTCCGGCCCCGAACCTCCAGCTGCTGCGTGCTGCTGGCCGGAACCAGTGGGGCTCGATGCCCCGATCAAGGGCATCGGGACCCCTATTCACTCACCCTGAGCAACCATACGCCGTTTATGACCTTAACCTCTACCGTTACTGCGTCCTCATTACGCAGCGATGATCTGCCTTCCGTCCGGTAGATCACGTCGTCATGGGTTGCATTGATGGGCCGGACTAACTCATAATCAAGGTTCTACAGGGGGACCAGGCGGCAAAGACGGGCCCGAAAAGGGTTCTGTGATTAGTAAGTGCCACCAGCCACCCAGCCACATAAAACGCACCACCCAGTTTCTCTGGCCCACATACCTGTTTTCGCAAATTCGCCAGGTAGGCGTCCTGGCCATTGGCGACCTCCTTGTAGTTCACCAACACCGTCAGGATGCCCCACCTACAGGTAATTGAAAAGGTTGGCGCAAAGATACAGTAGACTTGCGCAATCGTAGCAAAAGTTCACCGCGCAACGACACGGCGCAGGACCAGGAGGACGGCAATCACCCAGTGTGACGACGGAAATGTAACTCGTGGCAATCGATCAAAGCAGCCAGTTACGCACCATTTTTCTCGAGATGTCGCATTGTAACAAACGTCGCAACTTTGCACGCTGGCGGGAAGCTGCGAATATGGCACGTCGGTGGTATTCTCCCGGTAGCGGAAGCCGAAAGTCTGGCCCGCGTCCACGTCCGCTGTCATGCACGCATCCAAGGGCAAAGGAGTCAGAACGGTAATGATGCACGCACGATATGCTCTCATACAAGCACTTTTAACTAGTGGACTTTCTTTGGCAACCCGCAATTTTAGCTTTTGCCACTTAGCATCGCGCACGTTGCGTTCAACACACTCGTTAAGGTTTTCTGTACAAATACGCATATGCGAGCGTGTGCACTTATAAATGAAGGATATGGCATGTAACATGTAATATGTCGACATCCAAAACAAATCGATGTATGTTAGCTAATGATACAGTCACGGCACAAGGCCGAACTCAGGTGGGCCATGCAGACTAAGACACTCACACGGACCGTAGGTCCCGTCTCAAATCGAACCTATCCATCAATCACCCGCACGCACGCACGCGCACACGCACGCAAGCATGCAAACACGGAAGCCCGCGCGCGTTGGCACACACCCGAGTATAAGGTACACATACCCACCGCCCCTGACACCGCCGCCATCGCTACCACTTACGGACGTATATGGGGTAACGCACGAATGCACCCATGAAGCCCTGCGACAGGTTGAAAGGGCCATTCACCGCGGGCTCGCGACTCCTGATCGCGGCTAGGATACCCTCTCGTCGAGTGGGATCTGCAGAAGGAAAGGGAAACAGTACAGACCACATGATGTTAGTGACCAGCAGGCAGTGGACAGGCCACAGACTATGAAGCGCACAGAGGCGGCATGAAGCTCTTTTACAGTTGTGCGCTCAAGCTGAGGCGCCACCCGCGCCGCACTTGCCGCCATACCGCCTCTCAGAAAGCGTTTTGTATGGGTACACGCGCGCCCTTGGCTCTCTGCTTGAATGTGCGTCGGCTTTAGCGCTGTTTTCAAGAATATCTCAAACATGGCAAACATGGCTGTGTCCATGCAATACACTCGAGACATACGCACACACAGAATGGTATCTCCTCTCCCCTTCCTCCTCCCTCTCTTTCTTCTTCCACACGTATTTCAGCCATTCATCGGAAAAAAATGACGCGAAGGGTGACCACGGCGCACCAAACCACGCCGGATTGCTAGCACGACATCGCCAGTTGATTACAGCATTCGGCGGGCCAAGCTAACCGTGTGCTCGGGTAAAGGCGGGTCAGGTGCCAGGGGCTTTAAGCATCACCACCCGGCCGCATCGGGCGCACCTTTCAGCAGGTCGCGCGGCGGATTGATTTGGCCATCATCTTCCGGCCGCATCGGGTAGATCATCATGACCTGCGCAAATGGCTGCAGCTGCAGGTTCCAAAGCGAGCCCTTCGGGACCTGCATGAGTGCGGGAAAGTGAGGTGTATGATAGGAGGTGTGAGGTAACAGCTGACACAGTGAACGTTAAGAAATAAGTAAGGGGGCTTGATCGCCTGGATTTAGCTTGGTCGGCCAACCTGAGCACCCGGGCGATATGCAACAGTTTTCAGTGACAGGAAGCGCCACCACGCGCCAGGGCACACTTAAGGACGGGCTGTAGGCGAACACAGCATAGGTGCATCCATCGCCGCTGGAAGTTAACTCCGCTCCATGAGCCCATACCAGTCTCCCACTGCCACTCACCCGAGAAAGCAGCTCCTGCGCTGTCTGGTTAAAGTTCTTCACCCAGAACTTCCAATCGGGCTGCTGTCTGACCAGCAGCTGAAATGTGACTCCCGGAGTGAATGACTGCTGGAGCTGGATCTGTGGTGAGAGAGGGAGGTAGGGAGGGAGGAAGGGGGGAGGGAGGACGCGGCACAACGCGCGGATGGGGAGGAGCTATAGACCCTGTGATAAGCTCCTCCGCGACCTCCATAACCAACATGGCGTTTGCACAAAACAGTCGATTTAGCCAATCCCAATCAGCTAATGCTGTAATCTACGTGTGTTTGTATATTGGGGGCCCTAAATACATCTACTCGCCAGGGACAGCCCCGTGCTGAAGTCGTGAGGAGGCTCAGCTGCATCATCCTGGCGGGTGGGATTCCCCATCCTGCCCAAGGACCAGGTCTGAGGAAACGGTTTCCTTACTCCATTTACTGCATGGCTGGATATTTGAGGATGTGGACTTTGCGGGCCCTTTCACTCTGGCGCGCGCTTGGTGATAACGTCTTCTTCCTGTTCGCACCTGAAACCCCGTGGCAGCATCAACCGCCCTGCTGCGGACGTCGTCCTTCTGTTGCTTTACGTGTGCTCTGGCTCCGGCAAACACACCCCATATACCGAGACCCGCCAGAAGCAGGAAAAGCAGCAGAGGTATGATGACCGTGAGGGGGTACAACCAGACAATGCCCGACGCCTCCTGCGCCGGGGAGCGAACACGGAAGAATGGCTTTAGAATTCGATGACACGCGTTTCTAGGATCAAGCAACGGGGAGCCTTGGTCCAACCTTGAACATATCCGCGATGCCAGAGAAATAGGTTCGAAGCTTGGATGGCCGCTGCGTAGGCACCAATGTTTCGCCCCTGCAGCTGGTGTCCTTACTACTGACTGACGACGAGACTGCTACTAGAACAGCCGAATCCTTCTGTTGCCCGTCTGCACCCTTCGCGACGCAGGGACTGTCGACCCGCGTTTCAGCTTTGACATCCAGGACCGTGCTTGCGCCCCCCAGAACCCAAAGGCCACCTCCGTTTCCTAATTCGACGTCCTTATCCTTCAGTACACCAGCTATTTCGGCCACGCCGCGTTCCTGACATACGTCATCGCATGGCTGCGTCTCTTCCAGAGTACTTCTGCAATGCTGTGCCCGCCTGTTTCGTTGTTGGAGGTCGCGAACGACGCTTGCCCTGTTATATGCGCAGGCATGGGCGTTCTCGCATTTCCGAAACCGTAGTGGTTGTTGAAACTTTGCAAGGTAAGCCAAGGACTCACATCGCATGGTTCTTGTTACTGAATAAACCACCTGCAAGATCTTCTGTGGATGCTTTGCTTGGAAACTGCACATTGCCTTCCGGACTCAGCTGGTTCGGCTCAGCAAACGAACCTTTGATGTCCTGCGTCATAGTGACAATTACATAATCTAATAAGACTTACATTGAAAAAATAAACTCTTTACGTCTTAGTCCATAGGCACTCCTGAGTACATATCCTGGTGTGTTCGGTACGGCGTTATCCTGTGTGTACAACATTTTAAAGCAAATAGCGACAACATATTCAGGTTGAACATCCTACCGAATGATCAACAAAAGGCTAAATTTTACCAATAACCGGTCTGAAAGATGAACATGACACGGCGGTTGAACATTACTCAAGGAAACCTTCAATCATTTAATTAGATTATGAAAATAATTTAATATTTAATACTTATTGTTGGATTATTGTTGGATTTTCCGCTCGGGGTTGGACTGCGGTTAGTGTTAATCATATAACCAGTCACCAATGACTAATGAGCTGTTTACTCGGAAGGCCCACAGTATTCTTCACACATAATAAAGTGCCCTCTCAGCGGTCTCCGTTGTGCATTACACGTGTCGTCACGTACGGCCTGCTGTACGGTGTGACTGCGTACAAGGAGGCTCTGAAGAGGCTCGATGGTCTTTGACGGTAGCTGGTATATCCCGATGCAAATTCTCATAACCACTTTACCTGCTTCCTCTTGCGGTGCTTTCTCCCGCTGGGTGCCGCCGGAGGATAGGGTGCACCACTTCTGGTAATGCCCGCTTGCCCACTTGCAATTGTCAATCTTTGGTCCCCGTGCGGGTTGATAACAGAATCTGAGAGTGAATTTCTTGTTCATGCATTTTCTTGGCATTTTGTTTTGCGGTTGCTTTTTGGCTCCTGCCCCGTTCCTTTCCTGTCTGTGTCTCGTGCAGCTAGCATCTGGCTATGTGCCCTTGATAGCACTACTCCATTAAAAGGGGTCCCGAGTCCGGAGTTGCAACGACATCACATACAATAGAATATATAGCTTTACTTATATAGTTTGCACTTCAAGAGTCGAGCCCCGTCAGGCTCGCCTATCCACACGCACCAAATCGAAAAGACAAGTGCGCCAGGGGTGTGAAGGGGACTTGGGGGCTTAGCAGCAGGCCCCCTGAAGGGCAATTCATTCGACCCTCTCTCCAGTTACATGATGAGAACTAACCAGGCACTGACAGCTGTGGGGCCCCACGTCTGCATGTTGCCATAATTAGGGCGCTGAGCCTTACTTAGGTTTGGTTAGCTTTACTTAAAGGAAGGACCGGAACAAGCCAATAAACTTACACAGTGGGGCGCAGGGTCGGAGCGCAAATTGACCAACACTACAAACATAGCACAAAGAACCCCGAGAACGCAGTCCCATAATGAAGGAAAAGCATATAGGGGGCGAAAGAAGCATAGATACAATAAACGCGCCAGGGAAACTGTTGGCACGGTCCGCTGCCCCCACGTTTTGCGGGGCCCCCCGCAAAAAATGTTGAAAACGAGAAGCGCCGGCTTGCTCTGTGCTTGCTCTCCTTACATGGGGGGAAGGATTTCGTTAGTAGGTATAGTTGCGCGGTTTTAGATGTGGGGCCAAGAGTGAGGAGATCTTAACCGGGTGGGAAGCACTACGGGGTGGGAAATACTATGGGATCATCCTGGCTTACGAGTCTGCCTACAAGCGGGTTGCTGGAGATTGTAAGCAAATGGCTGGGGCATCGGGGGTTGGGCGGCAGCGGCGTCCCGTCTGGTTTCGGCTGGGCAGCTGTCACGACCCTGTGGTTGCTGGCTTTTTGAATATGCAACGGGAGAGGAAAATGCTGTTTTTAGGGCTAAGCGTTTTTTTGCCGAATTTTCTTTGGGGCTGAATTATTTACATTAAGCTCCTGATTTTGCCAGAGCTCTTTGGAAGAGGCCTTTCTCATGAGGAGACATTTTGAAGCTGTGGTTGTGAGTGCTTGTTGCTACCCTCAATTCTCCACAATACAGGTGCGGACAAGGTGGCCTCACCAAACAAGCTCCGAAGCACACATCCCCTGAAACTGTCACAACAAACTAAGCAATTTGGCAGGGCAGGCTAATCTCACAATCCGGGCATGGGGCCCACCCCATAGACTGGCACATGTCAAATATGATTCGTGCAACCCACTCCAAATTCGACGCAATAACTCCGCGTCATAGTAGCTAACAACTTCATAGGTGGTCGTGCTGCATGCAGCGGTTGTCCCTGCCTAAGGTTAGCGCACAGATAGAGTGACGCACGCTTTGGCATTTGCCAGGTCTAGGGGTTGCTACATGCCTGTGTGGGGCCTCGATTGTTCTGGTGAGGCACGGTGGCCTCCTTACACCAAGCACCTCAATCGACAACAGTGCCGCATTCAAAGGCGGCACTGGTTTGTCTGCATCGGTGGCGAACACCCGCGCAATCATGCGACAGGCAATCTTTCCTGCGGTCGATAACAAGGAGCACGGGTATGCATGTCGCTGAGGAAATCATGCCCTGTTAAACAGCAACCATTAAACACCATGGCAACGCATAAATGCGGCAGACCCTCCTTCAGACGTTTGACAGTCATGCATTCACAACAGATTCATGAACGCGCAAGGACAGGATAAAATGGGTCCATGGTTGTGGATGGGTTCACGTATTACAGTTATCAATGGATGTAGGGGTACGCCAAATGGATGAATGGGAAAACGGAGATGCATTTTCTTTCCCAAAACCGGAAGTCCATCTTTCTTACTTTCTTACATTCGTTCGTCCTGTGCTGAGAGCCAAGTGAGATAGCCGTAATGCCGGAAGGGCATGATTTATGTGCCTACGTGCTACTGCAAGCAGACAGCAGATGGCAGAAGATAGACACGGACATCATGGCTACTAGAGAGATGTCCCCTTAATGTCCAGGCCATGCTTTGTTCAAAGCCTACCTACCCGGCACATGCGAATCGGTGAAGTGCAAACATGAAGAGTCCCCAGCCCACTGAACGGCGACCCCAAGGAATCATCTCAGGGGATTGCCAACGAGCCGGGGCGGCTGCAGCTTCTGTAGAAGCCCCCACAGCCACGTAGCCGCTCCTACCAATATGGACTACTGTAACTTAATGAGTTCCCATCGCTGGTGGGGATCAGTGGTTGTGTAACGCTGCTGCTGCTGCCATCCTTGTCACGTCCCTCTAGTCCATCAACTGCGCAGCGCCAGTCGTCACGTTCCTCCGTTCAACCAACCGAACATGGAGCCGCAAAATTCGCAACGGACACGTTAACCTTTATCCTAACGGCCCCATCCGCATCCCAAGCCCAACACCTTGATTTCATCCACTTGCCGAACACAGGCAGACAACCATTGTGCAGTGCGAGTTGCCCTCCCAACCCGCATCTCATCTCCATGCATATTCCACCGCTGGTAACAACGTGGAAAATGTAATAAGAGGACCTTCACGACCCATGGCCAAACGGCATCGTGCCGGGGAACAAGGCTCTAGATACCCTGAGAGCACCGCACTGTAACACTGCAACCATCGTGTTATGTTATGTTCCGAAGCATTTAGCCCCAAGCATTACTCGCTGGCTTCGCAACATACACACACACACACACACGGCGAGAGTCACACAGGCAATACAAGCACGTTTTGGGGTTGAGCAAAGACTCGCAGCAAACCCTTACTATGGATTAAAAGCAAGGTTTGCACGTTAAGGATCCTGACTTGCAACATGGCATATATTGCCACCTACTTGTGGTGGAAGGAGGAAGGCCCTTCCAGTCATGCTCTCTGTTCTCTCTACATATCCGGCTGCGTATAGCAGAAAAGGTCCGATCGGAAGATGTCCAGAGCCTCCAGATAAGTGTTCATACCGGATAACGCTACCCTTAGTTATAGATCCTCCCAGTCGTCAGGATACTACATTCGACTGACGTCATCGCGCAGGAGCTCTGCGGGCGCCGCCTCCTTCCCCAAAAAAACAAGGAGAAAGCACACACACGAGCACGCATGCATGGCAACTCTTCAACCAGCTCGCACCACTATGCCACGCCACCACTATTTAGCCATCACATATTTCACAAGTACGAGCCCTTCCTTATCAACAAACTGTCCACCTTAAGCAGCTTTGTATCTCATCGCCTCTTACGCAAATGCATTACCTCCCCGCATATCAATGAATTAAGATAATTCGCCGAGCTTTAAATGTGCCCCACGCGATTCGAGCCGGCATAGAACGTCGTGGAAGGACTGACGAAATGCCTTACCATCCTGATCACCGCGAATCAAACCCGTCGCAATCGACAGCTTTCACCATAGATGCGGATACCATTTCCGGGCTACCCGTCCGTCCTACCCGTCCACACATCGCCCAAGCTATTGCGCCACCCCTTATCTCCAAGCACCAGTCTTGCCTTATCTTCCCTGCTCGCTTCCCGCAGATCCTCATTCCATTTGCGTGGCCTGCTCAACATGGAGGTGCCCAGGCTCAGTGGCGGTCCTGACGGCTCTGAACTGAGCGCTTCAAAAGTAGCCGCTACGCTGCACTGCCGCGCCCTGGTGTTTTGTGAGGCCCGCAATGCAAGCGGAGCACCCCACCCCACCCACCCGGCCCCCCAGCGCCCAAACCCTATGGAACAAACACGCAAGTGATTGGCTCTGAACACATACAGCAGCACGCAAGCCTGTATAGGTCAACATGTGAACCATCCGGAAACCCATGTTTCATCCCAGCAGCCTGCGGGCGACGCCTGTTGGTAGCGGCCTGTCGCTTCTGGCGGCAGGCGGCAGGAATGCGATCCATCGTTCCCCGTATGGTTCCTCTTTGCCGACACCGGTAAATGTTGACGACACCCAAACCAAACCACCCATCGCTTACTCAGGCACCTCCCCACCTTTCCCAGCGCATGTATTGTAGTAACCTTATTACTACAATTAATATTGTTACCATTATTGTAATAATTATGTCAAATCCCCATTCATCTTATCCCTTTATTATTTGCATACATGATAAAGCTCGCTGTCCTCTAGCACGGTTCACACCAGCCACGCATCCTACACGCACTCGGGTGGTGGTGCATCAGTGGGTCACTGCAATAGCCAGCCCCAGGAAAAGCTCAAGATCGCAATGCCACCCCCCAAGGGTCGCTTTGCTGTATATGATCAGCGACGCGTTATGGGGATTATCACCGCCATCATCAGGGATCATCGCAGCCACACAACGTCAACACAACCTCAAACCAGGCAGCTGTAAGTCCCTACCCATGCCTCCCTGTCGTCTTTATTCAACGATGCCATGAATTTGAAGCAACTCGATGGCTGTTTTGTCTTGATATGGTGACACACTGCTGATTATTCGCAGTTCCCAAACAAGCCCCTACATACACGCGGGCGAGAAAGCAGTATAATAGCAGGGTGAGGATGCTCTTCCCTGGCCCCAACCTGGAGGAGCCCAAGCCCTTCCCTACACCACGTATATCCCCCGCTGGTGCTTCATGCCGCTTCGTTCCGCAAGCCTCCCGCCCTTAACCGCGACAACGGCGACAGATGGCAGTCATTGACGCCCCTGCGGCTACTGAAGCACGACAGCGTGCCTTGCACCTGTCTATATCATCAACTTGGAGGTATACGTGAAGTTCCGTTTCCAGGGAGTCCACGGGTGGTGGGCTTCGGTGGATTCGGTGCACGGGAAACATTCCCCCGGATGGATGCGCGATCGCCCGTGGATACACACGGGGCACCCCTCCCTCCTGGAATGGCAACACCCGCTGACCCCTGGGCCTCCAAGACTATATAGGAAACAAAGCACAATAAGGACATGTAGCGCGTGTAGTAGGTGAAAGTCGCAAAGGCTTCTAGGATTCTGAGAAGGTGCAGAACTACACCTTTATATTGTGGAAGCGCGTACCGTACGTAAACGACTACTACAGCGCAGTCATCAGGAAACCAACATCCTGTGAACTGTGAGGCCGATTTGCCGCCCGACTGGTAGGGACACCTACCATTTTTCTAGCCAGCTCACCAACGCACCGCGCTTAACGTCCGGTGCAGAAGTATTAACGTCTGCTGTAGAAGTATGTATGCTTCTAACCTCCCCCGGCCGGGTCCGCTTCCCATGGTCCCAGCCTCTTCACCATCATAGCGAGACCACCATGGTTCCATCAGATCCAGATCCGCTGCAGCGACCCATGAGCTGCACCTGGACCACCCCTCCCTGCTGTTTCTGCATAATGGCCCAATGGACCAATCAACACGCACGTGCACATCTGCTGTAAACACATACCTCCTCATTCACCCTCAACTTCGTCCAAGACCGGCAGGGAAGCCGCTGGCCCAACACTGCTGCCCCTGCTCACTCGCACACCCAGCTTCCGCATCTGTCGCTCCAGCAGCAAGGCCTTGAGCCGCTCGCGCTGCGCCCGGGTGGCGCGATCCGAGGCGGAGACGCTCCGGGGCACCAGACTCAGGCCATTGTGTACGCGCAGGCTGCCGCGGTGGCTGCCTCCGTCTCCGCCTTCGACGACTGGTATTCCATGCCCAGAATCAATCGACAACGAGTAGTCACCGCTGCCGCCGTCACCCACAAGGATGCCAGCGCGGTAAAGTATAATAGGGTTGGTGCCCAAACCAGCGCAATTCGCAGACATGCTACGGCCGAGGAGGCCACGGAATGGGGCAGCGGCCGCTACGCTGCTGCTGCTGCTGTCGCCGCCACCGCCCCCACTGCCGCTTCTGCTCATGCTTTGACCAATGCCGCTCGAGCAAGGTTGTCCACTTCGCAGTGCAAGGTTACCGGCCCCATCCGCAGTGCTGCCTCCACCGACGTATGTTGGCGATGAGGTGGTGTCGGCACTGCTGCTGCCGCTGATAGCCCGTGACTTTGGTGTCGGCTTTGTGATGTTGAGGGCCATAGTTTCCCCGCCCAGCTCCTCCCTCAAGCGCACAAGCTCCGTCAGCACCTCCTCGAATGACGGCCGCAACGCCGCGTCCGGGTCCCAGCAGCGGGTCGCCAGGGCCACGTAGTTGCGGGGAGCGAAGGGAGGGAACTTGGGACGGCGGCCTTCCTTGGTGATGGCGTGGCCGATATGGGCGCGAGGCACGCCGGCGAAGGGGTCGCCCCCGCAGAACAACTCCCACATCAGGATTCCGAACTGCACGTCGGGATGTCGAGGAAAGAGCGAGAACAAGCGGGGGGCAAGGGGTCTTGAGACGAAACGCCATCCAAACTTGAGCGCACCGGTTCGACATAAGGCACTATGATGGTTGGTCGCTGCTGCACTTCGCACCGTGCTTGTGGCCTAGGCATGCACCACGTCACTCCCGCCCAACCTCGCCTTCACCCACCGAGTACACGTCTGCCGCCTTGCTGATTCGACCCTCCAGCATCACCTCCTGCAAGCAGGTGGAGAAGCGGCAGGTTGACAGAGTGACAGGGTGACAGGGTGGCAGGGTGGCAGGGTGGAAGTGTGGCAGGGTGACAGGGTGAGCGCCCCTGAATCGGGAACGAGCATGCACATCTTCAATATCAAGTGTAGTCCCTAACCCCCACCAGCAGCCCTCTCCCACCTCGTCTCCTATACCCTGCCCCTTCTACCCTTCCCTCACCGGCGCCATGTGCGTGAGGGTCCCCTGGAAGCAGCTGCTGAGGTGCGTCTCCTGGTGCTCCATGCGGGTGGACAAGCCGAAGTCCGCCACCTTGGCGACCACTCCACGTCCCTCCGTGCCACTGCTCTTGAGCATGATGTTGCGCGCCTTCAGGTCTGGATAGGGGCCAAGTAAAGGGAAATGGCACATGCTGAGGAAGCAGACTGCACCTGCACCTTCTGTCCCACGTGCTGTCTCCCATGTGGACCGCTTACCCGAGTGCAGTACGTTGGCGGCGTGCATGTGCACCATGGCCTTGGCCACGTCGGCAGCAGTCTCCAGCACACCGCCAAGGTTAAAGGTGCCACCTGGGGGAGCACAAACACCGTAGGGAGGAGCTGTTCGCTTTCAAATTCACTCTGGCCAAGACGAAGTGCGTCTTCTCGAGGAATGAACCTGCCGGGCGTAAAATAGCTTCACGTCTACACCCACCATAGAGTACATGACTTTCAAATACAATATATAGATCTGGGATTGCGACTGCCTGTTCGCGGATTATTGACGAGTGCTGTGGGGCCGTTGTGGGACGGCGGTTCAAACTTACGGCAATTCCAAGGCAACGCCCGCAGTCGAGTTCGGGGAGATGCTTCGCACGGTGTTGACCTGAACATACCTACCAGCCCCGCCGGTAGTGCGGAGGCCACCTTGGCCAGTCCAAGGTGACTTTGGGTTCTTCACCGATTCTACAAAAATTAATGAAAACTCTCGTAAACCCACGCCGCACTTCGCCAACATACAGTGCCTTTGCGGCTTTGACCACTGCTGGCCGACCCACTATTGCATGGCCCACACCTTGCATGAAGACGTGCTGGTCCAGAGCGTCCTTCAGGCATCCTTTGTCGCAATACTCAAGTACCAAACGGACCTGCGCAGGTGAGCCACCGAAACCATGAGCAGATCCGTACCTTGTCGATACGTCGATTTGCTGCATCGTCGGAGTTTTAAGGCCAAATGCTGCACGACAGGCGATCTCCCACATTGAAATTCCTCCATCCCAATTTAGGTCATCCCGCGCATTCCCCACCGATACAATACACAAAAAAACCTTGGGTAGTTACAAGAGGAGATAGGGGAGATAGCTTCGAACTTCTCCTTCCCTTCCCCAGCCCTCCAGGGTCCATTGTGTACCATTCCTCCTAATCCCCTCCAAATCCCCTCCACCGTATCTGCTCTACCTCGTAGCTATGTACAGTGGATTCGGAGGCAGCGACACTCTCATCTGCCCCTGGAGGTGGTGGGTCGTTCCCTAAGCTCCGATACATGTTATTCGTGTTCACGTGCGTGCTGCCAGGGATGAAGACAGAGGCAGTGGATGGATGAACACGCAGGGTAGATACGCGGTGAACACGTATAACCGTCAGGGCAATTAAAAGGTCAGAACCATAGAATTCGAGAGGAAAAATCAGACGTGGGAGGCTCAGGCGCCATATGGCCGCGCAAACGCGACTTATTGCAATGCTCATGTGCGCTGTAGATGGCTGCCGTCGGATCAGACGTTATGTGTGAGGTGGCTCTGTGCATTCCAAGCATCTCGCTCGTGTCATAGTGTGCACGGCACGGCGCCCTGTCAGCCGGGGCTATGTCACACGCAAACCCGTGGGCCCCTTGCCCTCGTCATGTCGCCACCGCCACAGCCACCGCGCGAGAGAGCATAGGACAGATGAAGACGGCCGAGGCTCCCTCGCACATCTCCCTCGCCGCCGCACCTGGGCGTCCCTAGCATCTGCTGGACCCCCTCGTGCGTGGGCTCGTGGTATGGCCGAATGAAGTACGTGTACGTTGTCACTGCCAAATTTATGCACGTGGGGAGGAAGGAGAAATGAGGTAAGGTGGGAGCAAAATGTTAGACCCAAGTGCCAACGTTCGACTGAGGCTGTCGACTGAAATCGTATGCATCACATTCCATCACGAATAACACGTCACGGTGTCGCAAATACAAGGCAAACGTGACACGGTATCATCACCATCCTCTCCGGCACTGTGCGCCCCCCCCCCAATCCGGATTCCCTCCAATCCACGCACCGATGTTAGGGTGTACTAAGCTGGAGCTGATGGCGGCCTCCATGACCGCCATCTTCTCGCGCTTCTCTTGGCCCGTCATGTTGGCCGGCAGGATCATGGTCTTCACAGCCACAACCTGTGGACGAGGGAAACTGTAGAAACATCGGGAATGGACTCGAACGAGCTTAAGACATGCTTGGTGCCACGACATCAATTGAAAGCAGAGTGTTCTTCAGAAGGCCTGCACCCCACCCCACCCCACCCCACCCCCATCTGCAACTAAGAAACGGTCAGTATGCGGCTTTATGTTCCTACTCACCGTTCCTCTCCAGATTCCCCTCTGCACCTTGCCGAACTGCGATGAATGGCAAAAGGGTGCAGGAGGACCGGTAAGACCCACGACTTCGGAATACTGAACCCAACAGCCGAAGTGAGAACAGAGAAGCGGCGAGGCCGAGGGGAAAGTGCGGAGGCCCTCCGAGTGAACCTTCGGAGACTCTGGTTGCGCAGTGCAGCGCTGTGCTGTGGCACAGTTGCGTTACGAACGGCGAGTGATGGCGGTATAGGGAGGGACAGGTACAGCCTGGGCAGGCCGGCGGGGTGCACGCACCACCATCACCTGCGCGATGCAGAAGCTAAGATGTTGGCAGGCCAGGACGCAGTTACACCCAACACATTTCGTTTCTTATCGTAACAGGCTACAAATTCACCATCATGACATCATCGCCACTTCTGTGAATGTTTCGGATCGGTAGAGTATAGGATTCCTTTGGACCCGTGTGGAAGAGAATGCGTGACGATGAAAAAGGATTAGCCAGGGCGAGGAGGTAGTACGAGAGGTTGAGGAAGGACTCACCGCCCCAGACCCCAGAACTTCAAACAGCTGAATGGGATCTTCCGATGAGGACTTGGCCCGGTTGAGGCATCGTCGCGCGTCCTCAATCAGGGCTGCGCGTGGAGGCCATACGCAAGCGGGCCATGCAAGTGCAGGGGGAGGATGGGCGGCAGGGCATCACGTGTACGAGCTGAAACAATAGGGGTACAGTAGGGGCAATATTTAGGGAGGGGGGGAGAAGATAGAGCCGCGGGCAGATAGAGAACCCGCCGTGACACGCTGGCTTAGGCATGGGAGAAGCGGGAGGGGAGAAAGGGGGGAGGTAGGGAAGGGGAGGGGAGGGGAGGGGAAGAGGAAATCGAATAAAACGAAACCCGGTGCTGATACTTAAGGAACGAGTACTAACTGTGAGGGTCGGGCTGGGAGGGGGACGGGAGAGGGAAGTGTGAGCGGCCGACCACTTCAAAGGCCGGTGCGGTATCAATTGGGCCTTACGCCCCATGCCCAAATGAACTCCAACCTGGTCTCGGGCCGCCGGTGAACGCAACTCCGGAACCACCATTCAGAAAGACTGAGAGATGCTTTTAAACGTTGCCAGACCCATGGCATGCATAATAGCACAATCTAGCCGTTGGGTACATAGATCGCATTCCGCAAAGATATCCGTGAACCCCCCAAGAGCTTACCCATCATTCTTCCCTTCGACCCGCAGACGGAGTCGGCGCTGTCTGTGCTGTCACCCGTCTTTTTGGCGCGGTTGGCATCAAGGCAACGCAACAAATCGTACTGTCGTAGCAGCAGCACGTCCATGCGTTCCTGCAGGCAAATACCAATAAATGACTAAATAATAACAATCCAGCTGCAAACCAAAAGATGTATTCATCTTGGTATACCATCCAGTTGTTCATGGACCATGCACAAAGGGGGTGCCGGCGGGGGATTGCCTGGCTTTCTAGAGACCAACACAGCATGTGATTTACCTTCTCCTCCTCAAGCCGTTGCATGGCCTCTGCCAAGCTACAGTTCGCTGCCTGCAAGGAGTCAAGGTTGAAGGTGCAGAGTTTTCAAGACTCTGTTGCATATCTTCATAGCTCGCTCGTCACCGTACCGCCTAAACAACCAACCTGGGTAACTTGTTACTTCGGCGGAGTGATAACGTTGACGAATAGTTGAGTTGGGACGCCTGGATATCTCCAGAATCCGTACGCACCGTGTACGCGCATGATAGTGGCCCCCAGAAGCAGCATCATTAGGGCGGCTCGCTGTGCTGCATGAACACCCTTTCTATCAATTCTTTTGGCACCCTTAACCGCCAGACACGTGACATCACAGCCCACCCTGCCCCGCCTTCATTCTCTGCTGCTGAGATGCCGAGATCGCATGTCCCAATCCCTCAGGGTCCCTCCCATTAACGCATGCATGGGTGCCTGCAAGGGTGATTTTCCAAATGTGCGATTTCGCGGCAGCTGCTGGCACCACAGTCACACCTGAACCCATATCCCAAGCGTGTATGGCCGGTGAATGGAAGTGCTGTAGGTGACACAGTTGCCATGTATTCCTCTCCAGCTATCGTTTGCAAAAAGTGCAACAATTGAAGTTCGGCGAGCAAATCCAGATGCCTCACATCCCCGTGGGCGGTGGAGAGACCCAGACGCACACTCCGTTTTGTTTGCGCCTTCTCCCTCATCATCCCTTAGGTGGGCAGATATACTTCAACACACGGTGTCCCCCAGAACGGAGCGGCCCTTTCAAAATCTCAAAATGCTGTATGGAATGCTGCCATGGGAATGCTGCCATGGGAATGCTCACCACTGTCTCGTCAAGCAGTAGCCGCGCTCGTTTTAGTGACGCAATAGCCACCAGCAGCAGTGCCGACACCACCATGGCTATTAGCAGCACCGCTACGACCAGCGGCACGGTCCAACTTGGCGCGAAACCGCCTGCGGGTGCGACCTGGGCGGACAAGAACACGCGACCCCAACACCGGGCGCTATAATCAACGCTGATGGGGCCGGCTTTCAGAGAGAGACAAGCGAGGCAGCACCGGGCAGTGCTTACCAGTTATTATGTGGGCTGCTTCAATACGTTAAAATGTAGAAGACCCCGTGAAGGCTTTGTTAGTGGTAAGCCACGCGGGCCCAGTCCAGCAACCCCAAGTCCAGCTGGGAAAAGGGGCTGTTGGAGGGGATCACGACCGCATGTAGATTCCTTGCGCCTGGGATCTCCACTACAAGATGTGCATTATGTGACCCGATGCGTTGATGCGGGCAGCGGAAACCGAAGGAAGACGAGGGCAGAGCGATCGGAATAGGTACTTGTACGTCCTACAGGCCGCATGCGCGTGGGGCCTATACATGTGTGCGGCAGCGCGCTCACCCTGAGCAGCCACACGTCGTTCAGCGCCTTAACCTCCACTGTCACTGCATCTTCGTCTCGGAGAGCCGTTGGAACGGATTTATAAATTGCCTCCTCGTGAGTCGCGTTGACCGGTCGCACCAAGGCGTAGTTGAAACCCTAGGACCGGCATCGAGGGACACGGGAAGGCCTCAGTAAGCCAGTAAGCCAACGGTACTGCGGGCTGCGGAATCGCACATGTAGGAAGCTGTGGTACCGTGCACTAAGAAAGAGGTCGCGAGTAAACGTCAGGATTAGACATCCTAACCACTATCATGATACTACAGAAACGTAATGGGCTGTAAGGGATCTGGTCGCGGGGCGGATCTGCGATGGGGTGAAGATGACATTCAACCTTCAAAGCTACGAGCGTTTCTGCGTTGCCTTGTCCTAGGCCCGAAGTGCTGCCTTTGTGCTATTAGGGATGCCCATACCTGGTATCGCGACAGTCTCGTGGACCTTTTTCCATACCTAACGCTGAAGGTGGGATTCGTGCGACCGTGGATTCGTGATTTCCAGGTCACCGATTATAGAGACCCTGTTACACCCTGGTTCCATCCTACCCCTTTCTCACCTTTTTCCTGAGGATGGACAGATACGCGTCGTCGCCCTGTGCCACTGCGTCGTAGTTGATGACAAGAGTCATTAACCCCCACCTAGGCAGAAGTACCAGCGCAGAAACTACAATGTAACGGTCATGGAGGTAACGGTAACGGCAGTAATGGCGGAAGCAAGAGCGGCAGATGGCCATATGGCAAAGCAGCGCCGGAAGGCAAGAACATAAGCTACTACAGCGGGCCCCCTCCCCCCTGCAAAAATCTGCGATCGATTCCTGCCCGTCAGTTCCACCTGACATGATGAGATGGCGTGCTGGGAGGCAGCAGTGAAGCAGTAAAGGATTTGAAGCCCGCGCAAAAACATCCAAGAAACTAGAAAGAGATTTGAAAGTGAGAAGGACGTGCTGAGGGCCACAGCCCCAGTATATGCCCAAAACCTGCTAAACTCCACAGACTACTGTGCTTTATCCACTATTCGCTTGGTGGATGCGCAGACGTGACACAAAACCATACCATTTTTCGCGAGAGGTTGAATTGTAGCAAATCGTGCAATTTCGCACGCTTTGGGGCAGATTCGAGTACGGAATGGCCGAGACATTTTCATGATAACGGAAGCCGAACACCTCCTCTGCGGATACATTCGCTATGTTCAGGAGGGGGTTTGGAAGGGTGGGGTGAATTAGGATGGCGTCAAGAGCGCCCAAACCTGTCGCAGAAACGTAAAGTGATGGGAGGCTATCTATGAATCACTATCTGAAACATCAGATGCGGCATGGCAAAAGAGACCGTAATGTCTTAGGAGTTTAGTCCAGGATCAAGATCAGCTGGCTTTGGCCCTGAATGAGGCCCAGACCTCCCATGAGGGTATGGCCTCCCCCGTATGACCGCAACCAACAATCTTTTGCTCCGCCACGGGCATCAGACCGCGTCTCTCGTCTTGCGAGAATCACACCGAGTAAGTGCTCTTATGCCATAAATGCCCAAACCTTCACGCCAAGAGAAAACATACCCTAAGCCACACTTTCCCTACCAGGCGCTTGCGGTGAAATCCCTGCGCACTTACATGTTTAATCTTCTCGAAACCCATTTCCCTTATCGTACCCAATGAACCAATCCTCTCACGTGTCCTAACCCTAAAGCCCCAAGAAGCTAACTCGCCGCGGACATCCCACGCCCTGATGTTGCTTCCTGGTTTCCCATCGCCTCATTTGCGCGAGGGAGGATTTCCAATTGCCGAGTAGCGGGGCCCCCAGGCTGCAGGAGAAATACGGCTGCGATATAGTGCTGGTTCTGTCGCACTCACGCACAAAGATGGGGTAGCGGATGAGTGCGCCCAAGTAGCCCTGCCCAAGAGTCAGAGGCCCCGCGACCTGCGGCTCCCGAGTCCTGATAGCCGCGAATACGCTCTCCCGTCGAAGAGGATCTGGAAGGAAAGGGGAGGCGACCAGGTAGAAACGAAACAGCGGCAGCAGCTACAGCAGCAACAGCCAGGGTGACCACACCTGCCAGCTGGTCGCGGGGCGGGAAGAGTAGTGCCGCATCCGCTGGGCGGTAGGGGTACACCGCCATGGGCTGTCCGAATGGCTGCAGCTGAAGACTCCAAATTGATCCCGTCATCGTCTGCGGCAGGTGGCAGGCCGATTCGAACAGATTCAACTTTTGCTTTACGCCTTCTGCGTTAAGACGACGCTAGCACATACCCCAGCCCCCCCCCACGTCCTGAGAGTTACGCAGGGAGGGCGTGCCAACATTGGCCAAAGTACATGTGCGCACCATCACGTCGCACAAGCAGCACCTATGCGCAATATACTGACGCAACCCGTTGCATGACCGTTGCATGACATGACGCGGGATCCTACGGGTCTGAATCCATGCAGGTGAATGCATGGCAATGCATGACAGCCTCATTGCCATGACCAACCAGAGCTTGCATGTGCCACCATGACCACAACGTGAGAAACTTCTGCTACAATGCCAAGGAGATCATTCAGGTGGTCACACCACGACAAACGGCTGACGCGCATTCCTAGTGGAACGGGCGCACCAATTAACGGGCCCCATCAATTACGCCAAAAGCATCACCACCAAGGGCTATCATTCTTGTCGCCCTAATCCAGCGCCACCATGATGGCGGTCGGTCGCGACCCGCCGCACCCGCGACATCAGCTCCGCCGCCGTGTTGTTGAAGTTGGCCAGCCAGTACTCCCACTCGGGATGCTGTCGCACAAGCAGCGAGAACGTGACTCCGGGGGTATAGGTCTGCTCCAGCTGGATCTGAGGATCTCGTGACCGGGGAGCCGGGCAGGACACCACGCAGTCGCCGGGTCTCAGATGCTGACGGAATAGCGTGCCGCACCCTTTTTGTTTCAAGGGTTGTCAAAATTAGACTGTTCTGGCCTATCAAGCTGTGTGCAGAGAGGACCTCCTTGTCACGCAGCAACCCTCTCTTCTATTTTAACTGCTGGCCTCCCAGCAAAGTGCACAACGGAAGAAGCTCTCTGACGATATGTAAGCTTATCAGGAAACGAGATGCGGCCGGGGACCCGACCTATGGCGCTGATCTCCGCCACTACCTAGGGCCGTAGGGCTGAACCAACGCCCCGGGACCGCCTGTGGTTCTCGCAGAGTCTTAGTTCGATGCCAACGTTACCCATTGATCCCGTGTTTTGCCGTCTCGTTAGCAAAAGTTAACCGGACTTGAAAGGATAGCAGTTGCGATTGTGCCGCAGTATCGGGTGTTGCTGCTGCCTTTCGTTGCTGCTGCCCCTTCATATGATACTTTCCCCTGCGCTGCGCAACGTGCTCTTCTCAGTTGTGTCCCATTCACGTAGTCCAGCTTTTCTGTAGTGTTAGCAACGTCAAATAGGGCAATTTGACAGGCCGGCAAGCAGGCCAGCGCGAAACCTGCTGCTGCTTACCCTGCCCTTTCCTGAACCCGCATCATGTCAAGAAATTGTAAACTCATCGTCTCTGTCCTCCCCACCTGGAACCCCGTGGCGGCGTCCACAGCTTGGCTGCGCGCGTCGTTTTTTCGCTGCTGAATGTGCGACAAAGACCCAGCCAGGACACCCCACACGCCCAGCCCCGCCAGCAATACGAAAACTGCCAACGGGGCGCCCAGTGTGTTGATTGGATGAAGGCGCACAATGTTGGCCATATCCTGCACGGGCCGGCAGAGTAGACAGATGACCGGTAGGTAGGAGGAGTGAGAACCATAGCGAGGTCCCAGCGTGGTGCCCCTGAGTGCCTTATGTGTGTGCATGTATGTGTGTGTTTAATGGTAGGAGGGGGTACGAAAGAGCGCACCTCGCGGGGTTTATGGTGGATGTAGCGAAGGGTGGGGTGACAGCTGAAAGGTTTCTCTTAAGACAAGGAGCGAAGAGAACGTGATATACATTGCACTCATGAGGGTTGGCCAGGGGCGCGTTCCATGTCGGCGTGTAACGCAGCGTGGGTCGGGTGCGGACCGCAGGCCCCGAAAACTTGCATCTGCCCTTAGGAGGAAATGATCCCCACCCCAGGTGCTATCCTGGACCCCGCTGCTGAGGCCGCAGGGACGTGCATGCCGGCTGCGCGGACGGTCAACCATATACCTTAAAAGTATCCCAAGTGCTAATGAAGCCCTGTGCCCAGCGCTTTAATGTGCTGATTTGCTCTGGCTTGGAGCCGCTGTTCACCGCCACGGTGACGGATGGGGCGTGGTGATTCGCTGCGATTGCCTCTGCCTTGGCGCGGGCGTCCTTTGAGAAGCTGGGGACGACAGCAGGGACGTCTATTACGGTGCTGGCTCCTCCCAACACCCACAGTTCCGGCTTCTGTGCCATCCCTTGCTCAGGATCTGTTCCGAGTTTTTGTTCCATTTCTCCGTGACGCACATCCTGTCCATCTACATCCGGAGATTCCGGGTCGCCCTCGTGCACTCTCCTCGCCCTCATTTGCAATTCTCTTACCACGCCGGCCCTAGCCGATTGGAAAGATAGGAAAAGTAAGCTTTACCCTCGTCCGCAGGGTGGCAATCTACAACACACCCAAGCTTACATGGCATGATTCGCGGACTTGAATAAGCTCTGAGCAAGGTCTTTACTGGATTGCAGCTGCAGTAGTACGCTTGAGGGATCTTCGTTAAAGCTTCTTGCAGCTGCGGCAGCCACTTCCTCGTCATTTGAAGCCTGTCCAACTGCAATGTTTCCAATCATATGTAATTTTATATTTTGTATTCGATGCCTTATATCCCAATAACTGCACAAAACGCCTAGGGCGGTACTACCAGCACGTCACAGAGCAGGAAACGTGTCTTCTCTCATCATATCTAATAAATTTAAGAAGTTAACCTAACAACCTAAGACATCCATGGCAAAATGAACAAATCAAATATTTACAAGCCGTAGGCACGATTAACAGCAAAGCTTCGCTTCTGTAGTAAAAGCACGAAATAAGTCGCTAGGATGCCATGTATTAACAATAAATCAATATAAAGAGAGTTTTCCTATCTGAATTCTCTCCATGTCGCTCATGGGAATACCGGTTTCATCATTTGTTGTACGTGTAACGTAACCTTACATGTTGCACAATTACCGATAAAGAATACTTTTAGTTATTGCTCAAGAATATTTATATTATCGCAGCGTTAAGATACGTGCAGTCACACGCTCGGCTGTCCCACGGAAATGATGACAAAGCCCCTCAAAGCCCCTCATCCCCTCATTAAGGCGAATGTGAAAGAACTGACTTATTGGGACTCTTACGATACAGCTCAACAGTTTTGCTCATGGGCTTGTGAAGGACCTCTGGCCCACAGCCTAAGGCGTCTGGTTCTACCGATTTCTGCCCAAGGGACGAAACCACATGCAAACTGCAGCAGCGGTCAAAGCAGAGGGACATCTAATTCAGTTCGACCAGGTGTTCGTCATGCGGAAAGTTGAGAGCATGCTGGCGGGGGCACCTGATGCACCCTTTGTCGAATAGCGGCGTGCGTACGGATTCCGGCTACCCTCAGAAATCTCAACTCTACCAAATACTGCAGCCAAAGTAGTCAAACAGTGGTCTCTACAATTTTGTCGGCGTCCCGGCGGGCGTGGAGGGCCTACTATCCTGTGGTAGTCGTGGCAGGCGGGTTTGGAGGTAGTGGAGTTACCAGGCCCGGGGTGGGTTGGAGGGGGACCCTACTGAGGTGGAGGCACCATACTGCAAGGTGCCTCCACCATGCCCTTTCCTTGGCCTGATGCCAGAAAGCTAGAGCTTGAGCTCTAGCGTAACTGTAGGATAGCTGTGCCGAGATGCTGGCTTTGCAGCTGCATCCAACTGAGACGGCACCGTGAGCTGGACGCATTGATTGCGTGTCCCTCGTACCCAGCCTGCGTTGCAGTTAGGAATGTGTAGGAACGAGTATATAAAACATTTACTTACTTCAGAGGATTTTCACCCCACCAGCCGCCACCTGAGGTGCCCTCCAAACTTGCAAACCCGATCAATGGTCAGCATCGTGTCTTGCCGCAAATGACAACGGACTGTTGATCTGTGAAAGGCAACTTCGTGTGCAGCTCCATGCCCTGCAGAATTATTTAAAAATTTCCATAATCGCCTATGGTTGCATGAACCGTGCCATCGGCGATAGTTGTTGGAGACCTGATAGCTGGGGGGAGGTTATCGGCTCCACCCGCTTTTGGGCGCGGTCCCAAGTTTCGCTCTAGGAGTTACGTGTTTTTCGGGGAAGCTATCTACATGGGTTTTGAGCGCGACGAGAGAAAGATCCAAAAGTACAAGCTATGGTCTCTGTGTCGCATTGTTTCGATTTCAGCTCATGTATACTTAATTGCTAAGGTCAAATAATTGTTCACAAGCATTGATAAGTTCCCTAGTGTATACCCTTTCCTTCAGCAATATCGAAGGTCTGGTAGGCAGTCCTTGGGGTATTTCGTATGAACGGTCGCCCGTAGCCCTGGGTGGAGAGCTAAGTACCCCTCCCATCCTTTCGTATCGAACGATGAAACCATTTAAAAGGAAATCCTCTTCGTATCAGCTCTATGAAAAATCCCTTGGGCATTGATAAAGTTTACCCTAGCTGTGTGGTCCCTCGTTGACCATGCGAAATACACGTCGTTTGAAGAAAAATTTTCCATAAATTCACAGCAGATTAGATTGTGAATATCTCTGTAAAGGTTAAGAACATGAGAGGCGCGGAGAATCCTGCGCACCTTATACGGCTTTCGCCCACACCAGCGAGATGCTGCATGTACATGCATGTACATGCATTAGAGCTGACTCTGACATGCACCCTTCAACAAATGAACACACCATAGGTGATGTGCTTGGCTAAGGCTTCTAAGCTGTACAGCTTATGAAGGTAAGGTTTACAACCGAATACCATCAAATGTATGGCAATACCTAAAACAATCATCTTCAACTTTTTCCACAGCTTTTGACCAAGGAAATTTTTCCATGCTAATGCATGCAGGACCTACGGATACACGGAAGAAACCCACCGTACAACTTTGCATCAGTACATACGACAGTTCACTAAATGAATGTTGAAGGTGGAACGAGCTGTACACACAATAACGTGGTGTCCGCTGTGAACTCGGCAGGCTGAGGGTCTGAGAGCGATGCTAAGCTATCTTGCTCCTTGGCGATGCCGGGAGAAATCAGTTCGCGGGGCGGAAGGATGCCGTCCTCTGAATTACTCACTTGTTTGGAAGAGCTCTCCAACATTTTCTTAACACCCATCTTCAAATTTCCAATCCATGGCTGACTACAAGAGCTTATCGATCGCGATACATCTATCATCTGACACATAGCGGGTACAACATTGTGTTGTAAGGGAATATTGCGACATCTTGTTGGGTTCAAATGTTGGGCCTTTCTGGACTAGCACGGAAGAGCAAGGAAAAAGGTCAATTGTTTTTCGCCTCCTATTCTTCAAGCCAGAACGTGCCGGACAGGTACCTCGGCCCTGTGCCACAGTTCGCAACTTCCTCATACTTATATTAACAGGTTCAAAAACTCAATTTAACGTGCCAAAGGACGTTGTCCTTTCCTCGAATGAGCGCCTCGGATTACTGACTCTGCCCAGGCGCCTTTCCATTCCTCTCCTCGGGTGCAGTGCGGGAGATGCGAGGCGAATACCGCGCAATTGTGAGTCTGTCTGGACATCTCTTCCCTCTAGGGCTTCTGAAGGCTTATCATCTATCTAACGTCTTATCGGCGATGGCATATGGTCGGAATGCAAACCGCTTCCCAGGAGAGTGTATTCGAACATGCCGAGTCCTAATCGTGCTGAAGCATCTCCCCTTTCCTTTGGCAGCTGCACCATTAGCTCGCTGCTTTAAGCTTGACCCAGCACCCACTGAGGACTGTAGAATCCTCTGCATCGCTCGAACAACGTAAATCTGCAAGCCAAATACAGGTAATGACAGCGCAACCTGGAAATCCGGCACACAACGATGAGCCGGACTTCAGTAGATGTACTGGGTCCCCGCCATGGCTCCATCTCTGAGCGTTACATTCATCTGATAGGGGACGCAGAGGAGGCATGAGAAATGCAGCGCCACCGCCTATTAGTCCATTCATCCAGTTAGCCAGACACCCAGCCAACTAGCCAGCCGATTATGACGTCAACAATCATGTCAGCCACTCCAGCATCATGATGATGTTTTGTATGCCAGTAAACCAAGCAGTCGCTACCCGTCTTTTCACGCAGGGGCCCGGAACGAATGATGTCAGATCCGTCTCTCTGAGCCGTTAACGAGCCACGGTGTGGAGCGTTAGCGGCTCATACTGAGGCGGTTGTCACATGCGCGGGTTGCAACACCGAAAGATAATCTGACACCTTAGTTGAAGGATGCGGTGTCATCTTCGGCCGCGTGCTATATCTACCGCATTACCCCTACCTTGGGGGCAGCCTTGGTGCATGCCATGGCTGACCCTTGCGTCGGCCCTCGTTCTCTGTGAGGACGCCGAGACTTTGGATCAACCTGCCGTTCCTCGAGCATTCCTCCCCCCCAACTTCACATAGGTGTTCCAATTAGCCGCGTTCTTGTATGCTACAGCGTCAGCTACATTTGGTACTGTACCTTACCGCCAGCGAAACCAGCAGCAGCACCATGAACCCCTTTCCTATGACCAGTGCGATTGCAGCAAGAAGGGGTGCGCAGCTGCCCCACACAGTTATCATACAAGCCACGGCGAGCCAGCGGAGCATCGTCACCATGGCATAGAGCAAAATCTCAAAGCCAGGCACCGACGTACGTGCTTTAACCGGCCCCCCTCTAGCCCAGGGAGCTTTCACAGAAAGCTATAGCGCCAATCGACACCGGCCCTGGCCATGTGGATGGCGGGAATCGTCACACCGTCACCCAGATACAGTCCTCGCCCATGCTTCACTGCTCGCCCCTCAACCCTGCCATTGCTCCATATGCATCATCGCCCTTCTAGTTCCCTTTCCGCCAGTGTCACAGCCCCTTCCCGTACCTAGGCCTCTGTTACCCTGGCCACTCGCTCTCAATTCACCCGCTCCTCCGCTTACAGCTACCCTAATCACATCCTCACTGTACCTGGAACTTCGCCTTTCGGAAATCCTCAAATCCTCTTTTCTGTCACCGCCTGTTCTGGGCCCCTGCCGTGGTGGGACTGCGTTCCAGGTAGTCCCCATCCAGGTCATCGTCGTCGCCGTTCCCGTCCATATCCGCACCGCCGCCAAGAGTCAACTCCTCACGATCCTGGGGTCAACGCGTGGTGGTGAAGGGTCAAGGGAGGGTCGGACAGTTGGTTAAGTTGCACACTCTTTCCTTCCACCTTGCTAAGATTGGACGTAGCGGTAGGTAGGAGCACCGCGGGGCAAAGTCCGTAATGGACATAAGCAAGAACAAACAGTACAGTATCAATAGAACGCGACGAGTTGAGCTGTGGGGAGACGTGTGTTAGTGCGAGACGCAAAAGCGTAGGCAGTGAATATTAAGAGTTTGTAAGCAGCCCAAGTTATGTGCGAGTGAAACCGGTTTCCAAATAAAGCTCGGTGCGTTCCTTACTTCTCTGCTCCCAAGCCCCAACCCTCCGCATGACGTGCCCCAAGATCTGCGACCTCCAAGCCCTCCCAGGTAAACACACGTTTGGCTGGGTTGGTGTGGGCGGACCCCGTGGTTGCGCCCACCCGCTCCATTCTCCCTCCCTACTACAACCCTTCCCCCTATCTCTCTAGCGAGCTAGCTGGACAGATTTGCCCTATACGCAACATCCTTCGTTCGCACGGCCCGAGTGGTAAACCACACATACACTGTCCCTGACGCGCACCTCCTCGTCCCCACTGCGTCCGATGACCTTCAGATACTCGTCCTCATACGGCTCATGAGGGTCAGGGTAGGACCGCTTCAGGGCGCGGTTAACGTCAAAGAGGGCCTGTGTTTCATCCGTCCATGCATCCGTCCACCCGTCCATGGAAGCATTCCATGGGCAAGGGAAGGGAACAATTCAAGGAAAGACCCGAATAGGGCGTCAGTGCAGCCCTTGACATTATACGTACGCGCAGATGCACATGTAGATGCAAATGCACGTATGATTCAACGGTCTTTCTGTTGTGGCCAGGCAGCTGCCCCTGGTTGGCGACGTGTCAAATGAACACGCAACACACGTGGGCCAAAACACAACGAAACTTGGCACACACTGCGCCCGGGCGGACCTGCAGGTAATTGATGGAGGTGTCCGTGATGCGGCGGCCCTGCGCCATGGCCTCCAGCCGACGGGCGGCTTGCTGGAACGCACCCTTCACCAAGTCGATTCGGTAGGTTCCGTTGCTCACGTCACGGCCTGTGTCCCCGAAACACATGAACATAACCACGTAGTACAACAACACGTTAACCAGGAATGTCGAATTCACGTTGCCGCACAAAGGGGTTGATATGAACAGAGTCATACACAGACAAGTGGCGTCCGAGTGGCAGGTGGGAACGCCAGGTCCATGAGCAGGCAATACGCACATGGGAAAGGGCGGAAAGGGCCAGACGGGGTACCCAGATGGCGTACCCAGACGACAACCTCAACTGATACGGCGGCGCATTGCCAGCACACTCAACGTATTGTTTTATTGGATTCTAATCTATCTATCTACCTATTCGTCTATCTATCTACGTTAATTGCATCCTTGCGTTCCCACACAACTGCTCCCGCTTTTTAGGATCTGCTATCTAACTGTGCCGGGTGTAGTACAGTGAGCCGGTGAGCTACTGCATGAAGGCTGCTCAATGCAGTTGGGCGCTTTACATATTTACATATGTACCAATTTGCCATTTGAACAGCTGTCGGGTCCACCCATCCTTCCTATGTACATCCTTTGGTGTGAGCTCCAACCCACAGCAAAGGAGCACCCTTGCATCCCCCCAAAGGCGTTCACCATCCCCCACCTGTGAGTGGGCAATCCACGAAGAGTCGCTCGTTCCAACTGACAGCTCCATCGTACGACCCCATGGAGGCCGCGGCCTGACGGGCAGACTCCATCGCACAGCCCAGGGACATCTTGGAGACGATGCCGCCACTGCCCACGGATACCTGCAAGCATACATATACATGCACATATATACATACATTACGTGGGAGAAGAAGACGGGCTAAAAGGGAGTTACACGAGAGTGTTCCCCCAAAGATAAAATTGCCCACCAGCACATTCACCAAGCAACAACCGGAGTTTAAGGTTTCGGAGCATGGCCTCGCTTCTGATTGCAACTTAAAGGGACAGCCGGACTGTATGGTGCGCGCGGGGCACCAGCTCACGCCAGCCACGAACCCGGCTGTGCCCGACGATGCCCCTAGCAGAAAGAAGGCGGAAGGCTGTTTCTCAGAACATTGCTCGACTAGTTGTAGTCCGCCGCTACAAGTGAGATAGAAGAGAGCCATTCACCGACGGCGATTGAAAGCGCCGACGGCGAAGAATGAGTAATAGTGGGAATTGAACACTTGGGTGCGCTTACTTCATGAATAGCGTGAGAGGTGACAGGCACATCTGTTGTTCTGCTGGCAGGAAGCACACATTCGCCGGCACGGGAAACACCCGGGGCGATCTCCAGGTGACCCACTCTCGCCGTACATACTCCGTGTGGCCTAACCGTGTGGCCATACTCCCTCCCTGCGACCAAGCACTCACCGCCTGGGCGCTGTAGTCGTGCTCCTCGCCGTAACGCAGCAGGAAGGTGTACAGCGTCTCCCCAAGGTCACTGATGTCGTGACCGGACTAGGAAGGCCCGGGGCGAAATGGGGTGGGATGGGGTGCGGTGTCCCGGGGTGTAGAGAGAATACACGTATCGGGAGGAAAGGGGAGGAGGGGGCGGCACGCGAGTGTGCAGGAGTGCGGTAAGAAACTTCAACCAGAGACCCGATGCGAGAAGTTGTGTAACCAAGGAGGGTGTCTGCGGGGGGAGAGGTGACGAGACACAGAATGCGAGCCTGCATGGTGTGACTTGCCCTATCCCCCCGCCCGATCATCAGGTCCCGGAACATTACGATGATGAGGTGGATGCAAGAGAAGTTGCTGAGCCAAGGAGGAAGGGACCCATGCGACTGCGATAAGAAACACCACCAGAGACCCGACCGGGGCGGTTGCGGCGGGCGAAATTTCCGCATAAGAAGGGTGTACCATATACAGTACTTCCCTTTCCTTCTTTTTCTGATAATTTCTTAGCCATGTTGTTTCCTCTGTGCTCAGGTTACGGTTTTCAGTGTGAATGCGAATATCAAACGGGAATGTAGCAAAGATAACGCGTGCAAATCTGAAGCCAGACCTGCAGCGATTCAGTACCATTCATGAAACCATTATATAATGCCTTGCCTTCGGCTCTTCGGCCCTGGAATCTCCCCCCACAAACTTTCCTGTTCTCCCTTAAGCACCCACCCACACCCATACTTGCAAAACCCAAGCTTGCGGTGGTCCGCTGCTTGCCCGCGCATCTGTGGCACGCACATACGCACTCACACACAAACCGCCTTCCCGCATGCGGAAACACACCTTGAGCTCCTCCTGCAGGTGGGCGATGACCATGTTGGTCAGACTGTAGCTGGACAGGCCGCCACTGTTGACTTCGTTCAGGCGACAGGCCTTGAGGTACGTCTTCAAGACGAGCACCTGAGCGAACGAGGGTTCGGGGGACGGGTGAGGGTGCATATGCTGATGCATTTTCCTCTCCGGCGGATTGAGCATACTTAGCAACCGACTTAGCAATAGAACCAATTCAGCTAATAACGCGAGACAATACGACGAAGCAGGCAGGTAAAACACCTCCGTGCTGCTATTTGAACCAAACGCACACCACCTTTACAAACCTTCGGAGCCATACCCGTCAGGCAGCCAACCCACGCGAGTTTCGATCTACCTACATAGGAGCGGCGGGCGCTATATATATTCCGCAACCCTGGAAGCTGATTTGCGCTTCCCCCCAGAAATCATAAACACTCGAAACCTTCAAATTCCTCCGGCTCATGCAGAAATTTCGCCGTTTTTCTTTTTGTGCAGCTACCATCCCGTCTCCCTGTGCCGCGCAAAGCTCTTGGCCGCGTCCAAACATGTCATGGTACGGATTCTCTTCGTCATAAGTCCCAACTCCCGTTTCCCAACCAGGCCCCTTTTCCAGGTGGCGGGACCTTTCGCTTTTCCCATCGTGTCGTGATTTGACCCGCACCGCCTCCTCACGCTGAACCACCAGAACCGCAGCAGCCACCCCCATGATCTAACCATCTCATTCTCTATCCTTAACAAAGCGATTCAGATGCATTTTACATAGGTAGGAATCCTTCAGGTCCCACTTCGATATCCGATACCCCCTTCCTCCTTGCCTCGCCCCTAGGGCACTTGACCACCGGAATACCCACCAGTGGCTTCACCGGTGGAAACGCCCTGCATTGCTGGACCATGTAGCGAGCCGCTCGGGGCCCGCTGTCGTCACTGACGCTCACATCCACACACACACGGCTCTTGGTCCACAGCTGTAGTGGTGGTAGTGGTGGGTGAATGTGGTGGTCATGGTGCAAGGGGGTCAAGGACGACGATGGCCATGCGGTGGGGGTTGGGAACGTGGGGTGCAGTAAGCTGGTGTAACCGGAGAACTACGTGGATCAAGTGAAGCTGAATGTGATGAAGGCAGTTTCAAAACTGTATACCTGCCATCGAATTGGGGGCTATACTCCCAATCAGGCCAGGCATGTCTGTGTATCTGGGTTGCTGAGTTTCGGCTCCCGTTGCGGACTGAGGTGGGGGTGGGGATGAGCACCAACTCGATGAAGTTCTTTCAGGACGTGAAGACAGGTTGGAGTATGGATTCTCCAATTACGACAGCCCATCCAAGCGATGTCAAAAGGAAATGGTTGTGACGACGATGACGCTTCATTATCATAAATAGTCAACAACGTGTTATGTGTGCATACGAGCATAATATAGTCAATCATCGATGCACGGAACCATACATGAGAGATGGGCTTGCGAGTATGCTGTGAGGGATGCGAAGGGAAGCCAGGCAGTGGCAGTGGCAGTGGCTCCATGCCGCAAGGAGGAGGGGAGCGCAGTGGGGGGATGGAAAGGGGCGTTGGAAAATTGTCTATTTCAAAGAGACTATCACAAACGAGACATACCGCACCTTGAGAATGGGTATCCTGGCGCGGGGTATGAGCTGCTGGCGAAGGATGTCTATGTTCTTGGCCCGGTTCAGCGCGTCTGCGATCTTCCGTAGTCGCGCGGTGATCTTCGCACGGTCGCCAGGCTCGTAACCTGCACATGTTATGGTGAGAGCTGTCGGATTCAGGCCTTGAGGAAGAGTCCTGAGACCTGAACACGCGCTATAAGGGAATTACCCGAGGCTCCAAACCTAAACAGGTGCTCATCGCTCATCGCTGAACGGGAGAAGAGGCGCTTAAAAGGAGGGCTAGGACGAAACGTCCAGATGGCGGCGCAAAGAGGGACCGGAAGATTAGACGAAAAGCCCACATGAGGTGGGTCCTAAGAGACCCCAAGCCAACATTTTTTCGGTGTTGTGCGGTGCGGGTCAACAGTAGGGATGTAAACCAAATGATGGCGTCATCCACAACGTTTGCATGTGCAGTGCGGTTAGGCCCCACCTGGCTTCCCTCTATTAGCTTCCACCCACCCACCCAATCCTTATGGCGTAATGCGACCGAATCCGGTACCGTTATATTTCTTCCTCAATCTGTAACCCTGGTCTTCCTGGACCCCGCCACGGACTTTGTTGGTAATGTGCAGACAGTGTACAGGCATGCAGCTGGTAATCACGTGGTGGGTAGCATAACCCTGGGTGAAAGGTCCGCACCCATCACCTACTGGGCACAGACTAAACACCACGACACGGACCCCATTCAATGTGTCTACACGAGGGGGAAGCCCTCGGCCCCACAGGGACCTGGAGGTGGAGGGTTGCATCCCCCCCCCTTCTCTCCTTCCAGTCGTCTGCCTCGTAAATGACCTCACGTGCCAAGACTTGGTCCTATTGACATTAAGACTCGGGGGCTTTCAGTTGTGATTTTCGTATTTTCCCCTTATCCCCACCCCCTCTTTCTTACTTTCCTCCCCCATGGTGCTGATGCACGGGCACCAGCACTTCCCACCCTTCCACCAGTCCCCTCCAACGCAGGGAGGGGGTCGATTAGTAGAACAGAACAAATTCATAATAAGTTCATATTCCCATATTTATCCACCCCGCCCCTGCGTCGTGAGACCTTTAATAAGCAAACGTCAGACAGGAGGTGGAAGTAAACCTCGATTACACATAGTATCCCAGACTGCGCCGCTCACCCTGAGTCCGTTCCTTTCCGTCACTCGGCCCCCGAGCACTCTCACCTCCTGACACCCGGTCCGGCTCCATTACTCCCGTCACCACAAGGTCCAGGTCACTGTTCCACGTGGACAGCCCGTTGGCAAAGCTGCCGAACACCTGCAGCTCCACGTGCCGGGCATTAGGCCATACCTTGCGCACACCGGCACGGATACTGCCCAGGGGATGAGGAGAGGATACGGGGCCCAAACGGGGACGCAGACGAGCATTGCAGTTGAGCTGGGCGGACAAGCGGGGGATACGGATGTGTAAATGAAAACCAGGGAAACCATGAGACAAAGACCAATGGGAGTGAGTCGAGAATAAAGAACGATCACAGGAGGTCACTTGGTTGAGGCGAAAGGGCGAAGAGGGCAATGACTGACTACCAACTAATATTAGAATATAAAAGCATATCCGACTGTGGAATGAATCGAAGGGCACTGATAAGGCAAGCGCAGAGAAGGGTCGGCACAATGAAGAGCCAGAAAAGGCAATGTTGCGCAGCCGGGACTGCACTGATGCCACCCGGCAAGGGGCATATGGGTCACATCCTTCCCTTCCGTCTGGTCTCAGGTCTGGCCCCTGGCCTTTGAGATTTCCAGAGATATGGAGCCCCATGCCGCCGGTACCCTCCTCCACTGCATCCCGGTTACGCTGAGATGAAGGCAAACGTATTCTTACAGAGACCCCCCCGGCCAAAGCCCTGGCGTCATCCCCGCAGCTGGTGCAGCCGCCACAGGCCGTGCTGTCACCGCAGCCTCCTGCCTGGCTCCCTGAGCAACGCACATGTGCCAGAGCCGCGGCTTCATTCAACCGCATGCCAAATCCGGGCCCATGGGGGACCGGCACCGCTTCCTCACACATATACACACGTATCCAAGTACGGCAACTATGTGACCAGACCTAATACTGGGGTATAAATGAGCGCCCATGCGTCCCAGCCCAGGCCAAATCACATCAGCTCCCCTTGCCGCCTCGTGGCCACCTTCCACCAGCCCGACTTATCCACTTCCGGTATGTCTTAATTTCTTGGAGCCTCCCCTTTGGGTCTCGTCTGGTCTACAACTTTTACTTCTGCAACTGTTGGGCTTCTGTTCCTATTCCGCAATGCACTGCTACACACTTGCTGCAGAAGAGGAAAGACTGGTTGTAGAAAATGGCTGGTGGGTCCGGTCCTAAGACAAGATGACCGGGACCTCTGCGCTGCTCCATACGTAGCAATCAGCACCAGCCGCAGCGACAGCCGTGTGACAGACGCATTTGCATCTCTTATGCAAATGCGCAAAGGACTATGCGCAGGGGGGAATAACATTGACCATAAAACATGGACCATTTATTTATTTATAATTTATTTACGGCATTGGTATTAGCCCATTCCCCATTCTTAAAAATCCCTAGGTAAACCGTAGCATGGTAAACCAAGCCTTACTCACGCTGCAACCACCTCCATGCGTTGCCTCTTCTCACCCTCCGTGGGCACCACCCTGGAGCAAAACTCTTCGATGTTGTAATGGAGAGGGGAGTACCGTACCGTGCTTGCTGACTGCAGCTGCGATGGCGCCGCTGCCGTGACAGCTACATCTGAAGCTGCCGCTGCTGCCTGGTTCGTCGAGCTTCCAGCTGCTGAGGGCGCCTTCTGAGACTGCTTTTGCTGGTCCTGTGATTGCTGCTTCTTCGCCGCCTCGCCTGACTGGCCGGAAGCGTTGGCTTGCGTGCAGAGCTGACGGTAGCGGGATCCAAGAGGCAGCGGCGCCACCGCAACCATTGCCTTTGCCTCTAGTGGCGACGTCAACGAGGCAGTCGCGGCGGACGTCGGAGTTGCCGCTGCACACGTCCTGGCAACGTCTTGCCGGGCTAAACTGCGAACTGGGCCAATACCGCTGCTGCCGCCACTATTGGCACTGACATTTGCACTGCTACTGCTACTAAGTGTTGGACGACGAAACGAGATGTGTCTCCCCGAGGACGCAGAACCTTCACTAAGCTGGGCAACGCGTTCCCCAGTGCTAGAGGCTGCGGGAGAAGCTGCAGCATCAGCCACACGACCCCCTCCTGCGGCTGTGCGCACCAAGGCCCTCAGGCGCGGGGGGCAGGGCCCAAGAGCGGCTCTCCGTAGGTGTAGCAGACCGGGGTGCATTTGCCCAGGTGAAACGTCAGGGCTCGGGGGCTGGCCAAAGAAGTGCCCCTGCGAGGGGGCCACCGTCGCTGTGCAAGGTGCCGACGCCGAGATTGGCCGGCCACGGGGAGTGGATGCGGGGCAGGAAGCACACGCCAACCGTGCGGAGGCGCTGACTGCGCCACTGCAGCCCATAGCCGGGTAAGGCAGGAATCCCGGAGCAGGCAGCATCAAGTTGAAGGCGGCTACGGAGCGGCCAAGCAGGCGGGCCAGGGAACTGGCTGCAACTTGCACAGTGAGGTAGCGCAAGCTCTTGGTACGCCGCTTTTTGTCACGTCTAATGCGCAAAGAGAAGCTATACACAGCTTAAGGTAAGCGCCATGACTCCACCGGGGCCTGCTTCAGCGCCAGTACTCAAGCCTGCATCGCAGCACGGCAGCCATCAAGGGGTCCCTGAGCATAAATCAATCGTACATTTCGTGATAAGGAGCATCTGGTAAGACCTCACAACATTGAAGACGTATAATGTGGAATATACGCGCAAATTGAGCAATGTACGCACAAGCAGGGACTCACCCCAAAGGCAAATAGAGTGTTTACATAAAAGGCAATTTCGTGTATGATTATTCACTAGATCTAAAGCCTAAATGCAGCCAGGATATTCAGTTATGGCGATACGTTCTGGCAACGTACCCCAAAGCCAACGAACTTCACACAGCACCGCTGAGGTTCAATCCTTCTTGACTAGATGGAGAACATGCTTTGTGCAGGTCTTGAAAATTAACGGTAAGAGAGCAGCTACAATCGCATGCGATCGCTTCTCACATAAGGCCTTCGTGTGTGCATTTTTATATCCGTCCCACGTGGTTTAGGATATGTAGCAGAACATTATAAAAGTAGTAACCAATTTGTTACAACCCTTGAGAGGATTTCATCGTTAGGGTTTGTCCCGCGAGATTCTTCCCCTCGATTGTGAGCCAATTTGCCCTTCCTCCATTCCACCATCCCACACATCTTCAACCATCCATAGTTCATTTTCCATCACTCATTCAAGGATTTTGCAAAACGTCGCACACATACTCTGCAAGTGCTAAGGAAGACGTCAAGCCTGGCGACTCAATGCCGTACAAATTGACCCAGCCTCGGACACCATGCCCATTGCGCGGCCCCTGAACCAAAAAGTCCACAGGCGGCTGCCCAGGTCCCGACAGCTTAGGTCGTACACCGCTATATGCGGGCTGCAACGCGCCGTCTGGCAGGCCGGGGTAGTACCGCCTGATAGCCGGGTAGAAAGAGTGTGCTCGGTTGGGATCCACCTGGCGCAAATGTGCGGCAGCAACCGCGGTCATCAGAAGCGGTGCAGCAGACAGTTATACATTTCCAGCCATAGTTCCTAATCCGCTCATACATGCCCTGACAAGTCCTTCTGCCCTCCTCCCTATCTGAGAGAAGGCTTTTGTTCGCCACATTACCGTGATTAAACGCTGACAAATAGCCGTGTAATGCAGTGCATATGCTCTATATCTCTCGTTAACCCATCGGCTCTCCGTCCCAGCCCCAACATGCCGGTATGAAGTCTAACGTGACTCGTACTGAAACCACTACCTCTTTGTAACTGCACGTACTTGGACTTGAAGCACCCTCCGCCCCTCCGCCTGGCCTCATCTCCCCTGGCCTCATCTCCCCTGGCCTCATCTCCCCTGGCCTCATCTCCCCTGGCCTCATCTCCCCTGGCCTCATCTCCCCTGGTCTCACCTGGTAATCCACCTCAACCGGCGCCTTAGGGCCCGATCCCGGCCCCGGCAGCCACTCCACGTCCGGGCCGAATCTCGCCCCACCCGCCAAGTCAAGGGTGAGATGGGTGCCCAACCCGGCGAGACTGCGTTCCGGCATCGGATAGATCAGGCGGCTAAATGGGGAACGGATAGACAGCGAAAAGTAACTGCCCTGCGCCGATTGAGGTGGATTAACAAGTGAAGGGGAGATGAGGCCAGGCGGAGGTGACGTAGGAGGGATTGTCGAGTTGGACGCGGCGGGCAACACGGTGGGAGAGCTTGTGGGGATGTGTGATGCATCAGTCGGGAGATAGCAGAAGATTAGCAGGGAGGGATTTGAGGTTGCAGAACTGCACCCCCTCCACGCCCGTCAGTGTCCCAGTCATCTCCCCTCACAGACATGGTCTTGTCACACACCGCCCGCGTACTGAGAGGGTGCGAGGCTCCTGGCCCCACCACATGCAATCGTGAGAAGCTCCCGACCCCATCACACCTACCTTCGCCAGGTGCAGTCGCGGAATGGAGCTCCGAGGCAGGCCCGACATGCTGGATGCCACCCGCATAGCGTGCAGGCCCGCCGCATTGACCACCCAGCGAGCTCTCAGCCGGCTGACCTCGATCGGTCCATCCGACTCCACCATCCCCTTAGAAGCGCTGCCAGTAGCACCGTTAGCCCCCGGGCCCCCCAGGACCTGGCTGTGCAGCTCCAGAACCTTGTACGGCGTAGGTGATGATTCCGCGCCAGTAGAAAGCGGAGCCTGCTCCAGCAATCCACCTACTAGCCTGGTGTTGAGAGCTAAGACCGCCCCGTGAGCCTCAGCATCAGCTAGCAAAGCCGCCATGTAGCTGCGGCGGAGTATGGAAGGGAGGACAGAGGGGAACGTTCGGCCCTCGCATCAACAGGTTGGGGTGTCGGCACCAACCTGCGTGTGCCGCTGTGGCAGCTCCGTGGTTGTGAGGGCACATGGCGGTGAGGGTGTTTGTTGGAAGTCTTTAGATGAGGATGGCGAGATTCTCCACTTCGTCCTCGGTCTCACCCTGGACGCGGCTGTACCGTCTGTACCGCCTGTGCCTCCGCAGCCGCGGCGGACCAGTGGCGCTAATCAGTAGCGTTGCAACGGAAGGCCAGGTTTCCGTAATAAATAAACAGACACACACAGGCTGACAAACGGATAGACTGACGCATAAGCACATATATGCACACCTACACTCTCCTTCCTGCACGTCAACCCGCCCACTGTCCACGCTTGTCGTGACATATCCTCTTCATGAGGATCCCTCCCCCCTTTCCCCCCCCCCCCCACACACACGCGCATCTCACTGTTTGTGTTTGCATTTGCCTTTGTGTTTGTGTGTGGTGTTGCGTTGCGTTAGCACTTCAATTCTCAATCTCCCACTTTCTCAGTCACCTGTGGCTGTCCAAGATGCCCGTGGAAGGGGACAACAGCGCTCCTTCGCATGCCAGCGCCGGCTCCAAGGCCTGGGCCTCCGATCCGCTGAGCAGCTGCAGGTCGGGAACCCCATGGCGGGCCGCAGCGGCTTGGAAGGCCCCGAGCTCCGGCAGCTGCCTGCACCAGCAGCACCGTCACCGTCACCGTCGCTGTTGATGGCGGCCGCAATGACTCACATCCCCATCGGTGACCTCTGATAGTGAGCCGACGTGCAGTGAGAAAGAAAGATATAGATAGACAGATAATATAATATAATACAATATGATATAATATAATATGATATAATATGATATAATATGATATAATATAATATAATATAATATAATATAATATAATATAATATAATATAATATAATATAATATAATATAATATAATATAATATAATATAATATAATATAATATAATATAATATAATATAATATAATATAATATAATATAATATAATATAATATAATATAATATAATATAATATAATATAAATTATACATTTTGAGAGAGAGAGAAAGGAAAGGAGAACGGTAGAGTGGGAAGAGGGGAGAGGGAATACACGAGACCTGGTCGTACAGTCGTAGAGGAACGCACAACATTAAACACCGCGGTATTACAGCCGGGTGTGAGTCGGGCACTGGATGTTGCCAGCCGTCTTCGGGAGAGGGACAGAAAGAGGGGGAAGGGGGACACCATCAACCAGCACTACGTGATTCTTTCTGGCGATTGCAATGCCGCCCCCTACCCTCTCATTCCGCTCCCCGCCAGAGGCGAACTCACTCCTTCGTCGTCGCCACGATCAACTTGGTAATGTTCTCGTGCGGTACATGATAAGTACGGCAGAAGTCGTATAATCGTTCTTTGCCTTCCACGCACATACGCGCCTTGAGGCTGCCAGGTGGGTAGTAGACACCCGCGTGAATGACTGCTCCCATACATCGGATCAAGCCGCAGAACGCGCGGACACCCAGGCGTGGTCATTGCGATGATATGAAGCAAGAAATGGGAGAAACGCGGGGGCAGCCGGCTGGATTGGGGGGCTTCGGTAAGGATGGCTTGAAGACGCACACTGGTGTATAATGACTGACAAAATGACTTAAAATGATACTTTCTATTCTCAAAAGCAACATTGAAGGGACAGAAGTCTCTGACATCTGAGCGAATTAGCCCCTTCGACGGCAGCGGAGGGTGCCTCCAGACCTTCACTGTGTCGGGAGCTGGTTTCCGTCCCGATTGCGCCAGCGGCCTCCACAACCACCACCTCCCGCCCACGACGTGCTAGCGCTCGGGCCACAGCCAGCCCGATGACTCCTGTGCAACCAATGGAGAGAGTGAGACTACCCGCTGCGGAATATCGGCCGGCCGACAAAGCGGGGAGATAGATACACATATGGGCTGGAGGATCCTGATTGACCGACTCTGAAGTCGGGCGGAACGAGGCATATCAATCCGAATCCGAATCATTGTGTGCGAGTGTGTCCTACTGCTATTTTCGGCACAGCTGCAAAAACTGGCTTGATCTGGGTCGCAAGCTTACCTGCCCCTATGACCACGCAGTCTATACTATCTACATCCCCGCCGCTACAGCTGTTATAACCCGCCGTCGAGCTGTGAAACCTTCGTCGCATGAAAATAGTGGAGGGCCTGCTGCAGTGAGTTGCCTTCCCTGCGTTGGACCTCGTCTCTGCACCTCTGCAGGCAGCTGCCTGACCCAGGCACTTAAGTATTCTTTCATCGTTCCGATTTCGTGACTGTTGACAAGACCGAGTGGAATTACACGACCTTTCCTGCTGGGGTTCTTCCGTTGTGGAACATCGCACATCCAAACCTCTGCGCCAACCATAAGAGGCTGGAAGCTGTCCATGTAGCTTAAAGACATCAATATCTCTGTAAGGATATAGAAATGACCGGATAACCCTGTACGCTTGCGCATCACGAGCCATCATATATACATCAGACGCACGGAAAGGTCAAAGTCCAATCCAAGGAAGAAATACATGAAGTGCTAGGCAATGAGTAGGAACGAAAATTTTTCCATTCGAGATGGAATGCTCAGCGGGGCAGGATAAGAAAGAGGTCCGTTGACAATAACGACCAACCAAACGCGCCGAAACGCAAAAACGCGAGAGACGCGGCCTGGGCAATATCGAACGCCCGATTATCAATGCCGATAAAAGCCTCACAAGTTCCGATCCATAAATGTATGTCACAGAAAGTGTGATGACGTGAACATGACAACCGTTTTAGGTATAACTGCAAACCCCTAAACAAGTCCGTCTGCACCGCCAAGAGAAGGTGACCTTCAGGTTAGCTATGCCTTGATTTGCATTTACCCGAGGAATGTATTATGAAACCACTGCGAATGAATGCAAGAGTCCCACAACAGCTCCATCTGTTCCCCCGAGGCCTCGCTGAGTTGGAATCGTGGTCGACTCACCCAATCGCGACCCACCCTGGAAGAGACTCGTTTATCCGCATCTTCGACGTCATTCATCCTCCATTGCTTTCTCGCTGTGTTGCACCGCCACCTGCCCTAATCACACCATGCTAGGGACTAATAGCGGGCCATCCGATTCTGTGCGGCTTCCGGGCCCAGCTAGTCACCACCACTCCAGCTGGCCCACGCTCTGCCAACAACCTCACACGCCTTCCGCAGTCGACACCCCAGCATCATCCTCAGCCACCTTTTTCCGTCCATCCTTGTCTCCATTCCCAACCTTCTTCTCATTCGCCCAGTGCTTGGTAATGTGCACCGGCTCCCCCCGCACCAAGCCGTCCGCGAACTGGCGCATATGCCAGGCCTTCTGGTCCGTGGTTCCGGAGCAAGGGAAGTGCCGTAACAGCCAAGAGCCCCATAACCCCGGGTCACACAGGTGCCCTGTCACCGGTGGAACCCCCGCAACGGACTTGCCCAACGATGCTGCTGTCACGTTGGCGTCATGGTACGTGCAGCCGCAGCGCGGGTAGCAGGCCGACTGGAACAACCGCGGGTCGAGAACCTGGAGCCGGATGCTGAATCTGTAAGAGCATTTGGGCATCAGGACGCCGTAAATGTCCTGCGCAGGGACAGCAAAAGACAACCAGCGGCCAAGGGCCGTAAGGAGGGCTGGTGGTGATTGTCGAAGGCAGGGGCATCATGCTGCTGGCCATGCAACACCTCCTAGACACATGCCACTGGAGATGGGCGGTTAAAGAAGCCTTTCATCTGGGCCGCTGGCTGTGGAAGGGCCGGCGGACTGGACAGCAAGGTGTCACGACAAATGCCTCCTGGATTACGAATATGAATACTTATACCCATATAATTTAATATACAATAATTATATTATATTTATTTATATAATATCCACGAAAGTGACACGAAGCCACGACTCCAAATACGGAAGGGGCGGGAGGAGTAAATCCCCCGAAAAATTCCTGCTTTTTGACATGTTACGACGTACGATGTACGATAACCAGCTGTTTCCCCGTTTGCAGGTTGTTTGCCTAACTGGACTTGACAATGCAATATGAAGCAGCCCGGACGAGCAGCTAGGTCCCTCACAGGCAGTATTTTCAACCCCACAACCTTTCGAGGAGCTCCGAACAAACCCGACTATTACTTATCGGGGGGTTCATCTTTGGTGTCCCGACACGTCCCAGAAATGGCCAGACCGACTCCAGAGGGCTGGTGTCTCTTATGATGTGACTGTTAACTATAGGGTTTGAGGGTTTTATTCATACGCATGCACATACATACACACAGACACAAGCACATACATACATACAGACAAAGACACAGGCACCTAGCCGCACCTGATCCCAAACCTGCGGTCGAAACGCCACTTGTCCGTACATGTCCCAAATCCAATTGTACACACATCTCGTCACCCCGGCCGTGGCCTTGAAGAACAGAGCGCCGATGTTGAGGGGAGGGGTGAACTTCTCATGCCGTACAAACTCGTACGCGGCGATAGATGCCGTTTCGTTAAACAACAAACACTTCTCCATCATGGCGTACATGTCGCCCCCGCGGTCGTAAAAGTATGGTAATGGATCGCGCATCATTATGATGTCAGCGTCTAAGAACATGACATCGTGGCCGGCGGAAAGGCCGTTCAGGATGTACTTTATCTTAGCAAATCTGATACGCGGGGTGGGGGTGCGGTGGGCACGTGGGGTGGGGGCGTGGGGGCCGTAAGCAAAGCACATGACGTGGAGCAGCATGACGTTTAACATCAGTTAAAAAATGTGTTTCAAACAATGCTTTGGCAAAAGCGCTTACAGAAGGTTTCATTTCGTCGATTGATCAGTCGCTCATCGCCTCTGTGAGGTGTGTGTTTGATAGAAGTGCATACCAGCGATAAGAAGCTGGGTGCGGCGGTGCAACCAACAAAGGAAACGGCATCAACCACCATAACCACAACAGGTCCGTCGCGGGCTGCCGATAGGCAGCAGTGTATGAGCCCTAACCGACCTAAGCGGCACCTTGCTTATTGTTATGTGACCCCCTTTGGCGGGCACACTGCTCGATACGGTACATCTTGCATGGGAAGCGTAGGTGGAGGGTCATACGGACTCCAACGGCGCCACGGTTGCATCCTGAACCCCTAACCTTAGTTCTCTGGCCCCATTATCGCAACGCTGGTAGTTGCGACAAGGCGCTTGACGTGGAGACAAGGCGCTTGACGTGGAGAACACAATAATTCCATCCGAATCCACAATTTAGATCCAGATTCGTTATACCGTTGCCCGTTTAAGGCTACGGTCTTTGAAAGGGAAGCCTCTGACGCGCAGAAGCGGCCATGACTTGCTGAAATCCTGGCCTTACCCAAGAGCGTTGAAGCCATCGGTGTGGAATCCCAGGGACTTCTTCCCGGCGGCATGCTCTGCGTCCCGCACACAATGGTGACTGTAGTTTGCTTGCAGCTCGCGGCACATGGAAAACGCCTCTCGCGACCACGCCACCAGCACCAGGCGCCCATCAAATGTCTTCCCCGCATCCGTACCGCCGGAGACCTTCACGCGGCAAAGGCTGTCTAGGAAAATCGGTACTGTGCGCTTTAGAGCTTCCTCATTGGCCATGGCCAGGATGATTAGACTTGATGGGCGATGGCTAAGGTGCGAGACATTAATTGCCGCGTTTTTCACGGCTTCCCTAAACGCGCGTGTGGGCAGTCGCACTCCATGCTGGAGGAAATGCGACTGAATCATCATTGCCACATGGTTGCCCGATTTGGACTCGACGCCTTGCGCGACAAGGACGCTAAGCACGAGCGCTGTCGCAAGGCGTATGAACATTGGGGCTGTTCCCCTGTGGTGAATTTGCTTCACATCATACAATTGAAAATTTCTTAATTTCTTTTATGGCCAACGTTGCCACGCGCGCAGCGTGTGCCGCTGCCGCTCTTGTTATAAAGATTAATTGGGCGCTCTGCCTTTGTGCTTTGGATCCTGTACGCGATGAATCAGCAGTTGAATGGTGAACAAAATGCTCTACGCCTTTTTAGCTTATATATCGTATTGGAAATCCGCGCGGAGTAACGACCAACGAACTGCAATGGCAGCCAACGAGCCCAACTGCCAGAGGTCTGTCGGTCTGGCACAGAGGCTCTGATCCAAACTTCATTTCAGCAACCTGAGTTTCAAAACAATGCATGCTGCTCAATTGTCTCTGGCCCCGGCCGTCTGTGCGCTGCATGCAGGCCGACGTGTCTGTCCAAACGGGAGGGAGGCCTTGCGAGGCGGCTGAATGGAACATGTACACACCTCTTGTTATGTAATTTCTAATAGAACTTCAACATATAAGCAAACTACGTACAAGCCACGATGGCAGGATCCGCGTACCTGGTTAGCCTGACAGCAACCTTTTACAGCTCCCCATAGCAATGCCCTGCCAGTAACCAGTTGTCGTACAAATGGGAAAAGTCAGTTGCGCCATCTTACGTAAACGGATGAAAATAATACATTAAAACGCGATTTTTAAAATACGGAATTGCCATTCTACACCCGGCAGAAAGCCACACATTTGGAGTCCTTTCTTTTTGCGTTTACAGTACCGACGTCATCCCTGCCCGAACGCTTCTGCCCTTTCCCGCATCCGAACATCACCGTATCGTAGTGTACGACACATAAATAAACAGCTGTTCTCCTGCACGCTCACTTCCCTGCCCCCGTCTCAACCAAGCAAATGTAATCTGGCTCCATTTCACAGCCCCACATGCCGTTCATTCCGGTAGACCCCTCCTGTAGATGATCTGCTTGTTGTGCAGTCAGGAATGGGTGTTCGCGCATTCCGGACCCTGTGGTGTCCCCCACGTGCACCTCCTCGTCCGTATGCAACAGAGACTCGAAAACGACTAAGGGAAGATGCACTGGGCTGACATACAGACACACACACGTACACGTATACCCACACATATACACATTGATAGCGCGCATAAGTGTGATGCTTTCCGTCCAGAATTTGCCAGGGACAAAACAATCCGTTTTTTGGCACGAGAGCTGACGCACAGATCGAAAGCTTTTCCCCAACCACGTGATGCAGCCCGCACCTTCACCCCCTGTTTCTGTACCGCACACCGGCACATAAGCCCCACCTGCCAGCCCTGCAACCAGGTACCTGCGACCCACTACGGCCCACTGACGTACCGCCTACAGCAGTCCATTTCGTTCACTGGAGTACCCATCTTCCATAGTACCCTATAATGTAAGTAATTAGTAATTAGTAAGTAATAAGTAATAAGTAAGTAGTAAGTAAAGTTCCCGTCACTTCACGTCAGTGGGGTGCTGGCAGCCTTCAGCTCGAATCCCCCACCCAGTAGGTGTCTTGTGTTTTCAAAACCCAGATGGTGGTATCGAGATAGAGATACCGATTAAGACAAATGGGTAGGAAATATCCTGCACTCCAGTCGGGGCTTATTACGTCATCAGATCGCACGATCAATTTCCCAGTCCGTCAGGCTGGACGAGCGACGTGCCACGATCGTGTGTCGCGAAACACAGGATGTCACGTATCGCATATTCGTATGTATGGCCCAACAATTGACCGGGAGACCTAAATATTATACATGCTTATTGTGATATGATTTGTCAGTGATGTGCTGACCGAATGCACACGGTGGCAAGGCGAGGAGCCCCGTGCTTCCCAGCTAGCGCTCGCGGTCCTGGAATGGCACAGCCGCAGTGGCATGCTCCACAACCCTGTTGCGGTGGCTCCGCTTCTGGTGCAGTTCTGCGGTACAGACGTGCAGACGCTGCAGCGCGCTATCTGCTGCCTAGGCCTGGCCACCAGCATCGAGCAGCTGCAAATGGCGGATGCTCACAAGTCCATGCGTACCGAGCTGCTGGAGGCAGTGATTGCTGATGGCAACAAGCAGCTGCTCCAGAGCAAGAGCGAGCTGTGGCCCAGTATCCATATGGCTGATGAACAGGGCGACTTAGGAAATGTAAGCAATAATCTGCACAATGTGGGCGTGCATGTGACTTGTAGAAGGGTGAGGCCCTCATGTGAGCCACACGACGAGGGCATCTGCACATCATAAACTCCTTGCATAGGACTAGATATGAGATTTGAGAAATGCCTTGTGGCGTGCACGCAGGATGACGTGGCCCTCATCTGGGCGGCTAAACGAGGCGACCTTCAGACTGTGTACTACGAATGTGCCCTGCGGGGTCCAGGATGGCGAGGCCCTCATCTGTGCGGCTGAAAATGGCGACATGCAAACCCTGCGCTACCTGCATGCGACTGGGCATGTGCCTTGTGGGGTGCAGGATGGTAAGGCCGTCATCTGTGCTGCAGCTGGAAGGGGGAACCTGGAGACTGTGAAGTATCTGCATGAAATTGGAGGATGCCCTGTAATGTGCAGGATGGCCTTGCTCTTGTGATGAAGGGTCCGATCTTGCGAACGTGTGCTACCTGCGTGAAGCTGGACGTGTGCCATGTGGTGTGCATGAAGGCCTTGCCCTATCCATGCAGCTGAACGGGGCGACCTTGAAACTCTGTGCTACCTGCGTGAAGCTGGACGTGTGCCATGTGGTGTGCAGGATGGCCCTTGCCCTTGTGCTTGCGGCTGAAGGGGGCCACCTTGAGACTGTGTGCTACCTGCATGGAACTTGCGGTGTGCCTTTCAGGGTACAGCATGGTTAGACCTTGTGCTCATGGGGGCCAGCTTGAGACTGCTGTGCGCTACCTGCAAGAGACTGGAGGCATGCAGTGCAGTGTGTACCATTCCAGAGGTAACGAGCAAGTTGGTGAGGAACACACGCTTGATAATATATTCTGTTGTTGGTACAATGCTGGAGCTTAAATGGTGTTGTCTAGGGTTTATCCATGCCAGGGGAGGCTGACTAGCTAGCGATTGCATTCAAAGCATATCAACATGAACCATATATATGATGTATCCACATGCCCTATGAATGCACGGATTTTCTGGCACCAATCCATGTTAAGACCAAAATAGCTGTGCCTTGAAGTGTGTATAATATGCATACAGGTGTCATGCTGTAAACGAAGAGCATGCAAGTAGATTCACAAGTCAGGCTTACATGCAAGTATATCATAACTATCTTTCATGGATAGAGGAGCAGAGGTAGGTCAACTTAAATAATACTTACGATGCATGGATCACATAGACACGGAGTGTGGCTGGAGTATCATGATAATAATTAGGATGCCTAATCCTGATGTTAACTTGCAAACTCTATCCAACAATGGCTCAGCATTCACACAACTCCACTCTTGTATATTTCAGGACACTCAGCTGTGCATAGCATGAGTCGGGTCTGTTGTATTTGGTGACAATGGTGCTGGTTTTCAACAACTGATTTCCTTCTGGGCGGTGTTTTTTAATGACTGGCTTCTTAACTGGTATGTACGGTATGTGCACTGGAAGGACGTTATGAGAAGGAATGCCTTCAGAAGCCTTATGACAGGAGATAGGCTTTGGCTGGGGCGAGAAAGAAATATGCATGCTTACAATCAAGACCGGGATGGAGAAAGTCACGACAGGCGAGATAATGCAGTCAACGACCTCTCCTACATATTCACGGTTTATCGCATTACCGATGAACGCCACATTCTCATACTCTGAATGCTACATACAGGTACCGTTCCTAGTTGTGGTTCAGGCAGGAAGAAATGAAGTGTGATGAAAGTGTAATCACAAATCCGGCATGGTGGAAGTCGTCAGCCGCTTCCTTCCCACTGTTGACCCCATGACGTCATCATAGTCCTATGTATATATTGACGGCATGCTGGTGAACAGGTAACCCAACAGGCAGTAGCGCCACTGGCCCAGCACACCCCAGTGTGTCTGTGCCCATGACACCATCGGCGAAAAATGATTTAGCTAAGCAAAGCACTCACCCACAGGGATGAGTGGGGGAGGGTTGACGGCAGTCATTTGGCTATGGCGTCAGCAGTGACGGCCGTGGTGATGACAGTGGTGATGGAGGTGGGGGCAGTGTTGCCTGTGAGAGGACAGGGGTGGGGTAGGGGTGGGGGCAACAAGGGCAATATAGGTAAGATACAGCAATTGTAAGGACAAGAATACAAAAAATCGAAGGACAGCAGAATGAAGCACCAGAATGCCGCTGATGTTTCCAGGAGAACATCGGGCTTTGAAAACAGGTGCACGCACATCACAACGGAACAGCAGCAAGGGTGTCACATCAATTTACCGTCCATCAAACACACTACATGCGGAATACTCACTGTGGCGTCAGTCTTGGCCTGCAGCTGTGACCTTCAACCGGACTCGACTGCACTCTATGAAGCGTTAGTCCTGCTGATAGCTCGTCCGTGGGTCGTGTTGTATTATGGCTAGATTATCGTCGTGTCAATGCGACCCGACAAGATGATCACTGACCCGTAATTGAATGCATTATGAACATTAGGTATATCTGTAAATATTTTCAGAATCATACATTGATTAATACGCGAGATGATAAGTAGGATGATAAATACGCGATAAATATGCGCGTGGCGCTGCCAACAAAGCGATATGGCGACAACTGACGAATGCATGGATTGAGCCGGCATACGTATTTGATGACCAACAATTGGTGTAATTCAACAAGTTATAATATTTGATATATTATTATATCAATGCTTGCATGATCGATGCACAAATGTGAGAAGTGCGACTCAGGTGCGGTTATAGCAAGTTCGCATACGCATCACGAAATAATTATAGAGAATCACGCTTAGACTTACAATAATTAATAATTATTTGTTGACATCTGCACCATGGTTACGAAGGTATGAGCGTGACGGTGTGAGATGTTATGGTAGCCACGAGCATGGCGGTTAAGCTACACAACCAAATATTGATATTCAGCCATTCGCATTGCATAAATGCCGGGAAGGCTTTATATTGATATTCAGCCATTCGCATTGCATAAATGCCGGAAAGGCTTTACATTGACAATATACTGCGTGTTAATATTGGTGATATGCTTGCTAGGGTTTATCACACTTGCAGATTGGGGATCTGGTGTGATACCACCATGTACCATGCACCATGCACCGATATTTCCAGTATAAGACGTGCGAGGACGGCCGGATAATGTAAGCGTTCTGCGAGCTCCAACTGGACAATCATCAATAGTATTGTATTGAGCTAAACTAAGCTATGTTTGGTCCGAGCCAAGCCTGAGCATTGATAGGGAGGGAGGGACATGGGAGGGAGGTGTTGTATCCCTCTTCACCACTCTGGGAAAAGCCATCCTCCATATTTTTCGTTGGATCCATAAAGTCCATATGGACTTCCATAAAACCATATGGACTTCCATAAAACCCATATGAAAGGCAATAATATCCACATACACGTGAAGCAACCTGACGATCATGCATACAGCACCTCTTGCACTGACCCTTTCCCTAAACAGACAGATAGCCTTTATGAACTATTTGTTTATGTTAGAATGCGACACGCAGTCGGACAGGGAAGCAACTCCGTAGTTTGTTACATAATTGCTTAAGCCGTGGCATAGCGCACTGACTCCTACGTAATAGGAAGAGTAGATTGCAGTTCTACAATCGTACTCGCACTTGTCTTATCCATTATGCATAGTCTCCATTATTGTTCCGACCGATGTTCAACAGTTTATTCTGCTTTCAATTTCCTTTTTGATCATTTTTTTATATTCTTGAGTTCTTGTGGTCCTTTGAGCCTCCTTACAGAGCCTTGAGCCTCCAAACGTTTGGAGGAGCTGTTAACAGCTCGATCGCTCTGGTAACAAACCATAACAAACAATAGCATATTAGGCCTTTGGTTAGTTTTCTGGTTCAAGTGAAGACACGCAACAACTTCTACCTGACTTCAGGCGCGCCTGTCAGCGTGCGCTGTGATATCGCATCAATGTTGCTTGCGTTCAGCAGCAGCCTCTATCTCTCATTGCGTGCGCACCCCCCCATTTTCATTATCATCATCACGTTGTCGGCGCTGTTTTGGCTTCCCAGCACGCAATGTTGGATTCGGTAGTGGCGCTGTCAGCCAGGCTTTCTCAGCCGGATCCATGTTGTCTTCGCTGGCTTCCTGCTAAAAGTGCGTTCAAAGATAGGTACAACGTCATAATCAGGTAGATTGGTGATAAAAACTAAAAAAAGACTAAAACGGCCTGGGGTCACGACCTGCTGTGGCACATGCATGCCGGCATTTTGTGGACTGGCCCTGTTAATCATTATTAGGATGTAGCCCAAGGTGTACGTATTCATCAGCAGGTGCGCACGCAGTGAGAGATAGAGGCTGCTGCTGAACGCAAGCAACATTGATGCGATATCACAGCGCACGCTGACAGGCGCGCCTGAAGTCAGGTAGAAGTTGTTGCGTGTCTTCACTTGAACCAGAAAACTAACCAAATGCCCAATATGCTATTGTTTGTTATGGTTTGTTACCAGAGCGATCGAGCTGTTAACAGCTCCTCCAAACGTTTGGAGGCTCAAGGCTCTGTAAGGAGGCTCAAAGGACCACAAGAACTCAAGAATATAAAAAAATGATCAAAAAGGAAATTGAAAGCAGAATAAACTGTTGAACATCGGTCGGAACAATAATGGAGACTATGCATAATGGATAAGACAAGTGCGAGTACGATTGTAGAACTGCAATCTACTCTTCCTATTACGTAGAGTCAGTGCGCTATGCCACGGCTTAAGCAATTATGTAACAAACTACGGAGTTGCTTCCCTGTCCGACTGCGTGTCGCATTCTAACATAAACAAATAGTTCATAAAGGCTATCTGTCTGTTTAGGGAAAGGGTCAGTGCAAGAGGTGCTGTATGCATGATCGTCAGGTTGCTTCACGTGTATGTGGATATTATTGCCTTCCATATGGGTTTTATGGAAGTCCATATGGTTTTATGGAAGTCCATATGGTTTTATGGAAGTCCATATGGACTTTATGGATCCAACGAAAAATATGGAGGATGGCTTTTCCCAGAGTGCTTATCATAATATCACAACTTTGGTAGTGAGACGGCCTTCCAGCCTCTCATCCTAGCTATCCATTTTGACGCGCTCCCTTAAACATCACATAATGGAGTTCCCAAGTATGGCGGATATGAAGTTCACCCTGGCTCTTGGTGTGTAGCCGCCATCAGATTGGGGATTGGGCATCTAAGAGCTTTTTGCCATTTTTTGTTGCCTTTTGTACTTGCTCGTGTTTGCTTAAATTGCAAGTTTATTGTGGTGGAATCCGACGATTTCTTCTTCTTTGAAGCGGCTGTGACATTGACCACGCACCATCATTATTGTCCCTTTCGCGGACAACCGGTCCCTGGTACGTTGTCTTTTGTTTGAATCTTGTATGTTTCAATGTCCATGGAAGCTTTTGCAGATCCGGCCGTGAGCACAGCAGATAAGTGTTAAGAGTGAGCAACACTCATATACGGAAAAAAGTCAGATCGGTCAATGCGGCCCAGGGAGGTGCCGGGCGCTTTGCTGACTTTAACAGGTTATGAGCCCCGAGCACAGGTGCGCGGCTGGCCGAGAGGTCACCGATTTCAATTCCCGCTGGCTGTTGACCAGGGCTGGGTGGCCGGAATGAGGCAGTCTGGGGGAAGACGTGAGGGCTGACGGAGTGTCGCTCACGGGGGAGTGTTGAGAGTAAGTAACACTCATATACGGAAGAGAGTTAGATCGGTCAATACGGCCCAGGGAGGGGCCGGACGCTTTGCTGCCTTTTCCATGATCCTGTTGAGAGGGCTCAGCAGCTCCATAGACTTAACCCAATTTCTGTCTGAAGTTCTGGGGAGCGTCTAACCAGCTTGAGGCTCCTCGTGTTGAGATGAGCAATATTTATAAAAAAAAGAATGAATACAGCATCTGAAGGGTGGGCGCATATCTTACCAACATGGTTTCAAGACCGATTATAATGCGGTGGGGCATTCGGGGACCAATGAGGGTTCGTTTCCCGTGGATCGGGTCAGAATTTCTACTGGCCATTGACCAGGGTAGGGAAGCCCAAGAGGAGTCATTCGAAGATTCATAGAGCAGGTATTGCTCACAGCAAGGGTGTTGAGATGAGCGATACAGGTGTGAAGAGAATGAGAATGAAGAAGTAATACCCCGGAGGGAGAGCGCTTTCCTTTCTAACACCTCGTCCACGGTGCCTGTAAGGGTTAATTAGGCAGTGTCTAATGTAATCACAAGGGGACCTTGGTGTTGTATCAAGCTTTAAGAAAGAGCCCGCGAGCTAACGTCAGGATTCGACACCTTGATCAGTATCAAATTAGCAGCAGTCGGTACAGCTATGTGAAGGATATCTTGAATGTAAGGAAATGTAAAAACAGGGAGCGTTTTTGTTAGTACGGCTGTTATTGGAATTTAGGTAGCAATAGGTCAGGCAATAGATGAGCAAAGGACGCGATATGTCTTAATAAATTCGAAGGTAAGGCAGTACGGCAGTACAGAGCTCTTCCTTCCTTTGCAGAGTAGGGCTCGAGCAATATATCCTGCTGACCCCTGCTAACCGAAGCTGACCCATGTTGCGGAGAACTGCTCTTCATTCTCTGCGCCTGATGTGTTTCTTTAAGGTGGCCGAATGAAATGAGTGGCTGGATGGTCTTTCCTAGTGAAATGGAATCGAGTAAAAATACTTTCCTCAATCGGAGATATTTCCAGAGACAGAGAAATATGTTTATTCCAACCAGTATCTCGTATCCTAGAAACAAAACTTCTCGTTTCTATAGTGTGCATACGGCGGTACCCTGCCCACGACCTCGAACACGGCAAATTGTTTCACAGAAGACTGGCCCACTTACCCACTTAACTCGCAACATCATCCTCGCTTTATGGATAATGGCCATCAATCAAGCAATGCTTTTGAACGTTGAAAGCCTTTTTCCAGTGTTAAAAAGACATCAGTAATCAAATCCCGCTTCTTCGTACCATCGGACAACATACCAGCAGTGAACACGATGCTAAAACACGTTATGGTATGACTAATATGCCCCTGGAGGTCCAGGTTCTACCCCGACCGAGAGCGGGCCAAAGACCCTGACGTTAAGGGCCGGATGCCCCCATGTCGATGGACGGTGACGACCCCAATTAAAGTGACCTGCGAGCTGACCAGTAGCGGAGTTGACGCCTTAATTGATTCGGCAGATCCCGCTGTATGCTGGTGGTGGGTGCTGAACCTGGGAAAACCACTGATTTCGGAGAAGTCGGCATGGGAGACTGGATGAGGGTGCCCCGAAACACCGGGGAAGGTAGGGACTGCCAGGTTAGTGGCCACGGGTGATATACCCCCCTATCCTACACACAACACGTATGTCATATGTGCCATATGTGATGCAATAGTATACGTTCGCATCCCCCCTTTGGTTGTTTGTCCTTGAGAACCCCACCAGCATGTGACACAGCCCCCCTAAACCCAACTCCATCCTTGTTGTCCTCCTGCACACACACACACACACACACCTACACACACACCTACACACACACACACCTCTTCCTCACGCGTTATCCGCATCATGTGATCTGTTGCTCCGGACCTGAAGTGGCAGTGACACTCCCCCCGAGGTCCGTACTGTATCGTACCCCAGCTCCTTCAGCAGCTGCCGTACACGATCCGATTCCGCATCTTCTAGCGGCGGCAGCACCCCGCCTCGGTCGCCTCCGCCATCCGAATCCATCCGACCCAGCTGTACGCCGTCAGCGGTGGCCCGACCCGACGGCACGGCAGCGGCAATGGCTGTGGCGGCTCCACCGCCATGGCCCTGCAGGCGCCCCTCAACGGCGTCTGCCAACACTCTGCCCGGACTGGCTCCGGCGGCGCGATACGCTTCCAGCTAAGAAACGGATGAAAGGGTAGGGAGACGGATGAAAGGGGAAATGGACGCCATGTCGAAAGACATATCGGTGCACTGCACGTTAAGGCACTAAATGTGTTTCTTAGCTATGAGGTACGGTACTAAGTCGTGACAGGAGAGAAAGGCGAAGGTACGAACATACGCAGTTCGAGTGCGGAGCTGTTACGTACGAACCGGCGAATTGTGAACGCGAGATACGGGTTGGGGTGCCCCAGGTGTAGGGGTGGAAAGGGCCTGGGGTAATTGGAGGGAGTCAGATGAGGAGGCGGTGGTCGGGTGAAGGGGTAGGTGGCGCTGCTGTTTACTTGCACATAGTACATACATATGGCGCATGAAGGTCACGCCCAAAATAACGCGATACCCAGAATAACATTTACACTGACCCACGCACCAGATCGACCAGCTGATCTCCATTCAGGCGATGAACCTCCGACACGACGTTGCGGCTGATCGCGTCAAGCACCCCCTGGAGCAACCACCACAGGTACTGTGAGCCCCGAAGCAGCAGCAGCAGCACCAAAAACTCAAAAACCCGTTACCGCTCATCAGAAACTGCTTCCAGGCGAACCTCACTCGGAGGAAACGTCCTCTGCGCGAGAGGGGTTTGAAAACCACCAGCCTCGGCAATTTCCCCTCCCCTCCCACCCCACCCCGAGGCAGAGCAAGCCGTGCTATCATATGAAGAGTGCCGTACGCTTCTGCCCCCTGTCGACAGGCTGCCGATCCATAATCGGGATCGTAACGCAAGCATCCCTCTTTTACACATCCTCTTCAGCTGACAATGCAAAATATGGACCAACAGCATCTGCTATAATATAAGCTCGAATCAGACGAGTCCCCTACGTGGCGAGAGAGGGAGAGGGAGAGGGAGAGGGAGAGGGAGAGGGAGAGGGAGAGGGAGAGGGAGAGGGAGAGGGAGAGGGAGAGGGAGAGGGAGAGGGAGAGGGAGAGGGAGAGGGAGAGGGAGAGGGAGAGGGAGAGGGAGAGGGAGAGGGAGAGGGAGAGGGAGAGGGAGAGGGAGAGGGAGAGGGAGAGGGAGAGGGAGAGGGAGAGGGAGAGGGAGAGGGAGAGGGAGAGGGAGAGGGAGAGGGAGAGGGAGAGGGAGAGGGAGAGGGAGAGGGAGAGGGAGAGGGAGAGGGAGAGGGAGAGGGAGAGGGAGAGGGAGAGGGAGAGGGAGAGGGAGAGGGAGAGGGAGAGGGAGAGGGAGAGGGAGAGGGAGAGGGAGAGGGAGAGGGAGAGGGAGAGGGAGAGGGAGAGGGAGAGGGAGAGGGAGAGGGAGAGGGAGAGGGAGAGGGAGAGGGAGAGGGAGAGGGAGAGGGAGAGGGAGAGGGAGAGAGAGAGGGAGAGGGAGAGGGAGAGGGAGAGGGATGCGGCGTGTGGGTTTCACACCTCGTCCTCCACTCGAAGTCGACTCAGACTGCGAGCCACCGCTGTGGCCTGCGCCGGGCTCAGGCGCTCCGCTCCCGCCACCACCATACCTGACAGCCAAATAGCACCGTCACGCGGCAGCAGCAGCACGTCAGGGGACAACCCCATCAGGAGACGGCAGGGTGGCGACGCGAGGGAACTACAGCGCTTGTCACAGACAAAGGATCAGAGAGACACAGAGACAGAGAGAGAGAAAGAGAAACAGGAGAGGAACGATTGCGGAATGCGCGGAGAGAGGTGGTCCCTAACTCACTCAACAGCGACTGGAAGGTGTTGTGTTGGCCCACCCACCGCCACACGTCCTGTTCATCTTCACCGACCCCGTCGCCCCGCGGTGCGCTTCTGCCTGCGAGCACAGGAGTGTGGAGTAGGGGGATGGAATGGGTGGTTGACGGTGCGGTCATAAAGTTTAAGAAAAATGGATTGTGTGCAACGATGGGAAACGTGGAAATGTGGAAACGTGAAAACGTGAAAACGTGAAAACGTGGAAATGTGAAAATGTGAAAATGTGAAAATGTGAAAATGTGGAAGTGTGGAAAGCCAACTCTCGTTTCCTTTGCGTGCGGGTGTTGGGGGTTGGGGAGGGGATGGATGGTGCATGGGGGTTTTATGCGAGCTCGGTTGAGACCGCCGCAATACGCACTTCGATCACACGCATCAGCCACTGCTTGCAGCGCCGAAACCAGCACGGCCTCGTCGAAATCCTGTCCTCTGCGCTCCACAACCTGCCAGCCGGGGAGGGACAAGATAGCTGGATAGATGGGTGAGTGGATGGAGGATGATGCGCAATTAGTTGATGTACATGAAAGGGTCACGGGATGATGAAGGCAGACGCGATCATCGTACTGCAGATCTACAGCAGATCTCCCGTACCAGGGCCTTATCCCCATCCTCAAAGGAATATCTACCTGGTCGAAGAATCTCTCTCAGCACCGAAAGCTCCCCTCGCAAACTACTAAAAGACAACATGCCACCACGCTTCAGATCGAATCTTTATCATGAAGTTCATACGGAGCCACAACGTCCGTACCGTGCCGTACCTGCAGTACAGCTGCAGGATCGGACCGCGCTCTTGCCGCCTGATCCATTTCCTCTCGAAGTGCAGATCGCTGCTGGTCATCCAGCCCGGAGCTGCGCGGGTGGTCGAGCTGCTCGGGACTGAAGCGGTCCTGTTGAGGGACGCGACAAGGGCCATCAACTGCTGCAACTAACTGCGGCAAGACCGAGGGGGTAAGTCGAATACACGATACATGATACCGATGAAGACGCTGTTGTAAAGCATGGCTAACCGCGATGGTGGAGCAAGGCGTCTAGCGGAGTGGAGGGGAGAGAAAAGGGGGAAGTCGAATAAAACGAATCCTGACGGCTGATACTGACGGGGGGAGAGAAAAGGGGGATATGTTGCGGCAGGCGCATGAAACGAGCCAGCTGCTACCCGTGATGAAGGAACGAGACTAACCACCGTGAAGGTCAGATGATGATGGCTGGTCGGGCCATGAGGCAGTTCGCGGAACAAGCATATGGGTCCAAATAAACGCTATCTAGTCGGAACCTGTTTGCTGATCCCGCGTGATCAGCGGGTTATCCTGACATTACTCCAAACACACACACGCACACACACACACGCACACACACACACACGCACACACACACACACACACACACACACACGCACATAGACACACGCACACAAACACACACGCACATAGACACACGCACACAAACACACACGCTTTGATCCCGAGGGGGCGATGGGAGGGGGTCAAGGGCATATCAGGATACCGGGGAGATCATGGGCCGCAACCCAAATCGCTCGCGGCCTCCCCCCAGCAGGAGCCGTACGTGATGATGTAAGCGGGGAGCTCGGGCTCGGTTGAATCACCCTGGCAACAGCTTCCTGGATGCCCCTCAACGCAGCATCACCGCTGCCGGCCCCAGTGCTGCTAAAGACTCGCCAATGCCACGAGCCGTAATGCAGCCGCAATTGTGTGGCCACTGAAACACGTGGCATTGCAGCCGTGTCAGCAGTAGCAGCCCTAGCAGCCAGATTCGGGATGCCGAATGCGGCGCTGCCAAAGAAGGCTACGGACGATGGACGTGTCGAAGTCAGTGGTGGAGATGTCGGTGATGATAACGGCGAAATAAAACTCGTTGCGGCCGTTTGGGTTTGTGTTGTTGTTGGTTTGGTCGACCAGGACCCCGGTGGTGATGCCGACGCTGCGTTCGCGAGCATTGCTGCGGTAACGGAGTTTCCAGTCCAGTCAGAAACTGAAACTGCGACGTGAGGTGATCGCGCTGCGGCTGCGGACAGCCGGAGGGTGCTCGTTCGCATTGTCTTGCTAGGCTGATTGTATTGCTAGGCTAGTATATTTTTGGCAGAGGAAGAGTTGCTTGGCACTTTGGTAAGATAGATTTGAGATGTGCTCGGATGGCCGCACAAGGGCGGGTTGTTCACCGGGAATCTTGATAATCAGCTTTCTGGACCGTTATGGTACGAGAACGTGATGGTCTGATACAACATGCGCCAAAATGAGCGAAGAAAAAAGTCTTGAACGACAACCTCGTCCGGAATAAGTAGTCCTATTTAAGCAGATAGAAGCGCGCTAAAACTTGCAGAAGGGTGTTTAGTTTGTGTTCTCCATCCTTACATCATGAATAATATATTATACTTTGTTAAAGACCGTTTCTGCGGAGTTTCGCTTCGGCACCTGGTGACTCATCCTCCAATGCAGTCCCCAGATGCATCCAAAAACGCTTTCATGACGAATACAGATTTCGATCCCTTCCGCAAATCTAATATCCTTTTTGTGCATATGCTCGTCCGAACGTTTTCATTACCAGGCAAGCCATTCCATGTTACAAAAGTACGAATACTAACCCGGAGCCACTTCAACGCATTGCGAGAAAACGCACCTACTGACCAACGGGTCACTCAAATCTCATTTTTATCCCGGCGCGCCTTTTTCAGCGTGCGCTTGCTCTTTCATCGTATTTGTCAATAAGGGGCGAGGGATATGCAGCTCATCGCCCCATTCGCTACGTTGGCTATGGCGCCGGCGCACGAGCCGCGACTGCGCGGCTCCCTCAGTGCTGGTCGCACCTTTGGCACGTGTGCCTCAGCGGCCGCGGCGCTTCATACGGTGCAGTTCAGGTCGCGTCAGCGACGCAGCCTGCTGAACACGCCCGCGGCGGTGCCTCCTTTAAAGTCCGAGGAGCCTGATGGCGGTGTCGGGGCTGAGCGGAACCGCGGGTCGGCATCTTCCGATCCGGTCGTTCAGAGGGTGAATGTTGGAATGGCAAAACATCTGATATCCGGGGAATCGCACAGATCAACGGGGGTTCTCAGGGAGGGGTCCTGCCGTACGTCCACGCCGTGTGTCGGTCACATACCAAGCAATGCACATGTCAAATGCCTTTAATTGTACTTTCACCTAAGGCAACAATGTACTGCATTTTCCAAATGTACGGTGTCAGGCTCTGCCTGTACGGCACAGTTTCTCCGAGTGCATGGTTCCTTAGCCTTGCTTTAACTGTGTCTTGGACTTTGTCCTCTCGCGCCTTCTTTGACTGTGCGCTGACTCTTCTTCTCCCTCTCGCATGTGCACGCCCTTCCCCTCTGTGGCTGCTACCGCCGCTACCGCGGTTCCAGGTGAGTGGGTTCACGCGGAACAGCGCTCGGCTCGGTTGGTACGCGCGCGCGCTTCGAGCTGGCCGGGCTGGGTGGATGGGTTGGTTGGGTTAGGGCGCGTGTAGGTGGGGCGGGAGGAGCACTCGCATGACAGCGCCAGCGCCAGCGGTCAGGCCAGCTTCGCCTCGGACTCAGCACGGCTTTCACTTCGCCGCCAGCTATAAGGCCGATGGTACACATAATTACGGCTTCTCTTCTTTTTTTCTGCTTTATTTTGCGGCCTTATATCACAGCTCGTTTCCACTTTCCTGACTTTGGACGACGCCAGCCATCATCCTCCACCTTCACGGTGGTTAGTCCTCCTTCCTTCAGTATCAGCACCAGCTGGTTCGTTTTATCCGCTTTCATCCTCGGGAGCTGAAACTCAAACCCCAGCCTCCACGGGACACCTCACCCGGGTACCGGGCTTCTAACCGATTACATTTAGCGCGAGACGGTTGAGTGATGATTGAAGTGGTAGTTGACGTGGTAAGTAGTTTGTTTAAATATCAATGGCAGTACGACAAGGTCTCCCGTCTCTTCATTCGTCTCCCCATCCCCAACCCTTGTGTGTATGCCGTACGGTATCTGGTCTCTTTGTTCTCGGTGCACAGGCCGCAGCTGAGGCACGTCAGGCGCCTCCTGCAGTCCAGAGAGGCCACAGGGCGTCGACGCAGACGGGCTTGGTCTTTGAGCCCATGGGCGAGGAGGTGAGTCCGCTTGTGGCGGACCTGGACGCGCAGCTGATGGACCCGGCGGCTGCTCCAGGGCTCTCGGCTCGGCGCTCCATGGCCCGAAGCGGCTATCCGGTGAACCTGGAGGCGGCTGTAAACGAGCAGATCAAGTAGGGTGGGGGGAGGGAGGGAGCGAGGGGGAAGGGAGGCAGAAAGGAGGGAGGGAGGGAGGGAGGAAGGGAGGGAGGAGGGAGGGACAGGGAGGTGGTGATGAAGGGAGAAGAATGCAAGGTGGGGTTTAGGGGGACGTACAGCGATTTGTTTTTAAAGGAATGCTGCAATGCCCTAATGGAGGAGGCGGGGGGTGGGGGCTAAAAGCTCGAATTCAGTGCTTTCGTGAGTGTTTTCCCCCTCTCAAACGACTGATACTATGAAGGTTAAAAGATAGACGATTTCCTTTACATCGCTTCCTCTAAACCTTTTGACCCTCTTCCCTTTTCGCCGCACCCGCCTCGTATCTCCCGATGTACGACCATCTCCGTATATCTGATGATTCATCACAGCATTGAGTTGACCATGAGCTACATCTACTTGGCCATGTATTCCTTCTTCGCTCGCGATGACGTGGGGCTGCCGGGTTTCGCCGCCTACTTCCGCCACAACAGCGATGAGGAGCGCGAACACGCACGTCTGCTTATCGATTACCAGGTTGGCGGGGCGCGGTGGGGTCGGGCGGGGTGGGGCGGGGCGGGGCGGGGCGCGGTGGGGTCGGGCGGGGCGGGGTGGGGCGGGGTGGGGCGGGGCGGGGTGGGGTAGCCCAACAACGATGTGTTTGGAGCCACACGTTCCAGGTGACGGGGTTACATCAGGAACCCGAAGTACATGAAACGCTGAGTGGCGTGAGGGCCGTTGCACGCGACCTCCCTCCGCCATGCGTGGCTACGTGCCTACGTGGCTACGTGGGCGGGTGGATTCACGGACATCTCCTTGTTTCGCTCTTAGGGATTTGTCGGCCGCTCGCCGTGTTCTCGTTCATCAGCCCATCACCACCACCTCAACCTGGGGAAAGCTGGGGGGATGTGAGGGGGTGGTGCTTTCACCAAGGTCGATCAAGGGAGGTGGGAGGTGGGAGGTGGGAGGTGGGAGGTGGGGGGGCAGGAAACCAAATCCTGCTAAACCAATTGCATGCCCCTTCGTGGCGTGTTTGGGTTGTTGAATTTTACATAACCTCATCACCAAGTAACTTTTGTCGGCAGTTTGTAATTCAGTGTCATACTCCCCGCATCATTACAGCTCCGGCCTTCAGCTCTTGTGGGTTCGAGTCTTTCCCCCCCCCCCCCTCACGTATCTGCACCTCTCCTCTGTCCCTCCAATGCCCTCGGCCCCCGACCCCTCCCTCGCGGGACCGAGGCCACAGGCCCAGCGGGGGGGCCGAGTGAAGCTGATGCCCCTGGCGCCTCCGGAGACTGAGTACTGGCATCCGGGTGGGTCCATGGGGCGGTCGGTGTGGAGGGGGGAGGGGAGCGGAAGGTGGGGAGAGGAGTTTCAGCTAGATAAAAAAACGTATTCCGTACCGAATACACAGGTATTCCCCGCCCTCCCGGATTGGGTCGCAGACACCGAGGCCTATCGAATTTGATTGCACCCCTGAACGACACATCTAAGAAGCGCTTTCCGCTTTTTGTTTTGATGATGATGTTGGAAGCACACACATTTTGGAATGATGAAAGAAGTAATCGCGAGATCTAAGATCTAAGATCTAAGGGGTTGCTCACCTGAAAACCCTGAACGCCTCCCTGGTGGCCATCCTCTCTGCGTTTCTATTTCCCCGCACTCCCTACTCAGAGAAGGGCGACGCACTTCACGCCACAGAGCTGGCGCTGAGTCTCGAAAAGCTCAATTTCACCAAGCTGAGGGAGCTCCACGACGTAGCCTCTGCTGCAGGGGACGCAGACGCCACCCACTTCCTGGAGGACAACTTGCTGCACGAGCAGGTGGGTCGGAACAGGATGGAATGGGATATCCAAACCTCTTCAAATAATGAATGTATTATATTAGTGCCCCCAGTAAAATTTTCTCGAAACACTTCCTCAGTAATAGCTATTACTTCACCCTTCTCCGGAACTGTTCCAATTTTAGTGAGGGACCACAGGCCAGAGTGATCATTCAGGTCGGGTCTGCAGCGGGTGGGTCTGCAGCGGGTGGGTCGGGTGCGGCTCGGAAGTGGGTAAAAGGGTTACGAGGATGTTGAGATGAGTGATATAAGGGGTGTATGAGAGGAGAACGAGAAGGAAGAAGAGAGGATTACTGCGGGGGTGGGGTGAGGGCGCTTTCTTTGCTAGGTTGCTAGCAGGTAATGCAGGGCCAGGACATGGTAAACATCGGCCGTAAACTGTGAGGCGGCTTTACATGGGCCATGCGGGAGATGTTTGGCAGGCAGGGTTAGGGCGTATTGACACGTTTTGCTCTTTAGTACTGCTAACTGGTGGTCTCCATGAATTCTCTGCTTTCCTTCTCTGCTTTGGTGATGAGTACCTCGAACGATCTGGAGCCGCGCCGCGAAGCCCTCACCATTCCCTTACCTTGGACGTGGTCCAACTGCATTCCTGCGCTCTTGCGCTCTTGCGCTCTTAAATATTTTGCCATTCTTTTCTCGCCTGCAGTCCAAGGACGTTAAGGCAGCTGCTGTGCTGGTCAGCAAGGTCCACAGGGCGGGTCGCGGCCACGGCATCTTTCACATTGATAGCATGCTGAGCGATGAGTACGGCAAGGAGGACGGCGTTGTATAAATGCATGGCGAGGAGCTTCTGCTTCAACGCATATATGCACATGCGCACAACTGTGTCGACGGCCTTTGCAGTGACTTCAACGTTATGGATCGTTTGGAAGGTTCCGGCACGGGAGTAGGTTGGACATTCAGGCGTCTTTCCCATTATGAGATCTGCTTCCTCGCGAAGGCGGACATCAAGTCAGGTTTTGGAAAAAGGGTTCAACAAGACGCTGAAATGAAGGTCTTGAGGATATGGGAGTCGTGGGATGAAGAGAGTGCGCGGGCTGTTCGGCTGTGTGCGGCGACGCGCGGGCGGCTGAGTTCCCGTGCGCGTCTGGAGAATGCGTGCAGATGTGGATGGGGCGTTCAAACTACTATAGCATCCAGTGAAACTTGTGTTTTGTGCTGTTTGTTTGTGTTGTGCTAGCAGTTGCTTTAGCAGTTGGTTTCAGTATCTCGCGTGTCAGGCGCCTGCCTCACTTGCTCGTCCTGTTTCTTGACAACTGTTTAAATAACCATCTGCTCTAGAGTGATTTTCAGGGTCGTGGCAATGGCGATAGTTTGAATTGCTGCATGTCAGACCTGATCGTCTGGAAAACAGCAAAATTTCAGCTAGATTGCAATCGAGCACGGGACAGCAAGTTCGGCGGTTTCAGCTTCAAAACTTTGCTTCAGTCCTCACGTAAATGAGACTTACAAGTTGCTGATGTAAATATCAAATGGCCTGTTACCCCTCTCTGCAGGCCAAGAATCGTGCATTACCGTACGAACGCGTTTCCGTTAGTAAATTCACTGCTGTGACCTGTGAGACCGCGCCAGGGTTTCACCTTTCACCTTACGACTGCTGAATGCATCTCCATGCGTTTTCCACGCATATGGGCTACGAATAGATAGAGGGTGAGGAGGCCGTTGCTATGGCTAGGCAAGGATGGAGTTAGTCAAGCGCATCGTTCAGCACATATAAATACAAAAAATGTCAAAGCTGGTGGATTCATCAATCAATGGACGCGATCAGGACTCAGCGACTCGGGCTGGTCCTGTCTGGTGTCACGGACGAAGATGCAAGGAATTCTTAGAAATAGTTTTGCTTGTAATCTGCTGGTATACTATTAGCGTTGGTGAGTACAATGATATCAGGAATTGAGGCCCTCGGTCCTTTAATGATAATTTATTTTGAGTTTCACACAAGCATTATTTTGTTCACCAACGCCGACATAAAATCATGCTTAGTCACATTAAAATTTAATTCTATATACAAGTAGAGTTTCAGCCATACCGGTCTTAGTTGCGTTTATATGGTGCAAATGCCCGCGCCTGATCATGCAGTCTCGGCGAGGCAGCAGCAGCTGCCCCCAATGCTTAATGCTTCATCTGGAGTCCGCACCCCAGGTTGTCAGCCCTCAGCCGTAAAGTAGAGCAATGCGCAAACAAAGATCGATCGTCCGCATGTATTTATGGCATGCCTGACACGGCTGGATGGGTCATGAAGATGTCGCTGCTTAACTCCTCCCTTCCTCCCTCCCTCCCCCTTGGTCCCTGACACATGAAACCCCGCTCATCTTCCTGATGCCAGGTCTGATTATCTCCAACAAATGGCTCATTTCAGAAACGGGATTCCACAGCACGTCTATGCTCACGCTGCTGCACATGCTGTCCAGCTGCGCGGCATCCAACACGCTGCTGGCTCTGGGGGTGGTACCGCGGAAGCAGGTGCGCGATGGAAAGACCCGTCCGTCTAAAACAGCCTCCCAACTGAAGCCTTGGGGGTTGCACTGGCTGGGGACTGAAAGAACGTGGGTTTGTGACGGTACAGAGGAGGGGGGGGAGGAGCCGGGGGGGAAGGGGGGAGCGTCTGCCGCAGTGATGTGGGATGGAAGGTACGCGGACTTCGGCATGGACAGCCTGTCATCTGTTTATTGGAACGAAATGGTTCAACTTCTCAAGTAATGTCGTGGTAGTGGAGCCCCTGTTGGTGATGGTTGACATTGCAGTGTGTGGTTGTACTGCGGTTCTGTAAGCAGTTGCCCTGCCCTGCCCAACCCGATCCTCCGAAACCTCACGGAGACATTCACGGAGACTTTGTTGCACTCCCACGTGTGCAGGTCAGCCCTCAGCTGCTTGTTCGCGTGGCGGTGCTGGCAGCCTCCTTCACCATGGCAGTGGCCACGTGCATGGCCTCGCTGGCCTACCTGCCCGCCTCATTCGTGCAGGCAATAGGTGCGTGTGTGTGGGCGGGATGTAACATTGGGAAACTGTTGCTAATGCCCATGAAAGCTGAAGAGTAAAACCGCCGATAGAGGAGGGCCTTGCGTCTGATTAGCTAGCTGGAGGGGGTAATGGCCTCCCAAGTTGGGAAACTACGGGACCCAGTTAGGAAACAGCGACCTCCCCAACGGAAGCAACGGGTGGAGGACTGTTTGGAGCCAGTGTTGTGTGTGTATGTGTTTGTGTATATCTGTGAGTCTGTCTGCGTCGGTTTCCATGCGTGGGGTCAGCGCCTGGTTGGGCGCTGTGTGACCGGAAAATGAAACGCTTCAGTCGGGTCGGAGGGGGGGTTGGTTCGATGGGCATGTGTGTTTTAGGGTCATGACTGCGCTTTGTGGCTAATTGAATCTCTGAGTGCGCTGTCACAAGCCTGGGGGGCGGGCAACGTGCTCTGACCAAAAGGCTGCAAAGGCTGTAGCCCCTCCCTTCCCTTTCCTTCCCGCGTTCCCCCACCCCCAGGCTCAACCACACCGGGCTTCACAGCGGTGCTTGCTTTCCTGATTCAGGGTCGCCGCGAGGCTGCGGTCACGTACGCGGCGCTGGCGCCCGTTGCGATCGGGATTATGTTGGCCTCTGGAGGCGAGCCCCTGTTCAACTTGGTGGGGCTGTTGCTGCAGATCGTGGCGTGTCTGGCAAGGAGCTTCAAGACTGTGTTGCAGGTAGGTGTGTGTGTACGCGTGGGCGATAGGAGATGGCCTCCAGCGGATGCAACCAGCGGATGCAATGAGGCAGCCGCAGCCCGAAAACGGAAATCATATGGGCTTAGGGCAATAGAGGCACCTTTTGTAGCGCTGCTCTACGCACCTGTGCTTCCCCTCTTCCCCTTTTCCAGCGTTTCGATGTTCGTTTCCCTCCCCTCTTCCCCTCTTCCTATCCTCCTCCTCCACGCACCATGGCTCCGGCGACCGGATTAGTCCATGACCTTCCCCCGTACTATTGCCCGCCTCCTTGTATCCATATCCCATTCATCCTTCCCTCGCATGACCTCCTACTCCTCCTCGTTGGCGGGGCCCCCATCTCCGCGTGCAGGCTGTGCTGCTGACCGACGAACGCGACCGCTTTCATCCGATGACTCTGCTGGCGTACACATCCGCCATCTCCGCGGCGCTGCTGACGCTGTTAACGCTGGTTACAGAACCCAACAGTCTGCGCCAGGTGGCCCAACTGCATGCGGCGCACCGAAGCTTCATACCGCTGCTGGCGCTATCTTGCGGACTAGCCTTTCTTGCAAACTGGACTAACTTCATCATATCCAAAAGGTTGGGTGCGCTCACACTTCAGGTCCTCGGGAACTTCAAAAACGTGAGTGCCATCCCCCTGGTAGCGCGGCAGCACGGGACAGCGGTAGAGCGGTAGAGGGGTAGAGGGGTAGAGGGGCGATGGAACACAGCGGACCGAGTCACGGGCGCCCATGGGGCCGGTGATGGGCTCTAACCCAAAGAGCTCTCCCGCCTCTTCACTCGATGACCAGAGCGGGCAGCTGCATCTCTCGGTGTATTCTTGTCCGTCATATGGATCTCTGCCTGTCTATCTATCTTCTTGTCTGTCTGCTGTATCTACCTACCTATCTGTCTATCTCTACCTAATTATCTATCTATCTATCTATGTTTGTATGTCTCTATGTCTCTATCTATGTCTCTAATATATGTAATCAGGAGGGGACTCAGGAGCACAACTCTGAGCGTCATTGACTGCCCGCAGTAAAGTCCCACTCCGGCAGAGATGCACTTGCCGCAGTTCCGCCGGGACACCTGGAGGTCTGTAGGAGTCAGCCCCTTCCTCGCGTCCTAATTCTGAAGCCGCGTCGTCCCCACGGGCTCCATCTCGTCTCCCCGCCTGACATCTGATCAACAAACCAGCTTCACCCTCCGCTGAGCGCTTCCCCGTTCCGCCCTCCCCATTCCTTACACAGGTTGCTGCCGCCGTGACGGCGGTGGCGGTGTTCAGTAACCCTGTCACGCAGCTGGGCTTGATGGGTTACGGCATGACTACCCTGGGCGTCTTCGTGTACTCCCACCTCATCCACATGTATCCCGCTGCCTGGGTGCCGGCCCCCGTGTCTGCATTTCTCGGCGCCTCCTTCACGTACCGCCCGCCCACGCAACGGGTGCAGGGTGGGGAGGAGAACGTGGAGGGGCACGGTGGCTGGGGCCCCGCAGGGGGGCCTAAGGCATCTGAGGACAGCCTCAGACCGGAAGCGGGTGACGGGCACGGGCGAGATGTTGAGTTCGCTGGAGGGTCGCGAAACAAACGGGTTGTAAACCATCGGGTTTCGGATGAGCACTCACCGCTGCTGGGGTGAGAGGGCTGCTTGTGGGGGTTTTCTAGGCCCATGGGTTGTGTTGCTGGCAGCAGCACGGGTTGCGAGTTGGTTGCATTCGGTGTTGTTTGTGAGCTCAATTCTCTATTTTCAACTCACGCGTCATCAACTCACGGGTTTAAGTAATACGGCAAATGAAACGCAATCACCAGTGTGGTACAGTAGATGCAGGAGGCCAAATGGAAGGGGGGCGGGGCCCTGAGGGGGTCCCAGCGGATGTGGATCTCTCTTTTGGGGGGTTTTGTGTGGCGGCTGTTGCAGCGGTGCGGTGCGGTGCGGTGCGGTGCGGTGCTGTATGTTGACAGGCTTGCGGGTCCAAAGGGGGGTCGAGAGAAGAGGTCAGAGTCCTCCCTAATGTAGCCGAAGCGGCCAGTGGGCCCGGGGATAGCATTCCTGATACCTGCGAGTCTCGCATGAAGCCGCCAAAGGAGGTGCGCGTACAATGGTTTTGCCTTGTTCTTACGTCGTCATCCGTTCGCGTTTCAATTCATCAGTGTGTGTGTTGCTATCAGGAGTCCCATATTTCGGAAGGGCCAACGGCGCAGGGCTATAAGGGCAGGGAGCCGGGACCACTGTCGGTGCCGGCCGGTGTCGGCACCTTGCGGTCAGACAGTCGTGCCAGGCGATGAATTCGTGCATGTGCCTCGAAGTCATTTCATAGTTGTGGTGTTGTGCATGTGCAGGCTACAGGTATACTTGCCTGACGCAGTTTGAGAAGCATGGCTTTAGTCGCGCCAAATGCCCGAGAGACACGGATGGGGAAAATCCGCACTAAAATTGCACAATGCAGAGCGCGGGGGGCTTTATGCAAGCTTAAAAACAGCCTGACATTGGTGCAGGTGACTGACTGCACACCCAAATACGTGGGTGCTTCAATGAGCAATTCGGGGGGTTCGAATCTGAAATTCTTGTTTCTTGAGGTTCTTGTTACTTAATTGGCCCTACGAGAGATGCGTCCATTTTGCGGATGTGTATGTATGTATGTATGTATGTATGTATGTATGTATGTATGTATGTATGTATGTATGTATGTATGTATGTATGTATGTATGTATGTATGTATGTATGTATGTAATGCGGGTGCAACATTGCGACACGATATTGATGAAGTCTGCAGTATGAATGAAATAGGCGGGCGGCTCCCTGTATATTTGCATCATGCGATTTGGCTTGCTGTACGTACGGTGTGCGGGTACGGTACAACACCGTTACACTTTTCAGAGCAAATGGATACGCGCGTTGTGGGATGTGTTTGTTTGTTTAACGCTCTTACGTTTTGAGAGCGTATGATCCGGTCGCACGACTAATCATCCAGCTGTGTAATATTCTTCCGCTCCTTAAGCGCGGTGGTCTGGCCGCGTAGCGTCAACTGGAACCTTGAGAGCGAGGTGAGGGATCTCATCAGCTGTAGTGAGTGCAGCTTCATTTGCAGGTTGACCGACAGTTCTTGCGGTAGGTGACATCATGAGGCTAATTACCACCGTATCTGGTGAAATGCTCTAATTGGCTACCCATGCACATGTGTGCGGATCCTTATATACGTGTATCTACACACACACACACACACATATATATATGTGTGTGTGTGCGCGTGTGTATTATATATATATATTACACATGCTGCCAGCGCGGCCACGTCCCCTCTTACCCTTGTTGTACTGCAATTCACTTCTTAAGCGCGCATATTCGACTTCTGGCAGGGGATATGAGGCACGCCTGTGGGGTGGCTCTGGGGCGTTTCCCACAAGTCCTTTCATCGATGCGACATACCCCCCCTTCAGCACCTGCCAGCTCTAATAAGATTTACAAATGCAATCTGATTCGTTTGTGATTTAGGAATGGCCCATGTGCGTAGACTCCGGCACTGCTGGATGGCAGGCAACGTACGATCCTATAACAACCAGGTTTATGTATAATCACACTTCATTGCAACACGTGCCAGCGCACAAACAGCGGCCCCGCGTTACCCAATCAACTACTAGGCGTGCAAAGATGCTTTAAGACTACTATAAGCATAGCTACCATCGAAACTGTGCCGCATCTCGTCCTAAAGCTTCATGCATGCCGTACTGCGCTAACCAGGAATAGCACATTCGATATCGTAAAACATAGCGGTCCGACACAGGCGCTTGTAAAAACACGCCCCGCCCGAGCCACGAGCGGTTTTGCGCGCGTAAGTATACCTGTCCAATTTGTATCTGGCCTGTAGCGTTGGCAGCTGATCAACCTTAATCATCGCCTCTACCTCAACTTGGCATATATGCATTGGCTCGTTGCCTCGACCAAGGCAGCAACACCTATCCGTGCTACCGAGCAACCGTTCATACACCCCATTCCCGTACCAACCCACTCATTCATCAACATGCACATTATCATATCATGCGTCCTACGCTAAGCGCCCTCTCGCGCCCTCTGGGGCCTACAGGCAAACGGAACCACGCCAAACCCAAACGCCAAATAACAAGAAACCGCTCTGTCGGCTGAAGGCTTTCACAGCGGTTTGACCTAACCCAACCCCCTCGTGTTCTTCACTATATCGGGCGAAGGGGGTACCAGGCCCACACATTAACACACATATAACGTCATCTTATTACGCGCAAACACGTGGTCATACTACCACAATACACGAGGCAAGAGGCCCGGGGAATAGGCACCAAACCGGCAGCAGCGGCTGCTCCAGGACGGTAGCTCACACCGCGAAGGCATTGCCCATGTGAACTGTCACACGACTGAAAGCATAGACCTGTAGATCTGTTGACAGCGGCTCAACAAAAAAGAAAACCCAAATAGACTAAGGGTGCATACGACATTGCACGTCCGATTTTAGTATTTTTCTAACCCATTCAGTTATACTATCACGACTCAAAAACCTCCTTTGTTAAACAACAGAACTAGTACCTGGCTCCTTCGGGGAGGCTTACAAATCAAACGAAGGAACGTGTAAGCAAAGTACAAAGAGCTCTCGGCTACCGGCACCGGGGTCATATCATTACCACCGACCAGGCAACATGGCGCACGGGAGGGCGGCGCGCAACGGACAAATCGGAGTTGGAGTTGGAGTTGGAGTTGGGGTTAGGTTTGGGGTAACGCCCGCAGCAGCCTACTCCAGCAGCCAAGTCACGGAGCTAAACCTCAAACCTTCTTATCTGTCAGAAAATTCACCTGTGCGCAAAATGCCTCATACACCACCCGAAGGATAATAATTATAACAATCCATCACAGGAGTGGTAATGGGTAACCAATACTGGATTCTGGGTGAAACGTGGGTCACTCACCACTTTTCGCTGTGGCCAAAAGACTTTATAAGGGCTATTAAACAAGTAAGCGGACTTCACAGAAACCCGCCACCCAACAGCACCAGCAACAGCAGCAGCAGCAGTAGCAACGCCAATATTGACAACATAAAAAGCATGGGAACTTGGGAAGCACATTTCGCCGGATAAGCAGCAAAAGACGTAGCAGCCAACATCATTTCGAAATGTGGCGTGACATGACCTGGTATGGCTCCGTGAGATGGAAACGAGCTTGGTGGGGACACCTCCAGCCCCCGAGTCCCCGGGGAAGGGGAAGAAAAACAGAGGTACACACACGGCTTCTGTTGGAGTTCTCGTCCAGTTGGATAGGACACTCGATGTTGACCCTCATGGATGTCAGTTCAATAAGTAATGGAAAAATAAAGCGCTATCTCACTTTCCCTGCCTTCCCGCCTCTTCATAGGTAGCTGGCATCCACACACAACAGACTGAGGATCAAATAATGTGAATAGCACACACGTACCCTAAATGGATGGACACAATAATCATGGCTAAGTTTTGGCGACTGTAATATGCCCTGGAGAGCCGCAGCGTGCAGGCAATTTGCCGCGCCGCGCGTACCGTGACGACTCCCGCCTTCAACGACAGTACTGCATTTTGGATTATGTCTGTCACAAAGGTCCCGATCGTCCCTACCTTTTACCGGGTGGCGCTGGCGATGAGGCGCATCGTAATTATATCGTGATATCGCACGGGCATTTAGACTGTTTTAAGCTTCCCATCCTGCCGACGTGCTGGGTAAGGAACCAAAAGCCTACGTTAAGGACCATAGAGACGCAGATAAGAAGCAACCCAGCGACATATCGGGTGCTCAGCAGCTACCGTGTCTTAATACAAAGGACAATCGTTTAGTAGTACAGTCGTACTGAACGAATTTCGAAGTACTTTCTGTATCTGTCCGGTCCTTCACGACGAGGGAAACTAATGGTTGTACCCGCCGGCTGCTGAGTGTCAGGCGCTGACAGGGTTTTCCCTCGCCTGGCGCTCATGAGGCAGAGTATCATCAGTAGACTAAAGTCCTGCAACAAGACGAACGAGAACTTGCATGCGCCAGAGCCTCGTTGGCTTTCTTCCGCGGCCCCAAGCAAACCAAGATCCTAGCTCAGGCTAGGTAAAAGCTGGTCTTAAAGTTCTCCTGTCAACGCTATCAAAATCTTCGGAGGTGCCAGCCGTCGCGTTGGCACGAACTCACCTCCTTGTGGCGGCCCCACTTATATGTTCAGATGCTGTCTAGTCGTCTCCGACGCCGCCATAACTACCACTACCGCCACGAGGTTTCTAGTGCCCACCCTCCACACACTGGATGGAAGACACGCGAAGCTGGTCCTTGCCCATCCCCGCCTCTCCCGCCCTGGACAGTGCAGTTCGACATTCCCCGTGGAACTGATGAATCGCGGCATGGCAAGTAAGCTATCAGTAACCCCGAATGTTGCTTTCTGTTCGGCAGCGACTCTGTCGACTGAACGGTTTCTATGGCGTATGTATGTCCTCATCCAAGGGTTGGACTAAACGGTGGGATGCATAGGGGTGCCGGATCCTCCACCCGTGACCCTCGGTGGTTTTCGTTGAGTTGGGAGTTGGGGCTTGTGTGGCCGTGCGTGCTTCGCAGCACACGAATGGCACGACCGGCCTCCTGCGGGACCTGCTCTTGCTCTGTCTCGCTGCTGCTGTTACTGTTATTACTGCTACTAATGCTGCTGCACGCTGATGCACCCATATAAGTACTGCACATTCTCTCAGTGTCATTGCTGTGCCCGGCACCTGCACCCTGCTGAACCGCTTCCGAGAACCGAGAAGGGGCCGCAGGCCGCGCGGCTAAGTTCTGTTTAACTTTTTAATCGTCTTTGTTCTTCGATTATGTCTGCTCTTGCTCCTCGTCCTGCAGGATTGTTGTAAGCACGTCGTGGGTCCCCGGGGGAGGTATGCGTGCCAGCGCTTACGCCGCCGCCTGGACCTCTACCGCCCCCACCTCGACTTCTTCTTTCAGTTGCGGAATCAGCAGGTAGGTCCGCAGCAGCCCCTTGCCCTTCACCTCCACCTCGCCGCGGCACGTCCATAAAGCCCTGCTGGACTCTGGCAGTGCCATGTAAGTGTCCTCGGAGATCTGCCGAATGACGTACAATCACATCCACGGATGGGTAGGGCGTCAGGATGGTATATTGGAGCACTCGTGTGATGTGGCGGGCGTGGCGGGTTTGCACACGGCCGTTCAGGGACAAGAAGGGAGGGGAAGCACGAAGGTGGACGTGGCCGTCGTTATGATGAGAAATAAATTGGGCGTCAAATTTGCGGAGTTTGTGAGAATTCAGATGTGACTGTGGGTTGCACAGGCACTGGCGGTGACAAGAATGGCGGCGGGGGCGAACCTTTCGTGGAGCCGCGGGTTCCTGATGTGTGTGTGCGTGTGTGTTCTCTTACGCCATACCGCATCTGGATTACGACAAACCGGTGCATGTGCCGATACTCCCAGACGCACATAACGTTACCTGGATTGCTCCAGGGACACCGGTGCTCTCCATGCGGCTTGCGGTGTTGACCGTGTCACCTGCGGGGTCCGGCGGTTTCCGATCGCATTTGGTGCCAGCGGAGTCGGCGCACGCTAGAAAAAGCAGGTAAGGCCCCTCCCTTATCCGCCTATTCGCACAAAGACAGGACACGTGGATTGGACGACTACCTCCCATGCCTCGACTCTTCCCTACTATTCGCGCGCGAAAAGCGCTTGCAACAGCACCACTATCAGTCGCACCGGACACGGGACCCCCCTCTCCCCACCCATACGCCCCAGCCAGACCCTTCCAAAGGTTCTCCGTCCCTCTAGCTCTCCTCCACCCTGGCGCCCCCAAGCCCTCTCACCGAACAAGCAGTAGCGAGCCCTACAGGCCCCCACAATGCCACTCATGACGGGTCCGCTGTTGATCCCCACCCGTATCCGCAGGGGCTGACCGCTAACCGGGTCGCTGACACCCGCCGCGGCCCGGATCATACCCACACCGAAATCGACCATGTCGGCCGCATGAGACGAGCTCTCGTACAGCAGGCCTGTCGCAGCCATGTCTTATGGAGGTGAAGCGTCCGGGCGTAGGGTCGAGATGGGGGAAAAATAGGGGGTCGGGAGCCACGTGAACACCGATAAGTTCCAACAAAATCCATCAGCTCGGGATCTGATATCAGGTATCTGGGAAAGTCTCACGTTCGTAAGTACCAGTGGCAAACAATACCCGGTCAGGCGTTAGCCTACCCCTTGTCTGCACGCGCAAGTGATGTGAATCGTCATTTTAAGGATTGCGTCCTCCGTAACTCCCATGCTGCACATGTACACGTATAATCGTGCATACGCATGAAAATATGTATATGGAGTAGTTATCTCACGAGCCAGGCATTAGATGAGAAATATACTGCCAAGAGTGAGACAGGGTACGGAGCTCTGCTGCTGGACGTCCGATATATATGAATCGAATATCCGGGTACTGAGGCGCCGACAGTGGAATAAGTATGCTTAGCACTAGCCGCCCCCCGGTAAAGCCAGCATTGGTGCGCTTCGTCGCATGCTTGCCCGCAAGGCCCCAAGTCCTCCATTCGATTAACCGGGCAGGCTTGTGGGTGGCAGAAGTGATCCCAGACCCAGACCCAGATCCAGATGCAGATGCAGATGCAGATCCAAGCGGACTGGGTGGCCTTGTCTGAGGCCTTCGCGCCCTGCCCCTCCCTGCGTGCCGTAACCCCTCACGGAGTCCGCAGGGTAAGGGCCTCAGCTTATCCAGGAAGATTCGAGCTAGTGGGAGCTCCCCCTCATCCCGCGCCGCTACAGCCATAGGCTCACATGCATCTCCGATGGTCTCCACCTTGTAGACGTTCAGCGGTGCCAGCAAGTCGTCGTACCGACTGAACAGCGAGTGCAGCACCGCCATCACCTGTTCGGGGGCTAGGGACTGGGCCATGCTGGTGTAGCCCACTGCGGGAGGAGAGGAGGAGAGGAGGAGAGGAGAGGAGGAGGAGAGGAGGAGGAGGAGGAGGAGAGGAGGGGAGGAGGGGAGGAGGAGGAGGAGGAGGAGGAGGAGAGGAGGGGAGGAGGAGGACGAGGAGGAGGAGGAGGAGAGGAGGGGAGGAGGAGGACGAGGAGGAGGAGGAGGAGAGGAGGAGGACGAGGAGGAGAGGAGAGGAGGAGGAGAGGAGGAGAGGAGAGGAGGAGGAGAGGAGGAGAGGAGGAGGAGGAGAGGAGGGGAGGAGGAGGACGAGGAGGAGGACGAGGAGGAGAGGAGAGGAGGAGGAGAGGAGGAGAGGACGAGGAGGAGAGGAGGAAGTGAGGAGGAGAGGAGAGGAGGAGGAGAGGAGGAGGAGAGGAGGAGGAGAGGAGGAGGAGAGGAGGAGGAGAGGAGGAGGAGAGGAGGAGGAGAGGAGGACGAGGAGGGGAGGAGAGGAGGAGGAGGGGAGGACGAGGAGGGGAGGAGGAGGAGGAGAGGAGGAGAGGAGGAGAGGAGGAGAGGAGGAGGGGAGGAGGAGGAGAGGAGGAGGAGAGGAGGAGAGGAGGAGGACGAGGAGGAGAGGAGAGGAGGAGGAGAGGAGGAGAGGACGAGGAGGAGAGGAGGAAGTGAGGAGGAGAGGAGAGGAGGAGGAGAGGAGGAGGAGAGGAGGAGGAGAGGAGGAGGAGAGGAGGAGGAGAGGAGGAGGAGAGGAGGAGGAGAGGAGGACGAGGAGGGGAGGAGAGGAGGAGGAGGGGAGGAAGGGGCGGCGGGAAGGAGGATGGAGTTAGGAAACGAATGCAATCAAACGAATCACCCTACCCGATAATCCTACCCGATGTGGATTATTTGGGGTTGGGAGATTGGCGGAATGTACCAAAACATTGCACCGGGGACGGGTGTTGCCATTCCTGTCCGCAAACCTGGTCAGATTGGTTCCCGTTACGCACGAACATGAACACGAGCCCATCGCGGAATCCACAACACCCAGATGTGGTGTAAGGCTTCCGTACCGCACCCTGAGCGCCAGGCGGGGTGCCGACGGCCGCCGCAGGACCTCACCTATATCCGCAAACAGAACTGTGACGCTCGAATGCCACTGCTTGTACGGCACGTCCAGTGCGACAGCCCCCGTGGATGGAAGGATGGAAGCCGCGGGTCCTGATGCCATGACTGCTGCGGCGCCATGACTGGTGGTGACAGCGCCGCCGCCGCCGCCACTGACGTTGCTACTGCTGCCGCCAGCGCTGCCGTCGCTGCTGACGCAGCTACCACTTCGCCGCGGCGTCGGCATCGGACTCCAGGGAGCCGCTGCAATAGGTGCCAGCCCACCGCTGCTAAGGTTGTAGCTCGCCCGCGGACTGCTACCTGCGGTAAAACCAAACCACACAATACACAAATCTTATGTCGTACACCGTACATTCGCCGCAATGCCCTTCTTAACGCGGAGAGCGGCGGGTCAGCGGTTTGCGGCAAAACATGTTTCATTAACATGGTAAGGCCCTCAACATGCAATCCTCAAGACGCGCCACCGTGTCGTCTGTGTTTTGGTTTGTCGTACCGCATGCGTGTACAATTTTGAAAAGAAATCGACCACCCATAACAGATCACACTTCTGCAGCAGCGTAACACAGAATAGCCCTAGTCAAAATCATCGTCGTACAAATCATCTCCGACATACGTTTTTGTCTGACACTCAACACGGTGCTGTGTTTCCCCGCCACTGATTCCCCTTCCAGACGCCGCCACCTTCCCTGGACTCGCATCTCACCACGTCTCCCATCTCTTTATGTAGTTCCTCCCTCCGGACTACACTATCGTCCCCGGATAGCCCCCCCGAAACCCAAGTCGCACCCGTACAGCTGTTCGTACGCCAGGACTGAACCCGCGATACAGCACTGCTCGTGATGGTGGCGGTGGCGGCGGCGGTGGCAGTAGCAGCGCTGACGCTCGACCATGAGCGACCAAGCCGCAGCGGTGGCGGCAGGTGCAGATCCGCCGCAGGGTCTTGCGAGCCGCGGTGCGGCAGGTCGATGGCGGCGCCGCCGGGCTGACATGAGCCCTCGGCGGAAAGACGCTGGAATGATGGCGGCAGAGATGGCATCTGTGTCGCTCCTACCCCAGCTGTAGTGCCGCTGATTGCCGTGCCGCTGAAGCTATGTCCGCTAGCAGAAAATTGAAAGAGCCTGCGGGAGTCACGGCTTAGCGGCGGCGGCAGGGGCAGAGCTGCCGCCGCAATGCCACCGCTGAATGTGGAGCTTTTTTTGCAGCCACCGCCGCCGCCACCGCCGCTGCTGGACTCATTCAGCCTGCTGCTGGTGGCACGGGAGACGCTTGCGCCGGTACTAAGACTAAAGTACCTTGGGGCGTCGGCTGGGGCGTCGCCGACGTCGCCGCTGCCACAACTTTCCGTTAGCAGCTCACCGCTGCCGTACGACTCCTCAATTCCGGGCAACGTCAAGCAGGAATTGCTGGCGGCCGCGCGAGGCCAGGCGAGGTACGGCGATGATGACCGAGCAGTCCCATTGGCTGTACCGTTTACAGGGGGGGTTACAACCGGTGATTTCGCTACACCTGATGGCTGCAGGAGTGGTGGCGGCGGTGGTCGTACCAGCCCAAAATTGCCATCAAGACGGAACGGAGTTGATAATGCTGTCGCCGCCCCTATCTCCTCAGCAACGGGACGAGGAGCAGTAGGGGTTCCGGATTCTAATGTGTTGCCTCCGTCAACGATATCTGCGCTCGCAGCCAACAGCCCACATCTGTCTGCCGGTGCCAGCGGCGGCACTTCTGATGGCGGAGGCGACAATGGCGCTGGCGTCGGTGTCGGTGGCTCGCTTCCCACAGAGAAATGAGCCACGGAAGATTCTTGCAACGACACGGCCGCCGCTGGTGCCGCCGCGGCTGCGGTCCCAGCGGACGACGATCCCGACGACTGTTGAGTAGAAAGAGACGGAGCTCTGCTCAGAGGAGGAGTCCCGCTGGCGACGGTAAGGTGCGGGACAAGAGCCGTGCCGTATGTGCTGACGAGGCCGCCCGGGACAGAGCAGCTGGAGGTGAGCAGGGAGTGACAAATAAACACGCCGCCGTACGATGCCGGAGAGGACAAGGACACGGCAGCGGCAGAGCCCCAGCTGGGCATGTGAATGCTAGAATGCGTGCGGCGTGGCACGGGGTGCGAAGACGATGCTGTACCCGTACGAAGGTAGGGCAAAGGCATAGAAAGCGACCGTCCAGATGATGGTACCGGGGATAGCGCCGCTGCCGGCGCCGGAACCGCCGGCGATGCGTCAGCGAACTGAGCACTGCCAGCGGCGCCGCTGGGGGCAGTTGCAGAGAAGCCGGCCGGATGCCGTGGCGTGGTAGTACAGGCCGAAGGCGTGGTAGGCGCCGCGAGGCTGCGATGCATACGGCGCTTCAAGAGCTGTACTGCGTCGTACGGCATAATGTCAGTCATCAGCAGCTCCGAGACCGCCAGCTCGGCCTGTGGAGCAAGTGGACGGGGCAGAGACAACTCAGGCAGGATAGGATCCCCAAACGGTCCCCGCCGCTGCCCAGCAGCAACTCTTCCGCCCACAGGCTCTCGTGTCGTATCTTGCATGCCTAGCTCGCAGCTGCCCCCCAATAGCTTCCCCACCTTCCCAAACCCATCGAAGCGTGTGCAGATTATAACCAACCTGCACATGCTTTATGTACAGGGCCACGGCCAGCTCATCCGCCAGGCAGCAGCTGAGCGCAAACAGCTCCTCGTCCAGCTGCGGTGCTGGTCCCGCGACGGCCGGTGGCACCTCGCCGAAGCCGATGCAGCCGCCACCGGCCCGACGATCCGCAGGTCTGGCCACTAGGAGTAAACCGAACCGATGCTCCAAACAAAAGATTGGCGCCACGAGAAATCCCGATGCTCCGACGTCCTGTGCAAACATCACCATATCTGCAGGCGGCCGCAGCGACATCGGCTCTTCTGCCGCCGCCGCCGCCGAGCCGGCGTCACCGGCGGCACATGCCGCCACCCCTGCCGCCATGGTCACGTCGTCAAAGAACGCCGCTGTGTTCCCTTCCAAGCACCTGAGGAGAGTCGGTAGCTCGTCCAACGACACCAACGAATTGTCGGGGCGCTCATCACCTTCTGGCGGCACCCATAGCTGCATCACCGGGGAATGCACCAGCGGCACCAGAAACGCCACTGGCGGCGGCGGTGGCGGGGGTCGGACCCCGCTTCCGCCGTCGTCGCTAGGCTCCTCGGCGTCCGCCGGAAGCACCATCAATAGGTAAGCTCCCAGCCCACTGTACAACTCACTGACATGGTCCGACAATGTTCGTACAATACCCGCCACGTCATCCGCCGCCAGCATCCGCAGTTTTATGGCGGAGAGCAGCGCTTGCTGACGCGCAAGCCAGCGGAAGTCGGGCTGGCACGGCGGCAGCGTCGGTGCTTCAGCCGCCGTCCCTGCCACGCCATTGTGGGCGCTGCCTTGCTCCGAACTGAGGTCTCCCCTTTGTTGTTGCTGCTGCTCTCCTTCCCAGTCCTGGGGCATGCCGCGGCGGACGGCTCCCTCGGCGATCGTATGACTGACAGCTGGGGCGAGGTGCTCATAGGCACAGATTTCGGCGGTCCGCGCATCGCCGCCGGCCGACGGGATCACCGTCTCCATCACCGGCCGGACCGTGAACGCAAACCCGACGGCGGCAACAAGCGCCACCGCTGCGGAGATGATGGTGGCCAGTAATATCGCAGGACCAGCCGGTGCCGCCACTGCTGTCGCCTTCTCCACGTTATCGACAGCAGCGATAGGGAACGTCCAAATCGCCCAAAAAATGACCCCCGACGCCAAGACCGTTAACAGAACCTCTCTCGCCAGGCCCATCAGCTCCGTCATTCGCAGTGATGGCCACCAGGATGGCCCCGACCGACCTACAAGGCGGTCCGCTGCGCCCACTGCTAGAGCCGCCATCGCCACACCCATCAGGGGACCCGGGTACAGCATCTCCACTGGTGGCGTTCTTAACAAGGACCACAACGAAACCGCTGTCATTACTATCAATAATGTGGCCGAAAGAACGGCCGTGGCCGACTGGGGCAGCGGCAGCTTTCGGAACGCCGGCCGCGCCGGCAATGGCAGCAGTCTGCTACAGCAGTCGCCATGCTGCTGTTCCCCGGCCAACGACGAAGCTGGAGTGGTGAGGGGCGCCGGAGTTGCCACCGCCGCCACCGCCCCCGCGTTGGCTGCGGCTGCGACTGTGGCACCGACTTCTCCACGTACCGAGTACTGCCCTTCCGTCGGCGCCCGTTCGTGAATTCTTGCCGGCTTTATTGTGCCGCAGAGTGTTACAGAAGCCACTTGAACAATGTTGCTGGCGGCCGTGGCGGATGCGCCACTGCCCCCTAAAGGACCCATCACAGCGACTGGGCCAGGCACATCCCCGCATACCAATACGTCATCGCCACCGCCGTGCACACCTACCGTATCCGCTTTTGTATCAGGTGCCCGAGTTGCTGCGACCGCCGATAAAATTATTTCTGGTGCTGGTGCTACTGATGGTGGTGATACTGCTAGAATACCTGCGGTGTTACTCGGCGGGGACGGCGGCCCGGCTGGCACAGCGGCCGAGACGTCAGGCACTGGTTGCAGGGCGGCCGGCGGGCCCGCTACTGGTGACCGCAGGTTTATGATTCCCACCTCGGACGTGGCCAGAGTACCAGGTCCGGACGACCGCATCCGCGCCGCGGCCGCATCCAGATCTGGAACAGGGCTGCCCTGAATCGAGCCCATCCGGCTTGCTGGCGTCAAGCCGACGGCACTAAAAGGCGTCTGCGGCAGCCGTGGCGGCGGCTGCGGGGACACCTCCGCCACCACAGCGTCGCTCCCCACCGCAGCGGCGTACTCCCGAGAGATGTGGACAGCAGCAGCAACAAGAGTAACAGAATTTACGACATCCGATGCACCGTCGCCCGCGGCCGCCGCTACTGCGGCCGGTGCAGTGAACTCCAGAGGCGCCTCACGGTCGCCAGGGCACCGACCCAGCAGGCTAGGAGTAGTGATGGTGGGAGCACCGGAATTTGCGGCAACAGCAATATGCTGTCCTGCCCGGCTAAGTGCGGTCCCGAAGACAGTATAGCCGGATCTGGGACCCAGTTTGGTTCGGAGATCGGATGCAGAAGCCGCGACGTGAGCGTTTATAGCCTGTAGCGCTTGGGCCCTATGAATCCGACGCAGTCCGCTCTCATGCGCCGAGGAGGAGCGGGTGAACCTGCGCGCGCCGGCGCCGGCGCTGCCTTCCGCCCCCATCACTCGCAGCGCCGCCACGATTGGCGGTGCCGCCAGCATGATCCCGGTCCGCGAGCTCCGCTCTGAAGGCACAAACAAAGACACCGCCGACGCCGCCGGAAGTGGATCGGTAGCCCCACCGCTGGAAAGCAGCCTGCCGCTGGTGCCGCCGCTGGTTCCCCGGGAGGGGCTGGCGGGTTGCGATGACGATGGCGTGGATCCACCACGGGGCGACCAGGCGAACGGTGTGTACGGCGCCGCGCCTCGGGGAGATTGCGTCTGAGGTGATGACGGCAATGACGCCTGGCGCTGGGCATCCTGCAACGCTGCACGCCAACGGCTGGCGACAGCCCGCTGCAGTGCGCGGCGGCGATGATGCATCTCGCCATGTGCCACTGCGGCTGCAGCAGCGGCCGACCTTACGGTGGTGCTCACGGTCGACGCAATAGTGGTGGCCATGGTGCTCGTTACGACATCAGTAGATCTCCGCCGATGCTGCAGTAGGGATGGTTCGGAAAACATGCCGCCGTCGCCGTCACCGCCACCATCCCCGATACCGCTACTTGCGCGGTGGAAGATACCAGATTCGCCGGCGCTGTTGATCTGAAGCGCATGCACGATCTTGGCTCTTGATGTGCGGTGGCTCACGTGGGCTTTGCAGTCAGCTCCAGAGCCACTGTGATTCCAATACCCTCCGCTCCTGTGACAGACTGTGACAGAATCATCCCCGTCGCCATCGTCACTGCCACCACTGTCGCTGCTGCCGCTGCTGAGGTTGCACATCGCATCGTAAACATCGTGCAGCACCGGTGTTCTCCTGAACGCCCGTTCCTCCTCGTCTTCATGGCAGCCGGTGGCGCAAACCGTGCTGGAGGATATACGCAGTTGGGGAAGTCGCGGCATTACCTGACCCATGAAGTCGTTTACCCCCGGCCAGCTTGTGACGCCGTCGAAGGTGCATCTCCTTGCTGCTGATGCCGATGCCCGGGCCGTGGCCTCTCCGGTCGCCACTTCCGCAGGGCCCTCGGCCGCCGCGTTTCTGGAACTAAGAGCCGCGGTGGCGGTGGCAGAGCCATCGCCGGGGTGGTCAAACGTCTCTGTAAATAGCGGTCCGTACGGTGCCAGGAAGGAATCGCCGCGAAGCAGCCGGTTATCTGTACAAGATTCCCGGTCAAAATGTTGTTGTTGTTGTTGTTGTTGTTGTTGTTGTTGTGGCGGTGGTGGTAATGTGAGGCGGTTCAAGGGAATATTGTCGTGAAGAATGGGTCTTGGACAATAAGGCCCTCCATGTCCACTGACCCGCGGGATTCCCACAGACGTAAATGAATGCTGCTGCCCCGGAGAGTACGGCACGGACCCTGGCAGCGGTCCAACCCACTGGCGGTCACCGCCGGTGCCATCCGTCCCCCCCTCTGACGCACCAGCTGCGAGGCTATATGCCGCACGGCCCCCACCAGCTGCGCTACAGCGCCGCTCCCCGGCATCCCCCAGCGCCAGGAGGGGGTGGTGAGGTGCATGCGGCGGTGGCGGCGACGGCAGCATCGCGGGGGCTCCTAGGCAGCCGTCCAGCGATAAGGACAGTGTGCCCCTCGGCAGCAACACAGCCCCCCACAGCTCGCGCTCCATAACTGCTGCCCAGCCAAGACAATCTTGCTGGCCCGCATCCGCGTCATATGCAACCCTCCCCCAGCGATCATGGAGTAAAACACCGTCATACGTGTACGACGGTCGCCAGGTTGCTGCATGGCCGGCGCCACGGAGGCCCTTGCGGCCGATGGCCTCCGTTGATCTGCAACGTCGATTTGGGTCGAAGTTGGACCAGCAGCATGGTAGACTCAATTGCAGACCGGATAGCACCGGGAGGTGGACTGGAGGCTGGCTGCCTTCGCCTACGCGTCTGTCTCTCCCGAGCGTCCAGTCCAGGTTCTGCGCTGGAGGCTGGTGCGATAGCCTGTGACCCTTGATAGGGGAATTCGCACTTATCTGGCCATCGCGAATCGCTTCCGAGTATCTTTCCCCCATACATCGCGGTGTCCGCCCGTCATCTTTGTCACCCCTCACCGCGGACTGTAGCTCCGACCAACTGTCCAAGGTAGACAACGTGACTGGAGATGTTGGTTCAGCTGTCGTGTGCGGATGTGATATTTGTCTTCGTAATGGATGTGTGAAGACTGAATGTCGGTTGCTTGCCGCATGCATAGGAGGATTGTCGGGCGAGGAGCAGCGCGACGCCCCGCCTGAAGGCCGCCAAATGTTTTTGAGAAATGTATCGGTAACGTTCTGGCCTGGTAAGGGAAGCAATCCAAGAGATAGAAACTGAGGCCGTAGGCTATGACAAAGATAAAAAGGTTGCCAATATTGGTGATATGCTCCAGTTAGGGATTTCACAAGATACGAATACTGCTGCAGTTGCATCAATCGGTCGAATTGTAATTTCGATGGCCGAAGAGTATTCTATAACGAGCTGACCCTAGCAGTTTGTTAATATGGCCGACCGTCCAACATGACAAAATGCAGATTTAATAAGGAAGCGCATAATGCTACGAAACAGTTGAGGAACAACTAGCTGCCGCAACTTAGTGTCGGACATAAACGGCCCGGCAACGGCTCCACCTTACAAGCTAGGCAGGATGCGCGCTTCCAAATTCTGGTTATTAATGGCTAAAAACTTGGCATAAACTTAAGAACAGATGAACTCATGGCATTGTACACGACATTACCTTAACTTTCCGGTCTTGGAACAAAATTATCAATGATGATTACCACCCGGTAACTAGGTTGTAGTATTTTGGTGTAGGCGATACCGATCGGGTATCCGAGTCGCGGACAGAATGAAGTGGTTCAGAGGTTGCTGTTCTTGTTGCGGCAGAACCATCGACCTGCACATCAGTATTACCTCTGCAGGCTGGTGCCAAACAACGGGAGCCCGTAGTAGAAATAGTTCAGGTCGAATTCGCTGCTTCCAGCGTCAGCACACTAACAGGCCATCCGTGGCGTGCTTCTTGGCGCTACGCATTTATAAATTTGTAATGAGATACAAGATATGAGGTTTAATCCAGAGGAAATGTCATAATTGAACAGGTGTTCAGTTTCAGTATATTTCCGTAAGGATGTACATCTGACGTACATGTAACGGTGAAACTGCGATGTTTGAAATGATGGCCATGGAGTGACTGACTTCACGCAGCATTATTTGGTATTAATTACCTATTTAAGTAATATCGCATTTACTGGCAGATAATGTGAATGCCTATCTGACGTCTCCTGACACGCGTAACGAATTGGTTGAGTGCCATCAGTAATGACACCTTACTACCACATGGCATAGTTTCCATACTGTCTATGGATCAAACACGCGGTATTATCTTAAGCTTAAATTTAACTTCAGGACGTGCTGATATACAAGTTTAAGATTTCTCAGGCCCTCCAGGCGGTTGTAAGTGTATGTGAAGTCTGCAGTTTTGTTTGCGTCTTCTCTCTTCAGATTTCCAGATCTATGGTCTGTCCTGGGAGGTTATGGATAGCACAGTATATGTTCCAACCAGCAGTAGATAAGTAAACGCTTAGTTTGCGTCCTGCCATAGAGATTCCCAAAGCTGGGCTCTACCAAGAAAGCAAACAGAGCAAACAGTGTGAGTCAAAAACAGATCTGCCTCACCTGGCCGCACCAAATACAGATTGCATGGGAAACGAGCGAAGAACGCATGATCCTTAGAGGGTACCGTGCACGCATGGTACAGGTGACAAATTCCCATGACAAATATGCAATTAACCTTGTTATTGATCAGGGTTTGAGGGGGATAGAAGGGCTGTATGCGTTTAATATCCGTTCACCTTGTACCTCCTGGTCTGACATGAGCATGGGTACTGCCTCAGGGGCCATGTATGCGGTGGTAGTGTGTTCCTCGCTGGGAGGAGCTGGTCTCATTTAAACGACCGGATTTGGTCAGTTCCACAAAACAAGCTGTCGTAAAACGGCGTTCAGACGCTCGACCTGGTTGGTGAGTGGCCCCTTCGTATCCGGTCGTGGCAGTATGATGCACACTGGCCAGCCCAGGGTTGGCAGCTGCTGCAACTGCAATCTTTAATGTTAGTGGTATTTTTTAAAACTTCTATATCACACCATCAGCGTCACGACATGGAGAGCCGCGGTGTTCCTGGATGCCCGCAACCGCACTCACCAACTAAACCTCTCAGCTGATCTGTAGAGTCGTCCAGATAACGTACTGGGATTACTGAATGTACTGCAAAATAAAAAATGGCATTATCGTTCTTAATGTCCCAGCATCTAACTACCCGTGGCTTGCCCTCGAAATGGAAACAAGCCGAGCCACGACCAATACAGCTCAACGGGGTTAGGATCCACAATGGCTTCTGTATGGGTTTGCAATTTCTTTCATAACACCAAAAGCTGCATCAACATGAACAACGTTTGCCACTTGCGTATTATGCTGCTTGCAAAACTTGTGCAAACCCATCCGCGTACATCACAGATCGCTTCTCTAAAACAGGGAGAGACAAGTATTTCAGAGGTGTCGTCCCAACCATTCGGGCCTTGCCCATCAAGCGCCCGTCCGCAGCCTGTCTCTGCCGCCGCTCTGGGTATCGTACGACTAACAAGGAGGAGAGAGGCCACACACACACTCGCAAACGCCAGCATCGCAAGTTATCGCTGCCACCCCTCAGGTACCTAGGTCTTTTCCAGAACCGAACTTTCTGCCAACCAACTAGCAACAAAAAACAGACTAGCAACGGTCGGCACCAACTGTCGATGAGGACATACAGTGAATCGCAATATATGGCGGGCGATCCCAATTATATTGGTCCCAACTACAGTGTACGGCATTTACACACAATTTTACACACAACTCACACACAATACGCAAAAACATAACAGGCTACGAACACACAAAACACACACACACACTCAGCAGCTCGCTCAAGAGGCATTTTCGGCCAACGTTGGCGGTGGTTAACCATTAGTATTCACCAGCAATTCCGAGTTTATCCTACATACCCTACGAAAATGATATTCAAGTTATAAGGTACATACAACACATAAACATGCGATGCCGCAAAGGCAACACAAAACAGTTAAGGTTGCCTGCGCACCACGAGTGCACGTGCATGCGTAAAGAAGGAAGCATTGCCTCCCGATCAGGCTCGTCGAAACCCAAACCGTTTGTTCAACGAGAGCATGGGATCCGTCGCGCACCGTTGCGACTTCACTCGCTTCCCCAGCCAGGGCACAGGCACATAGCACCCACGGCCGCATCGCGTTGTCCGAGATCATACACACCCAACCAGCGGCTAACTCCTGCGCCTACCCTAAAAACACATCTGCCAAGGAATCAGTATTTCCATTCCTCCAGTTCCTTCCCCGATTTATGGCTTCATTCTGCACTGTTCCATACCTTGGACACGCTCCATGCATGTGCCGCGCTCCACGTACGGGCCATCATTCGGACTGCGGCCATCTCCCTCTGCCATCGTCTAACACCAAATATTTATATTTGTATTTCTTTATAATTATAATTATATTTTAAGTTTATATGTACTTTTAATATTTGCTGCCTCTTTACAACACATATTCATTATTGGTACCTAGTATGCCGATATATATATTCATCGGGGCAACATCACCAAGATCTGTGCTGCCCCTCTCTGCTCTGCTCTGCGCTGCGCTGCTGTACAGCGCCACACCGCAATCGGGCCATGATCTTCCCTCACCAGGCCTCAGCAATCACCACCCCTCTTACACTTTTGTCCAATTCGGTCGCAGCCGCTGCTCAATCGCACACCTGCCCCTTCTTTAGGTGCGATCTTCCCTGGCTAAGCCTTCAAGCAGTCCCTCCGGCGTTCAGGCGATGATGGGAGAGGGTGGATTGAAAGCGCTTCACAACCTGCCTCCGTGACCATCGCTGGCGCCGCCCCGTAATAGGGTCAACATCTGTAACATTCACCACCACGTCCCCATCCTCTGGGAAAGTCCCTCCAACGTACGTGCCCGGGTCGGGTCGATCCTTGTCCCATTCCCTGCCAGTGAAGGGATCACCCAGTGGCAGGTCAAAGCTGGGCTTCCAGGCGTGACCACAAACAAAGTGCGTCCTGTTAATCTGCAGGCTGCAGCACTTGGGCTGGAAGCGGTAGCGCTTAGCTTGTGCATTCTGCGGGTGGCCGTACTTCGCAGCCCACTCGTAGCCGTGCATAATCATATCTGTAAGGTAGAAGGTGGAACACGGTGTGATGTGGTATACGGATTGGGTTGGGGTTGATGTGTGCAGCGGAGCACGATCGGGTAAAGGCCAAGAGGGCCACAGCACCCCGGGTGCCCTGGGACTCAATGAGGAATCAAGGTCAACAATACGGCACACATGCATTCAAAGCCCCATCCGAACCCTCCACCTGCGCACAAAGTCTCCAAACCCCGATCTAAGGATAGGGCCCTTCTGCTTCGTGGTGCCTGACCAGCCCCGATGGCCAACCCACTTACAACTGCCCTATGTACTGCATCAGGGACATAAAACACACACGTCCTGACATCCGAGATGACAACGCAAATTCACCGAGTGCGTCGACTCCACCCTAACCCAGCATCAATTCCCCCCCGGTCGGCGATGCGCCTCCTTTCGTTGGCACCTGCGGATTCCGCCTCCGCATCCCAGCGGGGCTATCGGCTTACCCGAGCCCCTCAACCCTGGAAGCATGCACTGCTCCCCGGACCGCACCTGTTGCTCGGAAGTGCAAGTTGATAGAGGCGACCCCATATGGAAAACCGTAGAAGCTAGCAACCTGGACAGTGTGGGTAAGGATGCTCGTAAGTGTGTGGCCACGAGTATGGCGATGTGGCAATGGTCCAGCCCCAGCCCCAGCCCCAGCCCCAGCCCCAGCCCCAGCCCCAGCCCCAGCCCCAGCCCCAGCCCCAGGCCGAGGACACTGCGGTGGACATGGGCGCGTGTATCCCTTTCAGGGCAACAAGAAGACAGACGACGGAGGAAACAAAATTCGCAAACTGTAAGGTCGATGAAGCGAGCAACACCATTGAGTAAGAAAAGCTGTGGAATCTCCTGGTGCTACTGTATGCAGGAAGCGCCACCCTCTGGTGGTAGTGACCTTTATTTGTCTTACCTCCTTCGGTGTCATGCTCGCGATATTGCGCAGGCACTTATCGATGGGCGGCGGGTACTGAGTGCCCATCTGCTCCTGACCTTCCGGAAGGTAGCAGCGGTAGTCAAGCAGCAGCTGCGGGTCGGCGTCGAAGCGTGGGATTTGCGGTTGGTCAGTTAAAGTGGGCAGCTTGCTCACGAAGTCGTTGCCTAGCCGAACAATTTCCTGCCTGTGGGCGCAACGGGAGGATTCATGCAAGGGGTAAGAACGCGAGGTCCGCTGAATGCAGCATGCTCCTTTCAAGTCAGTTGGTTCCCCGTGCAGCATTTCGTAACAGCATCTACAATTTTGCCTACTTTTCTCTGCAAACACTTTTGCGATCGTTTTTACACACTTTTGCGATCGTCTACACACACGTTTGCGATCGTTTGCACACACTTTTGCGTGGTGGGCACCATCACCGAGTCAAAGCCGCAGTTGCGCCACATGTGTTGGAGGCAAGACTCGTTGTCAATGAGTTTCAGGTTTCCATCCTCTTGCAGGAACAGGTTCTGGGCATGACGGTCGCACTGGCTGGTGAGCAGGTCGAATATGGCGCCCATCACAATACGTGTCTTGTTGAGCCGGTTGTTAAACATGTCGGCGATCGTGTCAAGCGGCAGCCGCCGTGGGATGCCGCGGTACAGGAAGTTCTCCAAGCTGATGCCCTCCACATACTCCATCCACAGGCCCCACCTACGTAGCGGTCAGGTACTTCACTTGGATTGAAGCTGCAAGTGAGTAAACATGCGATGTGTGCGGCCTCATGGAATGGGTCATGGAAGCTCTAAACTCTAAGACCAATGCCCATGCCAGAGAATGGTGCTGTGCGGGGTTGGGGCGGGTCAGGGCCGATGCACATGCCTAAGCGCATCCATGTGGACAAGCGGTCAGACGCACTCTGACAGTCCCGTGGTCTCGGACCGGGCTGTTGCCGGAGGTCAATACACCGATACCACCCCCGTGTCACCACCACCTGGACCCCCGCGACCCACAGGTTACCCCGGGAGGCTACCCCTCAGCCCAGCGCACCAATCAATAGGGTAGCCCACCCCAGGCAGCACTCCGAGCACAGGGGCCAGCCACATGCGGGGAATGAGGTCCTGCTTGAAATTGCAGGTGAAGGAAGACGGGTTGTGAAACGGAAGTTCAAATCGGCAGCACTTTTCCTACTTTCCAGCTGCTACCGTAGAAGTTACCGGATCCAGCAGCATCCTATCCACGTGAGCCATGTTCCCAGGCGCATGTAGATGTAAGGCCATCTATTATAGTCAGCACAGCCTGCTCTGCTTGCCGCTCTGCATGTTTGTTCCAGGTCAATGCCGCCCAGCTCTTTCCATTTGTTAGACCCACCATCTTCCCTAATCCAAAAAAGCATTAAAGGCACACAGAAAACGTTTACGTTCCCTGCTGCTGAAGCCAGCACACCCGCATCCCATGTTTCACCCCAAGCAGCTACCGTGAAGCCGCAGTCCTGTGACAGCTTATCAAGAGCCACCAGCAGCTTCATGAGCTCCGCGATGCGCCTCGGACTGCAAACCGGCAGCGTGAACCCCGAGCTCTTGACTGATGGCACACAGTACACCTTGACCACCGCATCGCCCGAGGGTGTCATGTTGGTTTGCGTGCGAAAGATCCAGCTGCGGTGCAGGGACAGATGGAAGTAGCGGCGAAGTTTCCAAAAGGGTGGAGGCGGTGGAGACCACCATACGGAATGTAAACGTACGCACTGAGGGGCGACGAGCTGAGTCCACGAGCTGATTACCGGGGATGGCGAGGCACCAGGAAAAGGGATCAAGATGAAGAATGTTCCGGCGTGCTGGCTGGCTGGCTGGATGGACTTCAGCGTGTGGGAACGAATGAAGTAAGTTTGGAGCTCAGTTTCAATGAAAGTGGAGACCGTATAGACAGCGGCTCCTCATAAGCACATTCAAGCACAACTTGTGTCATGCTACGTAAGCTTAACGACTCTCCCGTGTCATGCAGAGCGATCATTAACCCATTTGCGGACGTGAACGCAAATCACCCACATCGGCGGCAAGGCACCTTCTGTCCTGGCCCGCAAACGCATCGCCAAAGCTGCCAAACACGTTAATGAAGCCCCCGACTGCAGGCCCTAAGTGTTAATTGGCTGTATGTGCACTGGAGCCCAACGCAGGGAATGTGTAAGCGGTCATCTCACCCAAGGCACTTCTGTTCTCTTTTCCTGCTGCTGCCTTTTGACAAACTATTCTTCCATTGCACAAAGCCTTGCATTCCAATTTCGGAATCCCGGAGGTATGGAGACGTTTCCCACTCGGCCACCTGAGTGCATCCCTTCAATGGGGCTTCGGGAGCCCCTGACCTATGACCTAGGTTTTGCGTACAGTTACGTTATTAGCCGCCACCTGCCTATTGGTGGCGCCTATTTCGCTTGTGTATGTGGTGTTGAGGAAGAAAATTTTCTCCTTCATGAGCGTGAGGTTGTGTCGGCAGCCATAGCACTCGTCACATACTGGCAGTGAGGCCATCTCGGTCTGCCGCCGTGGGCGATAACTGGAGGGTTTGAACTGGATTGGCACGGTGGGGTCCAGCTCCGGGTCATACACTGGCGCGCGGCGCTTGCCCCGGTGGGCAGCAGCTCCAGAGGTGGCCCCAGCGCCACTTCTGGATCTATCTTCGACACTATCACTAGTTTGGGACAAGGCACGTGCTCGGCTCTTCATAAGGTGGCGGCTCAGGGCCAAGGGTACAATGACGTCTGTTGTGCTGCTGGCTGTTGTGGAGTCGGTGCGTATGACTGATACGGCCCCGAAACCAGGTTCGTAAGGAGAGGTGCCTCTCGAGCCGTCCGGTGGTGGAGTGTCACCGAGATGGCAACGGTAACATGAACGACACTGGCGTACGTGGCGCATGGCGGCATCGGCCGGCTGACGATAGTTCCAGGTCCCAAGCAAATGTGCGACAGCAGAGATTAGATGTATCAAAGATCAAAACATCAGAATAAAATCCCTTACGTGTGAAAGGGAAGCCCATCCAAGCATCAGCATAAACAAGTCGCATGCTGTCAGTCGATTCGTCATGTTTACGAATTTAACTGGAAATGGAGTCTGGAAGCACAGGGATTAAGTCCGATCCATCACTGTCAACGAGTGAGGAAGCGTAGAATCAACAACGTATCCTATAGCCCATCTTCGTAAGTAGGGCAAATCACGACAACTGAAACGATTTGTCGCCATTGCTAATTGGATCACCTTCTAGACGTCATCTATGTTATAGCGATAAACACCATGGACAATGCCCCGTAACAGAAACCCGGGCTGAAGGGAGCAGTATACAGTACGGACGGGACAAGAGTGTAGATATAATATGATCGTCATGACTCTACCACGAAAGTTCAATTGATACAATGAAGCAATATATATGCTTATTCATGTTTTATTAAACCCGTTACCAGTCTATAGTGCGGCCGTTTTTTCCGGTGGCACTGCGTCCTGAATTATGCAGCGGCTACTTACAGCCGCACGGCAAGGAAATGCAATTCTGCGTACACAACTAGCATCTGCACGCTTTGATATACAACGACCGATTTGCACGAGTGTGTGTCGTGCGGACTTGCGGGAATTTTTTGACTGGGAATCTCGTGATGGGAGAGGCAATGAAGCTTATGGTGAGTAATACGTCTTACAGTAAAAATCTTGACTTGCACCTGACCCATGTCCGTGGCGCATTTGTCGTGCAGGTCGTGCATGGAACGTTGATGAGCTGCGGGCAAAATCCTGGCAGGACCTTCACAAATTGTGGTGAGTAGCTTATGGGGGGCTACTTGCGACTGCGTGGTGGAGCTTAATATCAAAATGCTCTCAAAGAACTGCGCACGGTAGCGGCGACTGCAATTGCATGTTTTACGTCCGAAACTTGGCATAGGGCAGACACATTCCAGTTCCTGGAGCCACATCAAGAAAACGGTTCGAGAACCAATCCAGAATATTTGCACTAGGCAGCGGCGAGGCTGCCCTTTCCCTACAAGCGGGCTGCCCATACCCTGGGCCGCACGGGTTAGAATCTTACCTGCCTGCCTATCGTCCTGATCTGTTCCTAGAAACACTTCCGGTCATTTAACCATTTACGGATCTGGACCTGGTTCATGTGGGAATCAGGAAAATGATGGATTTGCCTGAGGATTGACAGGCCTGCATCCCCACACGAAGCCCGGCTCTCCGGGCTATGGGATCGACCGGGGGTCGTGATTGCCTCCAGTGCTGGGATCGCAATCGCGATTGGTTGATTGCACTTCTGGTGGCTTTGATGGAGTTTTCCCCGGTCTGAATTTAGGGCTGATTAGCATGTCCCTGTGCCCCATAGCGTAGTTTCCTCCCTCCCTTCCTCCCTTCCTCCCTTCCTCCCTTCCTCCCTTCCTCCCTTCCTCCCTTCCTCCCTTCCTCCCTTCCTCCCTTCCTCCCTTCCTCCCTTCCTCCCTTCCTCCCTTCCTCCCTTCCTCCCTTCCTCCCTTCCTCCCTTCCTCCCTTCCTCCCTTCCTCCCTTCCTCCCTTCCTCCCTTCCTCCCTTCCTCCCTTCCTCCCTTCCTCCCTTCCTCCCTTCCTCCCTTCCTCCCTTCCTCCCTTCCTCCCTTCCTCCCTTCCTCCCTTCCTCCCTTCCTCCCTTCCTCCCTTCCTCCCTTCCTCCCTTCCTCCCTTCCTCCCTTCCTCCCTTCCTCCCTTCCTCCCTTCCTCCCTTCCTCCCTTCCTCCCTTCCTCCCTTCCTCCCTTCCTCCCTTCCTCCCTTCCTCCCTTCCTCCCCTCCTCCCTTCCTCCCCTCCTCCCCTCCTCCCTTCCTCCTTTCCTCCTCCCTTCCTCCTTTCCTCCTTTCCTCCCTTCCTCCCGTCCTCCCGTCCTCCCGTCCTCCCGTCCTCCCTTCCTCCCGCCGTCTTATGAAATGTTCTCCGCCTGCAGGTACGTTTGCATTAAGGAGCGCAATCTGCTGCTAACAGAGATGGGCGTTAAGAACATACCCAAGAATGCGGCGGAGCAGCGGGCCCGGGGAATACCTCGTGGCAGCGAGATGGTGGAGCAGGACCAGCACCGTCTGAGATACCGGGAGGTACGGTGTGACAAGGCGGGCAGGGCGGCAGACCGGCCCCCAAGGGCGCATCGGGAAGCTGAATTATTTGGGAGCACTTGTGAGCATGTGCCGCTGGGATGCGGCTGATACGAATATGTGGCGGAGCTGTCGCCTTGTACCTGGAAAACGGGGGTTAGAGAAGGACCAACTGAACTGCGAATTTCAATTCGGAGGATTGCTTTTATATCCGAGGCATTTGGGAAGACCTGCCGGGGGATTGTTATCTGGCTTGGGTGAGAGCGCGCAAGGAAGATATCCAATCCGCCGTGGACCCCAACCCCACAGGTCCAGACCACCCTGCGTAACATTCGCCAGGTGCTTCAGGAGCGTGTGGATGTGCAGCTGGTTCCGGCGCTGAAGCAAGAGATGCAGGAGGTCATCAATGCGCGATGAGCAGCGAGGGGGGAAGGGAAACGCGAGAGCTGCCAGGGCAGATGGCTGGGTGTGTCTACACCATCACGGCTGGGATGATTTCCGAGGGAACGAATGCGCCGGGCACGGGTTCCTAGCAAATTGCAGCTGATGCGGGTATGAAACCTGAGTGGCTCGACGCCTGCGCCCGAGGGACAGTATATGCCCCACGGGTGTTACAGGCGAATGGGGTCTGTGCCGGGATTCGTGTCAGGAGCTACAATAGGGAGGTCAGTTCGTGCCTAAATAGGTGCTTCACTTGGGAGCCGCTCCATGCTTCACAGACGTCGCGACTTCTGGCATCCCCGGAAGTGCTGCCAGGTTGTCCTCACTCGCCATCAGCTGTGCTGCATAGAGAGTCCGGAAGCCCGCTTCGAATCCATTCTTCCTCCTGAGTGCACCCTGCGGTCGTATGGTGACGATAATTGAGCTGCAGGGTATATTGAACTTGGTCACGACCGAATGGTGGTGTTTGTGTATCGTCCGCCTTGCCCCATAAATCGCGGGTTGGGAGCAGCGGATGAGGTAAGGGAGGAGGACGCGTGGTCGCCTGCCCGATTGACTCTGTCATGAAGTGGTGGGAAGAGTGTCGGCTGCTGCGTGAGTGGGTGCCTGCAGGCGAAGTGCGGAAATAGGGATGAAGTGATGTCGTGTTACGCCGATTGAGCCGAACGAAGGATTGAGAGCGAGGGACTGACAGCGCCGAGTCCACCCATGGGAAGAGAGAGATATTTCGCAAGCAAGCGAAAATAAAATCCACAGCCTTATATGTGGGACTCGGCCAGCCTGGGCGCCGCTAATACGAGGGGATAGGCGAAAAGGACCACCGGCGGACCCCGTGGCGTCACCAACTTACAGATGTTAGGCGTGGCGCTGTTAACGCGTATACGGATACGATATGCTGCAGATAGCAGTCCCAACGTTATATTTTTCTGATGTACTGGTTTCTGGTGGAGGTTGATGGGTTGCTTCTGGGAGCAGGGATCGATTCTGTGCTTTTTGATGTCTGTTATGGATGAGCCGTATCAAGTCTTGAGGAGGTGGAACCTCCGAACCGGCAAAAGGTAACCCCCTTGTCGGATGAAAGATGCCGTCAAGAGCGATGAGCCGCTGGTATTTTATACCTGCGGATGGAGATGGCATCTCGCTTGTTGAGGGCGGTTGGGCGGAGTTAGGCAGCTTAAGCGTTATTCCGGCTGGTTAATAACCTCGCGAGGATTTCTGAAGCCAATGGCTGTTAGGTCATGCCGAATGTGTGTTTTCCACAATACAAGCCAGTTTAAGGCAGTCGAAACTTGGTGTGGGCCAGGCTTCTGTAAAGTTCGCAACCCCAAATTAACAAAGCCTTAAATTCTGGTGTAAGAGCCATTTAGAGGGAGGCGAGTAGGTGTCATAAAAAGCTTACAAATGTAGATAGCCAGGGAGGTCAGGTTTACATCCGAGCATCTCTCGGCCAGGCCCGATAAGGAATCCTTCCCACAGGCTTTAAGCAGGTAGAACCTGTTGCAAATCCAAGAAGTCACCAACGGAACAAAAATACAGATATACCAAGCTCAGTGCGATGTCCTCTCGCTTGGCATTTGTGTAACAAAAACAGCGGTTGTGGCAGAAACTGTGCGGAACGTGCTTTGAAGTCACGTCGTCACAGAAAAAAGCTATCATGCCATATCCTCCTCTCTCTCTCCCTCACACACACACACAAACACAGACCCTCCCTGTCTCCCTCCTCCCTCTTCCTCAAACCGCCATCCCATGCGCTCAAATATATCGAGGCTCTCACACTCGCCGCTACCTGTCCATACCCCTCGGCCGCATTTCGATGCAGACACGGAAATGAAATGCCAAGCTATGCCTCTGCAACGCGCGCGATATCGACATAATGAAGGAGGCTGAGACTATATGCAGCACCACAACAAGAAATCGCCAATCAGCCCCATCGCCAAGGCAGCAATACCGCACGAAGAGATGGAACAGATCCGTCCAGCCCAAGTCCAACGCACAGTGCCAATGCTAATGTACAGCTTCAATACTCGCCACCGAATCACCCAGTACATGTAAATCCAGACCCTGCTTGCCTACCAGTCACAAAAACATGGCCAGAAACAAAAACGGAATATGCCAGTACAGCAGCCTTGAGGCACAACGTCCCGCGATATCTTCTCACAACGACCGGAGCTCCAAGCGGCCCCCAGTGTCTGGCAAGCCGTGTTAACAAAGGCAGGCACATGTTCATACACAAGCCACATGATCAGCCCGTCAAGCCATGACTTAGCCTTCCCGGTTTACCCTGAAAATCACGGACTTAAATATTGAAACATCGTCGGCATCACTCCGTAAGGCACACGCCGCAAAAGCCTTAACGTAACCCCAAGTCGCAATGGTCGGTGGGTCAGCCTTTCTCCAGGCTAAAGCTCCTTTTCCTCACAAGGTTTTTTAACAAGGGAGAAATAACTAAGATGTGAAAGCTCTCGCCCCGGCTGGCGCAAAGAACACCGAAAAATGACATGAGGCGCGTCCCTTCTTTCGCGCGGCCCACAAAAGACAATATAACGCTATCCGCTCTGCAGGGGTCTTATGGTCTATATGCTAACTAGATACTTCACATACGTGGTGCCACAGCGGTACCGGTTGTACTGGTAGGGGTGGAGGTGGGAAGATGTTGGCGCAGGAGAAGGTGCTTGTTGTTGGCGGTGGCTGGAGAGAGTTGGGAGAGGCCGCTCCTACATATGATTAGCCCAAGGGACCCCCAGCCTTCCCCCAGCTTTCCAGCAGTCTCAACACCCTCAACAAGTTACGCACCGCATGCTCACTGCCTCAGCGAGGTCTTCGCAAGGAAAGGACGACCCCTTTCCATCTCCTTGCTGTCGAGTGTAAAGGCCCCAAACGCGCCGAATCTTCGCAATCGCACCTTGCTACATATGGGATACATGTGGGATATAAAATCTTCCAAGTGCAGCTCTGACATGAAAGCGATCTAGGCGTACCTGTGTTATCGGCAATGTGATGTTATGCTTCGGCGCCAAGACCAGCACGGTCTTTTCCGGGTTCCATTAAACCTTTCAGAATATTTGCATTGAATGGCCCCATGAAGCCGCAAGCTTCATAGGTTTCATAGGTTTAGGCATCAAACTGGCCCCTTCTCACTCATCCCACCAGGCGTTAAATAAGAAACGCATGGCTCCGGTTAGGCGCCACTGCCAAGCCAGCTCGTGGTGGCCCGCGCCATCCTCCACCAGGAACTGCAGCCGCCCTCCCCGCATCCCCTGGTCGAATCGCGTCAGGTGCAAGTACTTCTCAGGCAAGCGTGTTAAGGGCGGTGATGAGCTGGCCGAACGGCTCAACTGAGTGCGCAGTTAGTATTTGCGAGTGGCTCAGAATTTTAATCTATCGAGTGCGGTCAGAACTCGAATGGCGTGTCCATAAACCTTCTCCATGCCGCCCGCCTTTTCAGGCTTTACTTTATGTTCAAGCTTGACAAAATGTGGCTTCAGCAGCGATCTAATTTGGGTCCAATACTGTAGGTGGACCTTAGGGTTTAGTCATACCGTTCCGTACCAACAAAACTATCCATCCATTCCACCCTACCTGCGACTCCAGGATGCTGGCAGCCTCCTGGCAGTAGCTCAGCAGCAGCGCGTCCACGTCATCGCGATCATGATCCCGGGTGGCTGAGTACTCCCTGGTGCCGCAGCCCAGGAATAGCCGCTCCGGCAACATGCCGCGGTGCATGCGCATGTCCTGCGGTGTGAGGCGAAATGGCCGGAGGGGACTAAGCACGCAAGTGGCCGGAGGGGGGGAGATCGTCTCGGGAGGTTAAGTAGCAGCAGAGGCTGAGAATTCAAGGGGAATGAGGGCCGTGAAAGCGGCTAAGCAGGTAGATCTCTGGCCCCGTGGGAGGAAGCCTGGGGCCAGGAAAGGGTCAGGGTATGTGGGGACGGGTGTGTGGGGATGCCACACGCTCAGGGAAAGTACGGAACGCGTCCCATGTCGCGAAGTGGGAGAATGAGGGCATCGTGGATCAGGGCAGGAAACCATGGTAAGCATGCAGATGGGCTCGTGAGCTTAGGTGAGCAGATCAGCTAAGGGGATGTGCAGAGCCGGAAAGACAAACCTGCAAGAAGCGGCCTTCAGAGATCCAGAGGCTGGGGCTCTCAGCCAAGACGCAGCCGAAGACGTGTGGGTAGTGCATCGCCGCATACAGCGCTGCTACACCCGCGAAGCTTCCGCCGCCAAAGGCCACCTTGGCGGGGTCGGATGACACTGCGAAGCGCTGCTGGATCTGCATGCGTGTAGAATGAATTGGTTGGTTACGCAACGTTGGGTGGGTAAGTTGGATCGGTTAATAAATCGTCAATCGGTAATTCGCGAGCAAACCCAACCAACGCAGGTGCATGGCATCTACATTTGGAGATCGTGGCTACAGATCGTATTGCGGTGAAAACTGCAGCGGAATGTGCACCGATTACATAAAGGCTGGCGGATCAAGTAGCGTTCACACCGGCAGGCGTTCCCTTTTTCGGCTTTTGTTCCACTATTGCATACTGGCAGCTGCCTATTCTCGCTTGGGTCCTTCCGGAATCGCGACCAGGCGCTTGTGCTATCCCATCCCTGATGGTGGGTCCCGTTGCTCATCCTTCGCACCCACTACCCTCGCACCCTGTTTTCCAGCAGTCTGATTACGTCTAGAAGCGGCATGTTATAATACCTGTCCGGCAGCACCCGCGAATGCAGCCATTGGTTTTCAATCCATGGTCTTCGGAACTGCTCCGCCATTTCCCCCTCCCAATGCCACATCCGCACCAGGGGCATGATCTCCTCCACCAGACGAGTCATGTAGGCCTCCAACCCTCCACCGGGCCACCTTTCCGCGTCTCCCCGGAAGCCGCCGGCTCCCGTGCCTGGTGGATACGGCAGGTAGTTGAGCGAGCGCATGGCGCCGACTGAGTCCACCGCCACCACCACGAAGGGCGGCAGCTCTCCGCGGGTGACCAGGTCGGAGGCGGTGTAACCCACACGCCACGACACGCCCTGATGCGCCAGCCAGTCCTGGACGGAGAGGCGATCGGGAATTGGCACTTGAGAAACGTCAAACACTGACACTGTGGGATTGTTTTTACGGAGTGGATTGGTAAGTGCGGTCCGTGAAAATATGGGCGGTACAGCAGTACAGCAACTGCGCGTCTCACAGGCTTATACACAATTACATATGTAGAGTCTGCGGAGCATATGTGCATTTCAAAGTGCTTATGAGGAAGTGTGCCTTCGTCTCGCGAATCCAGCGTGTATAGCAAACTGTAATCGAGTCAGTTCCCTTAACCACACGGTTACCTCTCCACCCGAGGGCTCAACAGATCGGTTGTTCGCAAAGGGCATAAGCATGGCATAAGCCCCATCCCTCCCCTATGCCACATGCCCATCTACTTCCCCCGACTGCGATGTCTTGACGCAGCAGCCAGCTGCTTTACCAGGTAATGTACATGTCTTGATGTACATGTCTGCGCCGGTGGGGTTCCCTAGGACAGTGTCCGTATGTTTCCCTTGCCATCTATCTTACCAGCCCCACCCTAGTCATAATAGCTCATAAGCACTTTGAAAAAGCTTTCTAGACAGCCAGATGCAGATCACCTATATGGCCTCATGCCGCACCTCGAACATGTTTTGGCCGTCCTGCATCACCAGCACCGGGTAGCCCCCTGGGGGTGGTCGCTCGGTGTTGAATCCGGGAGGCGTCCAAACGCGAACACGCTTTTCCTCCGTCCATTTGCTGGCGCGCGTAGCTGCACTGCTGCCCTGACGCTTGGTGAGAGTCAGAATGTGAAGCGTGCCTACAAGTGGAAGGTGGTACGTGACCAGGGGCGTGAAGGCATAATCCATGATGGATGGTACTTTCCTGGGCGGTGCTGTGGTGGTAATGAGGGTAGTAGTGACGGTTAGAAAGCGACGAGCGCCAAAGTGCATGGATGATGCAACTTATGTGTATGTTACCATACGGCTTGATTAGACCATTCCAATTCTGTTACACCAGCCATGGTCTTAATGCCGGAGGTCCTGCTGTACATTTCCGGGGGAGCTCCGAAACACACAAGCACTTGCCTGCTGCGTGCGGCATGCTTTCCACTGACTCCACACCCCGCGGCTCCACCCTCTTCGCGGCTCCGTCCGGACCCCGGAGCCTCTTCACCGGGCAGACGTAATTGTTGCCGCGGTTGTTGTCCCAGATGCCGTGACTGTCCGTGAGCACGAAGGAGAGCTCTGTGGCGTCACTGGGGACAGTCATGGTGGTGGACCACCTGCGATAGGTGCGGATTGGGGTTGAGGGGGTTGGGAATAACTCCAGAAATGGGACTTCAGGGAACGTTATTTACACTATTAGGATGTCCCTGAGCAGGAAGCGGTGTCATATGTGCAAATCGAGTTCACACGCATGACGCACATGAAAATAACGTGGGGCCGCGCATCGCCTAGGGGATGCAAGCGAGACACAAACACACGCACGCACAAGCATTCCTACCAATCGATGTTCTCCCCTCGCCACAAGGATGTGGGCTTCATGGCAATCTCCTGGCAACCGCTCTGCCAGTTGTTGAAGCCAAAGTGCACCCGCAGGTTGGGGTTGTGCTCCAGCCCGTGCACTTGGCGACGGTTGACGTACAAGGCGGCCGGCTCTCCTGCCATCAGCACCTCCGGCGTGGTGAAGTACTTGCAGCCAGCGCGCTTGTGTGCAATGCTCTGAAGTTTAATACCACAAAACACACAAAGCACACACATAATATGTGGGGAACCAATCGACTTACAACCGCATCACAAAACCCCAATGTTGTCCCCAATGGTCCCCAATGCCCGGTCCCACTTGAGTGGCGCACATCTCCAAGCACGACTTGGCGCCAGACTACGCAAATCAGATCTGCTCACAATGATCGCGATGAGGCGAGGAAACGCCCCCAAAACGAAATATCTCGATGAGCCCTTCAGGAAACCTCGCTAGGATCTGCACAAGATACGCAGAGGGGTTGGTTCCGACCCATGGGTCAGCAATTCCCCTGTCCCTCACCTGGACATCACCCCAAGCTGGCCCCTCCGCCATTGCTTGCTCCACTGTGTGGCTCCGCTGCTCCGCCGTCATATCCATTTTGACACGCGCATAGAAGTTCGCCCCGGCGTTATTGTCCCAAATGCCACCGGCAGCGTCGGTGAAGGCCATGTGCATCTCGTACGCTTCCGGCGGCACTGTGAAGCTCGCCTGAAGCCATTGCGACACGCTCGCGGCGTCGAAATCGTCGGTGATGTCGTTCGTCGGCAGTGGCAGTGACGATGATGATGACGATGATAGGGGTGGCACCGCCGCCGCGGCCCCAGCTGGCTCCTGCTCCAGCGCCACCGCCGACTGCGACGGAGCCGCCCCCGTAATCTCCTTGGCAAGAGCGGTCAAGCCGACGGCAGGCACCATTTCTAAACGGCCGCCGCCGACGCTCCAATCGACATTGAAGCCGTACACCATCGCAATAGAGTCGCGTGGGCGGCCGGCCAGCACGACAGAGCGGGCCTGGATTCCCGCGGCGAGACGGAGCGCAGTGGCACGTGACATGGAATCTGTGTTAAGCAAACAACCAAGGTCTAAACCCACGCTGTGCAGCATGCTAAACCCAAGGAAGGTAACGGAAGGAGGTCATCATAGGAACCCCGAGGCACTGGGAACCGGGGGAAGGTCTGTCGTGAGGTGGTGTCGAAGCAGCGGGCTGCCACCCAGAGGAGACGAGATCCCAAGTCCTTTTCCCGTCAAGTCTTCCAACTCTTCCAAGCATTCAAAGGAGGCGCACAGTGCGATCAGGCGCGCAGAGGCACAGTCAGAGACGCACCTGGTTGAAGAACAGCACCGCGGGCTGCCCAGCCCTCAGCTTCTTGGGGAAGGTGAAGTAGAGCTGCTCGCGGCGGTGCGACATGACGTGCCGCCACCAGTGCAGTCCGAGGAAACCCAGCGCGGGAGCCAGCCGTCCCGCCCATGCGGCCTCGGTGTGTGTGGCCCCCTCCTCAATGACGACCTGCAGCCCCTGGCCGCGCACAAGGTCCTTGCTCTCCAGCAGAGCTGCCACCTCATTGGCGTACGACACGAGCTTGGCGTCGAATTCAGATTCCTTCGTCCTCCGAATGCCGGAATATTCCTAAGGGTGGGTGGGGCGGGATGGGGAATCTGGGTCACGTCATTAAGTACGGGAAAGAGAGATCGGGGTAATGACGTGCACTGGTGGCAATAATAAAATACGAGTTGCTTGCCGTACTTGCCGCAGGTCCTTGCCTTCATCTCACCCCTTCGCATTCACCGTACCCCCTAGCCTCCCCGCCCCTACCGCTGCTGCCTCCCGCCGCTATCCTAAGGCCCCACCTTCGTCCCCATGGCCAGGAATACGCGTGTCGGCCAGGGCCCTGTGAAGTCCGGCAGGTCGTGCTTCAGCAGCCGCTCCTCGGCGAACCACAAGCTGGGGCTCTCCACCAGAAGCGACCCAAACACCCCGGGGTGGCGGAGGGCCGCACAAAGTGCGCAGATACCGCCGAAGGAGGAGCCCCCGAAGCCGCGCAGAGCAGGCGCCGAAGATACGCCGTACGTGCGCTCAGTGTACGGCAGAATCTCGTCCACCACCGCGCGCAGGTAGGCGTCGACGCCGCCACCAGGCCAACTCTCCGCGTCTAAGCGGTAGCCGTTGGCGTTTCCCGGCGGGTACGGCAGGTAGTCGTACGAGCGTCTGCACGTTCATCGCATCACCGATCAATCCCTCAGCAGCTAGGATTGTTAATTTAAGTCACTATTTTCAGTTTGCATTTCCGAAGTGCTCGGCGAAAGAGTTGATCACTCGAAGCCGCGGGCACACCGCATACACACACGGGCCTTGCACCCCTGGGGCAAGGGTCACACGGCCATAAGGCCCCTCCTCTGCCTTGTGATGGGCCCGCACCGTAAGTGGCAAGGGCAGCCCCCCCTTAACTTCGCAGCAATCCCCTAACCCCACGCCCGCCAGGTAAGCACTGCCTCAGAGGTCGAGACCCTCCACGCCTTGCGCCCACATCATCATCCACCATTGCTTCCGGCCCGCCCGCTTACATGCTGCCCGAGTGGTCAATGCCGACAATCACGAAGGGCGGCAGTGCGCCCGAGTTGATGAGCCCCGCCGCGGCCTCCGCAGCATGCCATGACTGCCCACTCAGAGTCGGCCGGTCCCCGAACAGGTTCTGACCGTCATTCAGGTACATGACCGGATAGGCTGACCGGGGCGACTCGGACTGAACGAAACCTGTCGTGGGAAGTCAATCGCAAACTATTTAGTACGGGGGAGTGAGCGTCACTATCCGTACTACCCAACGACACGAATATAACGGAGCGCATGTAGGACCTGACCAGGCAGCTGGACCCCTTCCCCCCATCCATCATCAACACCTCTCCGTGAGAGGGCTCCTGTATCCATGGGTCCGTTGCTTTTCAAGTGATGACCCCTTTCCCAGACACCTACCTGAGGGCGTCCAGATCCTCAGCATGCGACCCTCTCTCCAGTGTACGACGTCCAATCTGCCGCCTGCTAGGGGGCTGCTGTGGGACAGGCTGAACGGCTCCGTAGATACGGCTTCCTTCTCCTCCGCCGCCTCCAACTTCGCATCCGCGGCGGCTGTGATCGTAGCTGCAGACGATGCAGTTCCCATGTCCAGGGCGGAGCCGGTTTCGGAGGTGCCTGGAACTAGTGTGGCGTGTACACCTGTGGCTTCAACAACATTGTTGGCGACTGCAATTGCTACGTGCTCCGAAACTGCTTGGTGGTTTTCCGGAAGTTGTCGCAGCAGGGTGGTAGGTGGCAGGTCCAGAACCATTCGAACGCCGGTGATGTGGGTCGCTGAACTTGGGTCGTCAACCAGCTGAGGCTACGGACGGCATAAGGCATGACCAAACCGCGTACCATTGAGCAAACAACAGTAATAAGACACCATTACGGTTACGGCAGTTGGAAGCTCACGGTTGGACGCCATGCACGCAGCCGATGGAGACAGATGTAAATAGCCCATTATATCCCATCATCCCTGGCTAAGGCTAATAGGATACGAAGTAAGCCACACAACAGCCGGATCATCTGTTTCCCATCATCACTGGCAAAACGCCACGCCGATCCAACCGACCTGATGGACGGCGCCGTTGGCGGAGGTCCCAGCGGCAGCTGAGGCGGGCATGGCAACCCTGATAGGCGGAGGTCCCCTGACACCATTTCCAAGTGATAGCAGGCGTGGGGGGTGCGGACTGCAAGGATGTGCGCACAAAGGGAGGTAGTGAGACACGGCATTGTAAAATCCTAGCTAGGAGGTGTATTCTTGCCTTCTCACATGGTCACTTAACAATGCGTTTTCAAAGCAGGATGACAGCTATGAATGTTCCAGAAGGTACCCTGCTGCTTGCAGGGCTCCATTACCGTAGTAAAGGTGTGACACCATGACAAACGTGACTCGATAGCAACAAAACAAAATCTATGTCCACATAAATGCAGCTAAATGACCAAGTGAACACATTATTGGACAACGCGGTATTGTCCGATGGCGTGTTCGCGTGTTAAGGACCAAGCGTCCGCACCTGTGGCATCTGGACGAGCAGGGCTTTAGCGGCATGTGCGCGGACAGAGCTGACATAATCGTTTCGCTGCGACTACCGTTTCACAAGTACTTTGGAGAGCGCCGCAGCACGGAGCGTTCGGGTTACTCAGTGTGGATGTTGCGTTGAGGCCAGCCGTCCACTGATTCTTACTATGTTCGAAGTGTGCAGGCACTGCCGATCACAGTATCCGTTTTCAAAGAGTATAACCCCTGACCTTGTCGACTACAAGAGATCCTGCGCGACCCTTGATGCACAACCTAGCGAAGAAAATGCATCCAGACACAACGTAAACAATATACAACTTTGTTTATTTTGACAGTTCCTATTGGGATATTTAATTCTGTGGTCATGTTAGGCAAAGTCTATGATTCGCGAATCATTCGGAACCAAATCCCAAGTTGACCCGCCTTATGCAGCCGCCCTTGTTGTACAGTATACAGACAAGGTGCAGTTTTATAGCCTTGTATTCAGCTATTAGTATTTGACTGTGGCATGTACGCTCCCCCAAGGCCTGGTCTTATGTAACCGCTTTGCGGCTATTTTATCGCAAGTATCTTTAAAAGTACATTTCCTTTGCAACAATTTATGTTTCCATTCAGAAGTAATATTTTATATTAATTCTGAGATGTTCTTTTGTGCGTGGCCAGCTATCCTCGAGTGGATATACACCACCGTTCGACCACTCTCCACGATCGCCATTCATGCGGATTTCTGGAAAAGGTTTATCCATATTCCTCGCCACCAATATATTGCCATGTTGTTTAACGGCTTAGATGCATTGGGCACCACCTGCCAGTCTGCTGTCCCGGAACGGTCATCGTACGTAATAGAGATGGAGATCAACAATGTTTTTAGGATTAGTTGTTGCTTACGAACGAGCAGCCATTGCCATTTCTATACAGATGTGCTTTGCGCTAAATAGGCCTTGGACGAAGAACCTAGGCCAATAGAGCCGATTGAAGAAACCAGCAACATTGCGGACGACGCAACAATGGACGGGACGGCGGGCGCGTGCTGAGCAGTATGAACAAGATGAAAAGGAGAGCGATTGCATCCGAACATATATTTGGACTGTAGAACTACCTCATCCCCTCTCACCCGGGGCCGTATGCCCAACTGACCCGGCTTCCTAACGCAAGCCCGCATAGTTGTTGCTTACGAACGAAAAGCCAAGGAGAAAACACAACCTTTCAGAGGTTGTACTGCACACTTAAAGGAGCCACCTGGCCCGCCACAAGAGGGCCAAGAAAGGCTACTGACTTGGGGCAAGACCCTTTGAGCATCCCGAAGTTGCATCCCGGCCTCCAAACGGCTTTCACCACTTCTAACAGGATGCCAGAAGCTTGAGAAGCAGGGGCACCACCACGTTGTAAACTATCAATGTATGTAACCCCCCGCTCCGCACTGCACTGACCGCACTGCACTGAACAAGACCACCTCACAGCGCAGCTGCAAGCGTAGACTACCGCACGAGCTGCCCACAAACGAGGAGGATCTTGAGCTAGACGCTGCAACAAGGTCAAGCAAAGACAAGGAAGGCCAAGCAAAGGAAACTGTAAAACAGGGACACACCCACCGGGCAAAATCCTCCCTTTCCAGTTCAGAGGATTGCAATAAGAAACAGCAACACCCCCTATGTACCTCCACAACCCGGGCCCATGTAACTGACGACAACAGAAAAAAGATTCGGGCACAAAAAGAAATGAAACACTAAGACCACAAACAAGAGTGGACGCCAAGGAGGCCTGCAGACGCTCCCAGCGCTTACGGAACGCTACCAGTAAGACATTGTCCCCTAGACACAGCTTAGGGACGGAAGCCCAAAAGGTTGTCATGAATGGTATTGTTAGAGCGTCTCGCTCTTGAACCCGTAGGAAAAGGGGTGGGGTGGGGCCCCCGTCGGCCCGGGGGCCCGGGGACAATGCGCATTGATTCAAACATTTTCGCGGGAATAGAAACGAGCTTTGAACAAAAATTTGTACGCCACGGTGAGCGATGATGGCGAAACACCCTTTGTAAATCTTTTGGGTCGCAAAACTTTTAGTCTATGGATTCCTCAGGCCATACCATTTGGATGAATCCATCAAGTTCTAATCGATATTCGTTTTTGAAATACTATAAGAACTGCAAAGAACATGATCACAGTACCTCCGCTTGCGTACGGTACCTGATCGACTGGGACGATACCGTACGTTCCTGAACAATATGACTTTACTCAGAACATTTCTTGATGGGACCAAAATGTATCGTTCGTTACATAATCAAGATATGTGTCGCATTTCAGAACCACTGCAGTTGTGGTACGACGCCCCTACGGCGAAACAGAAACTAATAGCGAGTTGCGCCATTTCCACGAATAACGGTGACACGCAACGGGTTGAGTTTACGCGTTCTCCCAGATTCTGGCGCGACACATTGTTTAATTGGACAGCCGCTGGTGGACAAACTTGGCTTGACTACCCAGCCTTCCCCGTTTGCATCAGTACGGTTGGACGATGCGTCGTTTGTACCCATTATGGGACAATGCCGACAATGCTTTTGACACATTAATGTTTCCCTGGAGTGAAGAATACAGAAACAATATTACAAGCAAGAACGTGGGACTTTATGCACTGGACTTGCTAACCTATATTTTAATCGTATGAGCTCTAAATACAACAGGTTCTGATACATAGGAGGATGGGAAAGGGTTAGACGTCTGTAGGGAATATCTTTGACTGGCCGGCGGCGAGCGGCAGCAGTAGCAACTCGGTCAAAGGATTGCAACTGAATTTCCAAAAATTCATATCCTATCCTTTCGAAAGTTTTAATTCTTTCGATTAATACTACGAGGTGAATGGTGAGAACATGTCACGTGGTTCACTATCTTGGTCGTCGTTGTTCATTCCAGCCTTGTGTGTCATTTTGACTGTTTATACTATGCGCAGTCTAAAATAGGTAAATAATAATAACCAATTTGTTTGCACATCAGCACTGTCTTCTGCCAAGGTTGATAAGTGCCTTCCCCCTCTGTATGTATGTCCTTACTATTACCTCCCTTGTCCGCCTCCTTCCCTAACTCCCTCTTCTGTATCCCTCCCTCCCTTTCCCCCCTTCCTCCCTGTCCCTCCCTCCCTCCGTGTCCCTCATTTCCTCCCTCCCAGTCCCTCCCTGTCCGTCCCTCCCTCCCTGCCCCTCCTTGTCCCTCCTCCCCTGCTATCTCACATTAAACGCCCTCCATATCCAATCGCTATTGACAAGTACTTGATTGGATAACAATAAAAAATGTAAACAGAAAGCAGTATTCTAAACAGCATCAGTAACCAGTTACAGTTATCAGGCAGGTAGGTAATACTGGGACTGGATACGAACCCCGGACCAATCATCCAGGGCAGGTAACTGAGGTGGGGGCGAGTAACTGTGGGGGGCAGGTGTCTGGCACATTACTGGGGAGCAACTGGGGGGTCCAGGTAACCGCCAAGTAACTCCCCCGTAACCTCCAGGGGGGCAGTTAATGGGCAGTTAAATGGACTATGACTGCTATAGGGCAGGTGAAGGTTATGGTGGCAGAATTTGTTGCACAAGCCGCAATTCGAGCCCCCAAAATTAGAGACTCGGTATTGGAATTGCGCACTGTATTGAAGACAAATCTTCGCAAAGAAACTGAGCCACTAGCATCTGAGTTGGGTAAAGAGAACGCTTCCTTAGAATAAATTCCAAATGTAACAATTGTTGTTGCAAGCAAAGCGAAAAAAGGCTGGTGCGTGCAGTAGGACTCGTTTGGAAACATGTGTGGATATGACGACCTCGCTCCAAAGCAACAACCTGGATAATTTCATGATCGATTTACGGCTTGCCTTGGCGAGTAGATTAATGAAAGTGACACCAAAGATGACGACAATAGTGAGAACGCCTAAGGAGATCAGAGACGCAGTTGCACTGGTGTTGCGGCGAAGGCGAATCCTTAGGAGCAATTTACGATTTAAAAGATCCTCCATTTTTGGCCTTATACAGCGATCAAACAAATTATAGCATTAAAAATAGAGCTTGTAAGATTTGGCGGCGGAAGCAATTCTTACCTCTCGCAAACAGGACGGCAAGAAAGGCGATATGACAATTTTATTGAACCTGTACTTAATGATTGTACAAGACGTAATGATTGGCATCTCAAAGATAATTTTTTTTACAAGGTAAGGCAAGTAAGGCGGACCATTGTACGATAAATACAAACTGAATGTTTTACAACTATTTCACCTAAACGTAGCTTCTTGAAAAGTCAGCTTAATGCTTTCGAAAAAGCAAACTTGTAGTATGAAAGCAGTATGTTTTCATACAAAGAAAGATCTCGCTAAAAACAGGACCTAGCAAAAGTTTGCCTAGGATTAGTTGTGTGATCGAAATGTTTAACCATGTTGCCTGCAGGGCTATTCAGTGTCCTACGAGACACATGGTGACCATATGCAACGTGGCCACAAGCAAACAGCGAAAAAATGCGGCGTGAAAGAAACGTTTTAAACAGCTTCAAAAGTAAGAATGCATAAACATTGAATCAGGCACTAAGTAATGGGAAAAGCGGACAAACAAGTCTGGGCATTTCGCGGCAGTGACGTCGACAGCAAATATTTCGAGGGCGTCACATGACTAGCACACCTTGCACTAGAGACAAATAAGAAGGGATCGTAGGAATTCCCCAGGGCCTTACATGACTAGCACTCCTTACAGTAGGGGACATGTCCGATACGACTGTAGAAATTCCCAGGAGCCTTACATGACTAGCACTAGCATTTACAGTAGAAGTGGATGCATAAAAACAAAAACGACAAAAAAACAAAGAAGAAAACAAAGGAAATTACAATAAAGCACAATAAAACTTTTTTACGATTACTAGGCTAGGTGGGCAAGATGCAAGCACGGGCAGGTGGGATTTCTTGTCATGACTAACCATGCTACTGGACATACCAAGTGTTCGGCAAACATCTTGCGGTTCCTGATGAAACACATGGTGAAACATCCTGGTGGTAAACATGGTGAAACACCATGTGCGTTCCGTAGAGCCGCTGACGCACATGGTGCACTCTAACTGCTGGCAATTATGGGTCCAAGGAACCTAGTATTGCTTCGCTATTTTTTGAAAAAATTTCGGCATTACATAGGCTACAGTGCACTTCTGGGGACCGTGCAGGGCTGCTATGAGCTGATTATGATTCTGATGACGGAGGCACTCGGCGTACAGCCCTTCGACGTGCCCGTACTTAAGTCGGATCATGAGGGTAGTGGGCACAGGTTTTAAGGATTTTAACCGTTAGCAGTATAACTAGCCCCAAATTTCCAAACTCCAAAGATCAGCGAAGATGAAAAGCAAAAGCATACATACTTCATTGAGAGCAGGATTAATATCCCTTCATCGGTTGAGGGTGGATGTGCCCCCGATGTTGGTGGACGGTGAGGACCCCGGTTTTGGTGACACGCGAGCCAACCAGGAATGGAGTTGAAGCCGCCGTTGATCCGGCAGATTCCACTGGATGCTGGAGGTGGGTGCTGAACCACCTACTGGGAACATCACTGATTTCGGAGCAGTCAACATCCCTAGGGGTGAACGGATGAGGGTGCCCCGAAATACAGGGGAAGGTAGGGACTGGTAATGGCCACGGGTGAAGCAAAGCCCCCCTATCCTCCACACATACTTCTTATGCAAAGGCGTTCATCCGTGACAGGAATATCCCATACGAAACGAACTATCGATGCTGAACAGAAGTGTGTCACGCCAAACTACCGTCCGCCCACATCAAACCTGTAACTGAAGTACATTCACGTACATTAATATACCTACGAACATGTCTTCTGTTCTGCATTCTGCACATACCTCATCATCTTAACCCCATCGCACGTCACATATACTACGTGGCGATCCTGCAGGTGCCTCAATACCCAGCCTGTCAACACCGCAGCTTTTTCCAACACCACCAATGCACCCGAGCTTCCGGCTAAAAAGCTGCTGTCCCAAACCTGGCTCGCTCGTGGCCTTATTGATGACCCCCGCAGAGGCCCAAGATTACTAACGCAGGAAATCAGGAAACGAACAAACCATCCAACTCAACGCAACAAGCATATGGGTGGCAGAGCTGCGGCTGCAAGTTCCCCCCTCGTTATCATCCCAAAGACGATGGGAACCCTACCGGGCGGACACCAAGCAGTCGGGTCAAAATTGCTCCTGCCGTCAGTCATGAGGGCGGCTCCGGAACCAGCAGCAGAAGCGTTAGCGAGAACGCCTGCCTTTCTTTCATATTCATGGCGTACTTCACTTTACGAAATGGAAAATTGTCTTTAAAAGTTGGCGACACAAATATATAATTATTACTGCTACCACTGCACGAAAAGGCATCGAGCAGATCCGAAGCTAAGTCTGAGCCGTGCTGCAGCAGCTTGCGCAGGCAGCAGTAAATACGCCCTTCTCCTTATCCACAAGTTGGGACCGACTGTACTATCGCGCCCCTCATCTCCGCCCTAGCAGCTGCCCTTATTTGTGGGCCCGTGACCTGCTACCCTGTCTAGCTGGACGCAGCTTGTGAAGAAATACCGTGCTATCCCGTGCAGGACTTATCGCAAACCCCGACCTCCGGCATCCCTTCTGTCGAAACCCCCAATATGCATGGAAAACATCCAGGTCGCTCTTTGCCTTATACACCTTGTTCCTTGAAACCTTAGCGGTCGCGACGGCGCTTGTGAGGCCCGTCCCTCGGCCCCCTCCCCCATCGTCTCGTCCCACCGCACCAAGTCCGCGCGCCACTTTGCTGTAGCCACTTTGCTCCCCCACCCGCATGCCGCCACTGCCCGCACATGTCAACTGCGTCTGCAGCAGCATCTTCTTGCATGCTTATCGCTACGTCTGGTTCTTCTGGCGTTGGCCCCGTCTCCGCACAACAGCTAGGCCTTGTGCACGATGTCATTGCTGCGACCGGACCATGCGCCGTCGTCGCCGCTAACGTCGCCCCCGCGAATCACCGCTTGCAGCAGCCTTGAACTGTTGGGCTTTCGCGGGGCATCTTTTGTCTTACGCATATCATGTAATGCGGAGGCAACGCCGTTACGGTATGTGTTCATCACCACCAGCAGGTCGGAGCGCTTGAACTCCAGGAGGAGGGCCCTGGAGGATGAGATTATGGCAGTTGTAAACTATAATAACCAAATGGGTTAACAACGAGAATCAAACCCGGGTTAGAAAAGGCGTTAATAAGGCGCAAAGACACAAAGGCGCAGAGACAGATCAAGGCTAAGCCCCCCTAAGCCTATCGACGACAGCCGATGGGCGTATCCCGGCCCCCCATACGGCAGCTGCTGTATAAGACAAGGGAATAAAGGCATAACCTGCGTACCAAGATAAGGAGCTGGAGTGGCCTTCTGCGGAAGCCATCGTGCAGGCAGGCATCTCTACCAACAATCCTCGGGGACATGAAGCGAGACGGCCTCTTTCCCAAACACCACCTAAGGGTCGTTCGATTGCATCCTTCCCTTCAACTACCTGTATTGCTCCAGCAGCAATAGCGTCGACTCTGCCTCAGATGGTTGCAAGGGGGCGCCTTTGGGGCGCCCGTCAATACTGCCCAGCGAGGGTATCGTGTATTTAATATGCCCACTGGCGCGAGCGCCAACGATATCGGCGTCCGCGGGGGTGGCAGCTGCCGCCGCCGTCGTCACAGCCAAGGCAGCGGTGGTAACCGCTGCAGAAGGCGGCGGCGGCGCAGCCCCAGATGGTGATGATGATGATAGTGGTGGTGGTGGTGCTTGTTGTGCCGCAGCCGTCGCCAGGGCAGCTGTAGAAAGCGTCAGCGGCTCAAGGTTGCCGGGGGCAGGAGATGCGGATGCGGTACCGGCTACGGTGGACATGGACTGGGGTGCTGCTGGCCCAATCGAAAAGCTACCCGCCACGCCGTCGGCGGCCCCTGCTGATACGGCGCCACCAGCGGCCTGAAGCATTTCTAATTCCATGTATGATGCTGCCGATTGGTTCCGCTTACCCTTGGCATCGCGGCCGCCGCGGGTCGACGGCAGGGACGCAGAGTCTGTGTCGAACGACGCCTCGGGCATCTCCTGACTTCGACGAGCGGCGCTGTTGTCGGGCCCCGCCCCCGCCGCCGCCGCCTTCAACGCCGCCAGATCAATGCCAAACGCATCACAGACAGCGTCAAAGAATCCCTCAAGCTGCTCACGGGAGGGAATGTATCTGCAGTTGCAGTAGCAGTAGCCGTAGCAGTAACAGCAGTAGGTAAGGTAATGAGGTAATGGTATAGGCGGCTAGGTATAGGAGGCTATGGTAATGCGGCAAGTGCCGCAAACGTTCAGTTCGGGTATTCAGATCCTTCTACGACAACAAAATGGTTTGGTTTGGGCGTTGAGGTCAAGTGCTGTCCTCCAGACATCCTCGACAAGGTATGTATGGGCCTATGTATGGGCCCCCCCGACCTTAACTCCCGCATACATTTATGTGCTGAGGTAAAGGACCTGTTCGCCAGCCTAAGCATGTTTCAACAACAATTCTGTACGGCAAGCATGTTTACCTCCTAAAATTTTTAATTTACGTCTACAGGGGTCAGCGCTAGGGGCCTTTTGCGGTTCAGGCTTCCTTCATGTGCGCACTCTCACACGAAGAACATGTGCCCAATCAGGACTCCGCTTTTCTGGGTCCTTATGATCCTCTGGGAGCACTCTCAGAAATCCCGTCATGCTCGAATCCGTCTCCTTGCCTCTCTCTCTCTCTCTCTCTCTCTCTCTCTCTCTCTCTCTCTGGTCTCCCTGCCATAGTGGCATTATAACCAGGCCAACCAACCCTTCCCTTGGGTCCTGACCGAGGGTAATCGTTGCGCTTTTCTTCCCCTTGATGACGGGCGACAGCGGCCACTACCCGTCCATAAACTCCTGTCCCGAGGCCTCACCTGTCCGCCACCCAGCACTCCAGCAGCCTGCATAAGTCCACAGCGCGCATCAGCGGCAGGATGCGGGCGTATTGAGAGCACACCGCATCCAGCGTCACGTGCGGCAGCGGCAGCCTTTGGGCGTGACTCAAACGAAGCATGGCTACAAGCTCACTGCCGGAGAGCTCCGCCGCACCGCCCGCCACGCGAGCGAAGGCCTCCGAAACCCATTCACGGCTGGGGCTGACACCGAGCACTGATACCGATCGAATGAGACCGGGCAGGCAGCGCGGCTCCAGGGAGGCCAGCTGTGACCGGCCATCCTCCACCAGCCCCGAAACCAGGGGCTGCAGAAACTCCAGCGTGTCAGTGCGCTCGGGGCCTAGCTCCAGAGGCACTTTGGCCGCCAGCCAGTCAACCTGGAGATCGCAACAGAATCGCAAACGTCCTCATGCAGCAGCTCACATTGACATCGCCACAAGATGATACATCGCTTCCGGGGTCAACGCAGAGGGCCCAAAGGGTGGCCGTGCGGTAGCAGCTTAGGCGCTTGCGTTCTAACACCCACAGCGCCACAGGTCAATCTCAATGTGTGGGGGGAAAGGGGGGAGAATTACACAAGATATATATAACATACGATGTTTTTATACATACACACACAGAGCCAATTTTGAGGTTCCAGGTTTTGAGGTATAACCCAGCCCCGGTCAGCTCACATCCCTGTTCGACCCCCGCTAGCCAGATGCATTCCGGCCCCTCAGGCCCCCTTACTAGGTAGGCCAGGTCGAGGACTGGAGAGGCGGCGCCGCCTGAGCCGCCCACATCGACATCCCAGGAGGCTGCGGCCGCCATGGCGGAAAGGGACGTGGAGGCTGCAGGGAGTGCGGAGGGCGCAGAGGCTGGAGACGGGGAGGATGAGATGATGCGGGAGGCTGCACGCGGGGGACAGCCGCTGACGTTGCTGCTCGCGCTGCGCAGCGTTGCAGCGGGGTGCCGGGTATAGGTGGCAAAGAGCTGGCGAAGCAGCTTGCCCAGCAAGCGCTGCTCATCCCAGCCGCGGCCCTGGGACGGGAAGAGGGGGGAGGGAAAACACGAGACCTGGTCGTACAGCCATAGAGGAACACACAAAATTAAATACCGCGGTACTACAGCCGGGTGTGAGTCGGGCACTGGATGTCGGAAGGGGGTGAGGTAAGACGAACGTCCGAAAGAGGTGGTTTAATAGGTTGTCAGGATCTGAGGTGTATTCTAAATGTAGTACAGATGTAGTACAGATGTTTTCCGCTGTCGGTTCCAATCGCGTCACGTTGACCCGGGATGATTACACGGTTTGGCCCCATCTGATCTGCTGTTTTCACCGGCCTCTCATCCGCAGCGGTTCTCGAGCGCGCTGAACACCAAGGCGTCCCTCTGCCTCTTGGCAGTACCCACTCGAGCACCCCCAATCTGTTACATTTCGTTTCTTTCCCTTTCTTCCGCCAGGTTCTTCAGGCGCCATAAGAGGCAATCCCTTAGTATTAAGAGAGATGAGAGAAATAATCCCTTAGCCTTAAAGCACCCATTGTTGTTTCCACAAACTTTCCTTAGCCTTAAAGCACCGATTGATGTTTCCACAAACTTTCCTTAGCCTTAAAGCACCGATTGTTGTTTCCACGACCTTGTTACTTATGGGTCAAGTGTGGGTCAATTGACTGTCCGCTCCGGTCCCTCGTCAGGAGCGCAGACGCCACGATAACTCACCCGCAGCACCAGCTCCACTGCCAGCACCAGGGTCGCGGGGGCCAGCCCCGATAGGTGGGACCTACACGAGCCCAGGTGGTCGAGACAGAGTCCCAGCCACTTAGCGCGGAATGGAGACTGTATGTCCACGAGAAGGGCCGTGAATACGACCAGATGGTGGGCCGTCAGCAAGGAACGACCCTCATCGCAACGCCGCTCGATCGCTTCGACCACCACCTTGAGCGCGGTATATGGAAATCAGCAAGGGGAACGACCGCAGGAAAAAAAGGGGCAGTGGTTATGCATTTCGAGAAGGAATAGAATCAAGGACCCGATCTCCTTCCCTGCCTGCCTGCCTGCCTGCCTGCCTGCCTGCCTGCCTGCCTCCATCCATCTATTCATCCAAGCAAATAAACATACATCTGACTCGCTCACCAGGACGCGCGTGTCAAGCGCTTCGATGACTTTGTTGGCGGTAAAAGCGGAGATGCAGCCCAGGATGGACGCCATGTGGCCGAAGTCGGTGGCGGCGCAGGATAGCTGCTCCCGCAGGTGCGCATGCAGATCCTCCAGCCACATGTCATCTAGCAGGAACCTTCGGGAGATGTGGGCATCACGAGTTCCTGTTTATGAATGCTCTAAAGATTCTAACAACCCGTGCCCAATTGAAAAAATACATATATAGCAAGTTGATACAGATGGGTGTGGGCAGCGGCGGGAAACAAAGCCGGAGCGGCGCACGACGTACTACTAGCCCTATGCGCACAGGCGCGATCGAGGACCTGCACTCGACCGCCCGATTGACAGACCCCGTAGCCCCACATGCGAAGAAGGGCCCACTACGGATTCCAACAAGTTTTCATGGAACATAACTCGAATACCCAATAGCGAGAACCCAGGGCTAACAACCAGTCTTTCTGAGACACTGCTCCTGCCAAACGGGATTTGACGTGCAGCAGCTGAGGATAGGAGAGGCTTGAAGGGCAGTTGCATGTATCGTTGCTGGCATACGGTCAATCAGGGCAATGCGGCTTTCGCATTTAGCCAGACACCCGGACCTCTGCTGACGGGTTTGATGGAGCGCTCTCACGGCAGGGTGTAGCAACCCATTCACGTCCGCAAACGTTTCACCTATCGGCGCGTATATGATCGCATCATAGGTGTTAAGATTCGGATGTCGGCTCATAAACGTCTTTCCAGTGAAGTCCCAATGCCCCCATGTTGCACCTTCGTCTTTTCCTAGCAGCGACGCGGACGGAACAGTCTGCGACGGAATATCCCAGGAAGCCTAAGATGTGGCCTCCTCATACATAATGCATCAGACTGGCTGTTGTGAGTCCCAGGGCCCTCCGGAACTCCACCACATTGCCACGGCATCGGCTGACGCATGACCCCTGCCCATCCCAGTTGCCCTCCCGGTCTCCGTCCGCCTCGCACCTGAACCTGCGCGCCAGTCCGTTAAGCCCGTGCCACTGGCTCCGTGTCACCTCCCCACAATGATCCACAGCTTGACGAAACACCGCCTGAGGCGGCGTGGGGATGGCACACAGTCAGACGGTAGCCAGAGGGGGGAGGGTTAAAGTACTGAGTGTGTGTGTTGGGGGAGGATCATGAAAGTGACGTGGCGTGGCGTGGCGTGGCGTGGCGTGGCGTGGAGTGGCGTAGCGTGGCGTGGCGTGGCGTGGAGTGGAGTGGAGCGGAGCGGGGAGCAAGGAGGGTGTCCTCCAGTCCTCCATGCCGAGATGCGTGTGCGGCGAGTAGAGGGGCAGGCAGCCAAACAAAGGGGCCTGCATGGACGGGGACGCCGCAACGTCCCTCCAGGCGGCGATGGGGGTCTAAGGGACGCACGAGTTGTGCACCCTGCTTTGAAAGGAAATGTGAATGAAGGTCCCAAATCCACGAAGACCCAAAGTTTATATTGGTGGTGGACTGGACGCTCGAGGAGGTGGAGACTGCAATCATAAGAACCTAGCCCTCCTTACGCCTCGTTAACATGTCTTACCTGCAACAGCGCCACCTGGGGCGGGTATCCGTGGTCGTATAATGCGAAGATGATGTTCAGTGCGGGAGTGAGCACCTGGAAGCCACCCGCAACCAACTTGCGTTGATGACGACGCCGGATTTCATTGCTGGAGCCGCCGCCATTACCATTCGTGTATCCATTGGTGTAACTGGTGTTGCCATTGGCGCCTGACTCGCTGGTGGAAAGAAGGATCTTCAGCAGCCGCTGCTGTACCGCGTCCGCGCGATCCCTGTCCCCGGTGTGAGTGTCGAAATAACCCGGTCGATTGCAACGACACACACACACACACAGAAAGTTGGTAATGGACGTGTGATTCGGTGGTGGTTCATGTACTTGTAGTTGTTCTTAAGGCACGCGGTGGTGGTTCATGAAGTACTTGTTCTTGTGGCGAGGTTCTTCATTCACATGCGGTGTCCCTGAGGTCAGAGTGCGCAGTCTACGATGGTTGACGCGCGGCATCGCTTTCGTCCCGCTTTACCTGCTTAGGCATTTGCCACTCACTGCTGAAGCGCAGCACATCGCCTCCAGCTGCTCAGCGTTAAGCCGGCGAACATAAACAGACAGATCGCGGACAAGACGGCAGCGGAAGGCCTGCAGCGGCAGCGGCAGTGGCAGCGGCAGTGGCAGCGACAATCGCGAGTATGTCCTGTTAGCCAGCAACGGCTGAGGCCACATACATATGATATACATTACACACATAATACCCCTAGGGGGGTCAGCGGGGGTAGCAAATCGACAGGGCCATCCGCGGCTATCTAGACCCCACCTGCAGCTCCTCCAGTTCCTTCTGGTCCAGTTGGAGGTGGAAAAAATCTTGAAGCTGCAGCAGGAACGCGTACGTCTCGTCCCGGGACAGAAGCCCCGGTGCACAATTCCGCGCCGTTGCAGAGGAGGTTCCGCTCGTTGCCATCCGGTCCATGGAAATGGACGCGGAACTATCACCGCTGTAGCTGCTGTTATTGTTGCTGCTGCTGTTGCTGACGTCAGTGTTACTGCCCAGAGTGCTTTTGCCTCTTGCCAGGTCATCCCTTGTCGCGTGCACCACTTCAACGGCTTGCGCCTCGGTTAGCGCTGCTGCCTCCGCTCGCAGCAGGTTGTCATACACCTGCCGCATCTGCTGCCATTTGGAGCACGATCGCAGCTGCTCCCAGACCAGCGAGCACTCGGTTGCGCCCTCGGGACAAAAACCATCAAAGTAGCTGATGAAGAGGCCTAGTGGTGGTGAAGGGGGGCGCGTGGCGCTGGCAGTGGCGGTAGTCCCACCGCTGCCGCCAGGATCAGCACTGGCGCCGCCGGCGACACTACCGGCGGTGCGGGGTGAATGTGACAGTATGGGAGCACTGACTACGGCGCAAGCTCTTACGCGGCTACGTGCAGGCGCAGGCCAGCGGTGGCTGCCGCCAACATTGCCGTTCGTACCGAAGCCGGTGCTGTTGTCAAATGTGAGCCCGCTGCTAGCGGCCGCCGCCGAGACAGTGGGGTTAGCAACACCGGTTGCCGTGCCAAAGGAGGCGCAGAACATTGCGGATGTAGAAGGTGCAGAGTAGGCAGAGACGGATTTTGGGGCGTGGATCTTCGGGCCAACGCTGCCACGGGTGCGTTGTAGGACCGCGATGGTGGAGGTTGCCAGATCTGTTGCTGGAAAACTTGGAGGTGACGATGCACACGGCCAGGAAGTCCCGAACGGGATAGTCCTGTGCTGGACTGCATGGTGCCCGAGGGGCATTGGCGCTGGAATCGCCTGCGCAAGCAAAGCATAATGAACAACGTGCGCATTATCCGCAAGGTCGCGCCCGGGCCTTAGCGACAGAGCACGAGATTAACGACTTCTGTGCCACGTAGGAGGGTGGTGGCGGTTAGGTAATGACTTTGCCATAAGCAAGTAGGAAAGCCAGTTTCTCGTCATAGCTTACATAGCTCACAATACGTATAATAGCTGAGGAGGTGTGGAACGCCTGATCGATCACCAGTTACACGTGGGGCTCGTGACCCATTTTCGATTGCTCTAACGCTCTCGCCAATGAGCCACTGAAGCATCTATATTTACTCAAGGGGACATATGGTTTTCAATTTTAGATCCAGACAGCGAGCCACGCACCATTGCTGAGTTTCCGCTCCTACTGCTGCCGACAATTCTTCCCGTAGCTGCGGTCATTATGACGTTCGTTGATAAATTGGTTTTCTGCAGAACTAAAATCGCACGATACGTTCGAGGTGGCCGACAGAGAACTAGGAGTTTATTGAAAATGGGGTTGAACCGATTCTCCGTTCGTGGGCCCCATCACTGACACGCTATGATATTGTTTCTTTTGGGCTTACAGTATCTTTAAAGTCATTTGAAGTTACAATGCTTAGCACAGGTGACTTGCTTCGACGGAGCAGAAACACGTTGTGTACGAGCAGCACCTGAAAGAAATGTTATTCCATACCCACAATATTGCAAATTCCAACCTACAAACATTACTAATGCAACATAGCCATTTTATAACACATCCCTACACGATGTATTACCAAGCTTGAGCTTCCCGCTCCAAAGTGCATTACTCAAGCGCGTGACCCATGCCGATCACGTATCATACAACGCCCAGAATTGTGCGGACTTGCGCTGGAGTGTGTTTAACAACACTCACGCCACCTTGCTCTGGATAGCCACTCGTTGGGTCCTCAATAGCGTTGTACACGAGCTCATAACACTCGAGCAGCGAGCGGCACACACGGGAAACCGCGTCCCCCCGCAGCCGAGGAACCTATGTAACAACAAACAGGAGTGGGACAGTAGGCACCTTATCAGGCTTTCATACCACATCACCGATAGAATAGAGCATGCTTGAACGGAACGCCGAAGCACGGAAACACAGAAGATCGCAAACCGGATGTTTTATCCTCTATTATAAGGATATTACAAGAATGCGTTGTTTGCGAGGCAGTTAACCGTCAAGGCCGAAAGCCGACCTTGAAAACCGACCTCAGCCTACCTGGATTGAATGAAACTCCGGCAGTGCGTCTGGGCTAGAAACCAGGACGAAGAATCCTCGCAACGCTTCCGCCAGCCTGGTCAGTGACAGCGCCGGATCGCTCGCAGGGCTGCCGGCCATCGCGGTGCCATCCTCTCCTCCCACTTGACCCGCCTGCGTGCAAAGGCACAGCCGTCGACCAGGAACTGTTGGGTGTCTACCCAATTCATTGTTGGGTCTTTACCCTTCATTATCTATGTCCATCATGCTGCATGGAGGTCCCACCTGATGCCACGCAACCTCCGGTCCGATGTATCCTCTTTTGCGCTAATTATTGAGAACCGCCCCCAACCCCCCATGACACATCGTAAAGTGCCATGTGTGGGTCATGCCTGGTGTTGGGAACATAATCCGTCGCAGCTCCCCGGAAAAGGCCTCCTTCACGTCACGTCATGTGTTGTTACGGTTCGTGTGTAATCTGTTAGCACACCTGGATGCCGGAATCGGCAGCCTCTACCAGTTTATTCCCTGCAAATGCACATATACCTGCGCCCCGCGACCTGTTATCCTCACGAGCAGGACGCCCTTACCTCGGCCTGCTGGTAAAGTTTCAGTCGTTCCACCACCTCCGCCATACCGCACCGCGCCAGCAGCCGCCCCACCTCGCCTCCTACCAACGCCGCCGTGTGCACCTCAATGTTATCAACCACCTGTAACGCGGGCAGCAGTTCCACAACCGCATTGAGCGATATCAGCAGCAAGTCGTCACGGCGACAGAGCGACGACATGAGGCGACAGCAACGCACAACAGGCATATGGCACATACATACCCAGAGAACTAGATGCCGGGACTTGGTACAAAATACCATTTTCCGAGTGTACCCTGGTGTACCCGTGTTTTGATGGGCGGTCCTGTCCGTTTCCCAAGTCTCCTGCTGCTCCTTGAAGCTGAAGACCCACAAACCCGTACATCCCATGCGCTGCTCTCCATAAATCACCAAACAGCTGTAAGTCTTGACAAGGATTAATGGTGGTGGTGGCACCCACTCAAGTCCGCTTTCCCTCGTCCGCCAACCCACCTGTCGCGCACGCGCACTGGCTGCCGCACGGTGCTGCAACACCGCCCACACTGCCGCCAGGCAGTTGATAAGATATACGCGGTATGCCGAGGGATCCAGTCGCGCCACCTCATCCACCCGGGAAGGCGCATCGGGCGTCAGCGCCTCGGCCGACTTCTCGCACATCTCTGTAAGCGGGTCCAGCACCGCTGATAGCACCGGGCCCAGATCCTCAGCGGTGCCGGTGGGCTGTTGTTGTCGTTGGCTAGCGGATGTAGGTTGCTGGGGGCGGGACTCCATGGCAGTTTCGTAGGCATTGAGGATTTCCAACAGGTGGTGTACCGCCTCCGTCACCTTAGCGGGGAGGGAATGGGCAGGGAGACAGGAGCAGTGCCTAAGTGGGTGGGGTAAACGTGTTTATACGCCAAAAGGCTGCGGGAGATCGAGAGAGGCAAGATTGATAAAACCCGATTGAGGCCAGAGCAAGACCGGTGTGATTATAATGCGCAAAGTTATAGGACAGGCACCGACCTAGGGAATGCCAGTAGGGATGTTCTTGATGTCGCAACCCAGATCGGATAACTCTCGAGACCCCATCCGCTCCACATTCGCAAATGGCCCACTGCGCGCGGACTCCCCATTACGGCACTGCTCCCCACTTGCCTACTAGATTTCTCTGCAATGGTAGCGTCCAGTCTCCACCTCGTCGTGAACCCCACCACCACCCATCCATCACCGCCACAAGCGCCACCACCTGTGCCTCACTACTCCTGCACACCATTGCTTTGCTGGCAACACCGTGTCTGAGGACCTGATCTTGCTACGTCCATATACCTTGAGACACAACCATGCATGCAACCCCGTTCTCCAACCTCCATGCCCCTTACTCCCACCCTGCCCCTTTACCACAATTCATGTGAACCATAAGCGACGCCCACCTGCGGCGGTGGCGACAGGTCCTTCGGCGGCGGCGGCGGGTTCCGTCGGAGTTTATCCCCACGTGCCCGCAGCTGCTCGAAGAACACGCGAGTGGCCATGTCACGACAGGACGCCAACGTGATGGTCAGCTGGCCTACGGGGCCCAGGATGCGGGCCACCAGCCCGTGGTAAAAGGATAGCAGCTGGCCCAGGCTGAAGCATAACAAGATCGGCGGGGACGTCATGAGCATCTGCTCCACGCGCAGTTTGAGCGGGCGGCAGATGGAGTCGAAGATGCGATCCAGGAGCGCGGGGGTATGCAGCGAGTCGCTGCCGCTGAGTGTCTCTGCGGAATGAGGGTTGGGGTGGAGATAGGTGGGGTGGGGTGGGGAGAAATTAGGGCGTGGGGACGCAGATAATGAGATTGTAATTAATACAATTGGGAAATTCCTGACAATGACATGCAAAGGGAAAGGAACGGGCAGGCAATATCGGGTACGAATAGGGGTAGATGTAGTGGAGCTGTAACAGGGCCTATCCTGAGCGTGATGCCCCGTCTTGATACAATGGGATTGGTGCGGACAAGGCACGGCCGCATTGGTCTTTCGTATGGTTCGCAACGGCGAATATGGGACTCTCCAAAGAACCCTAAGTCCTGAGGACAACTTAATAACAAATATGCGGCGAAGATTTAGACAGCCGTCCCAAAGCCGCGCGACAAGTCCAAAACACGCGAGCTGCAATACCCTACCTACCCCTCTAGCATCACCTCCCATGTCACTGCACAACGCTGTTGGCCCCCTCAGTTTCATCCCCCGTATCTCATTCCGAGTTTTGGGTTTTGGTTTTTCTGTTTTTTAGGATCTAGGTTTCACCTGGACCTTCCGAACGGAAGGCTTTACCCCGAACGGCCCCCCATACCCATCATCTGCTCTGTAGCCGCCTCCGCGCTGTTGGCCTCCTCCCCGAATAGCGCCACTACAAACTCCCGCTCCGAAGCCAGCGCCTGAAGCCGTTGGGACGAACAACGGACAAGCGATGGAAAACGTACCCGAGAATTTCCCGATGGCTCGGAGGCAGACGTGAACATGAGGGCTGAAAAGAGGAGCACACGCAGGACCGCAGGACCAACGAGACAGCGCTAGGCCCAGGGGTATTAATGAGAGAACACCCCGTTGGAAGGAGAGCCCTCAGATGCCACAAAAATCCCCACAGCTTGTCAGCGGACAAGGGAAGAAGGGGCGGACGGTGTGGAGGCAAAGGGGTCATGCCTCGGCAAAATCCACAGAGCCACACATCATCTATCTCTCTCACCTTCCTACCTTTCTCTCTTGAACCTACTGATGTACCTTTCATCCTGCTATCTGCCTTTGCTGTACACTCGTATTCAGTGATATCCACGTCGTGGCCTATGAAACAAGCACACCCACGGACCTGGTGCTTTTCCATCTGCTTCGTTGCCTGCGAAGCCCTTCGAACACACGCAGGTCGTCTGTATGAGCCCTGGAGACAGTCAAAATATACTCACATACTCGCGCCCACATACACGCATACAGTTGCACACCTGGTGCACCCACGCGAGCATGTCGTTGACGTAGCGCTGCGGGTCGTGGGCATGGATCTCGATGGGCCGCGGCACTCCACCCGGGCCACCGCGGGTGAGTGCTGTGATGAAGCGCTGAAACAGGGAGTTGTGGCGGGCGGTGGCAACCTGGGGGATGTAACATGCAGGTTTAGGAGGAAGGAATGAGTTTTAGAGGAGACTTGAGAGGCTTATGACGAAGGGAATCCGCACCATGGGATGTTGGGACGCAGCCAAGGGAGATGGGGAGGGGAGTAAGTTTAGTCCTTTTCCCTTATTATAAAGTCCATCAACCAACTAGGGGATTATGTGGATGTGCGTTACGGTACGAAATAAAATCCAGAGACTCAATAGGCACACACACAGACACTCCAATGGGGGTTCGTTCCACAGTCCGCACCTATTAGTCAAGCCAGATATGCCACAAACGGCATCTATGCTGGGAGGTCCACCCCAATGATACCATACATAAACGCGGGGCCGTGTCATCCGAGTGTGCTTGTTCCGGTATTTCCCAACCCAACCCTTGTTGTCCGGTCGCTCCCTAAGACCCGTAACCGCACCTCTTCCGCACAGTATTTGAACAGCACGGGCCGCTCCCGCAGCGCCGCCACGGCCGTCTGCAGCGCTGGTTCCACTTCAGGCGCATCGTACTCGCCAATGTTGCGGCACTGCACCTGCACCCATCTACGAGGCCATCCACACATACACATATACATACACACACTCAACGAACAGATGGTACGCACGCACGTACACACAGGGGAAACAGCGCAAGGTGACGGACGCACCCGTGCTCCCGGCCTGTATCCGGGAATCATCCGAATTCCATTTGGGTCCAACCAATAAACCTCACCTCCTCTGCCTTCATCACCTACAGCCCCGAGCTGTGGCCTTTACCCTTAGCTCGAATATCGTGGTGGACACATTGAAGGAGATCGCAGCTTGGAACAATCGGTCGCGAACCGCCCCGCTCTTTCCCCACACATACACACACACATATAATATATATATATACGTATCACATATATATATGTATCACTACCGCCCCGCTCCTTCCCCATTTATATGTGTATATATATATATACACACATATAAATGGGGAAGGAGCGGGGCGGTAGTGACACACACACACACACACATATATATATATATATTATAGTTTCTCTCTCTATATATATATAGAAACTAGAACACTAGAAACAGATTAGCTCCTGAGCTAATGTGTTTCTACCAAAGTTAGAACTAAGTTTATCAATACCGCCGGTCAATAACTTTCTATTCTCACTCATTTTTTTCATATACGGGGAGCTAACGTCACAACCAACTCTCCGCCATCATTTACTTCCATAGTTTTTAGCCGGCCTAAACATTGTCAATTACCGTATATACCGTACACGTACCGTGCGGAGATTTTTGCATTCGGTCGCTCCATCTCACGTGTGATTTCTGCCTTGCCCACTTCTCTCCCTTTCCCCGCTGGCCCCTCTCAATACCTGCACAGCCGCTCGTAGGCGCTCTCCTGATGCGAGGCCATTAGGTCCATCAGCTCCAGCCCCGCCCGCTGGTGGTGTGTGCGCAGCAGCTGGCGGCAGTTATCATGGATAGTGCGAACGCGCGACAGAGCGGAGAAGAAGGCGGGGCTGATTTCCTCACCCTGCAGCGCGGCCACCTGCATGGGAATGGGGTGAGGGTGTAAATCCGCACCACAATGAAAATGAACAGCGGCCGAAATGGTCGTCGAGGACCCAAGGATACTCAATGAGGGTTGTATGTGAGGTAGACGGCTGCGCAAAAGCAGGAGAACAACGTTAAAGTCAGGTTCAAATCATAGAAAGATGGAGTGCATATTTCACCCGCTAGCATGCGGTGAACCCTGATGAGGTCCTTTTTTGCGGTCCTTTCTTGCACATTGCGTCCCCCCCCCCACCTCGCCATGACCTTAACACGCAAAATGTTTTTCAATGGTTTCCAGGTCCATCTTTACGGCCTTTCCGATACACACAGACACCTACAGCTCCATGCTTTGGCCAATCGCGGCATGATATCACTTCGCCCTTTGCTGACGTCATCTCCCCCCTTATCCTCGGCCCTATGACGCCCGTGTCCCCTTCCCGCTTATGTTCTTATGTACCCCAAGTGGGGACCCTTGTCCCAACCCTGTAATATCTGACCCCTCCCTGTAGACTCATGCAGCTGTTTTAATATTTACATAGTGTTGGCCGCCGGCGTTCACTCCCCGCCCAGACCAGACCAGCTCAGCGCCCCTTTAAGCCCTTCCCATGGGCCCACCTCCTCCGGTGTCAGCTGGTAGGTGTTCAGAAACTGCGCCACCAGGCCCTGCTTTCGCTCCACTGCCTCCAGGTCGCGACTGAGCCGCTCCGTCTCCGCCAGAAGAGAGGATGAGGACGTCTTGGTGGAGGAGACCACCTGGGAGATGGCCGAGCAGGACGACGACAGCATGTCCAGACTGCGCTGAACCTCATCAAGCGCCTGCGGATGGCGCGATGGAGAGGAAAGATTGGGGGAAGGGAAGAGACCCACGAGGGACAACACAGGAGATTCAGGATGACCGGGGGACATCTGGGGTTGGGGCTGATGCGGTGCGATGATGGTGGTCATGGGGGGGGGGTCGGGTCGTCGCGTCATCATAGCCGGGTTCACCCCGCGCCCGTTCACCCCGTTCCCACGACTTCAACCCGTTCACCCCGCGCCCGTTCCCACGACTGTGTTGCTGCGTACCTTGATGACAGAATCCGCGGCCCCGATGAAGTGTTCATTGATTGCCAGGCCGCGCTTCTCAATGGTGGTCCGCAGGCCCCGGCGAGCCGCTTGTGTGTTTTCGTTGTAGAAACTAGACAGGGTCTGAAGCGAGCTCAGAAGCTCCGGTGAGTCGGTTTTTATGTCCAAAACCTATACATGCCCATGGAAAAAATGTCAAAAATGGATGATCCGCAGTTGCGCAGTTACGATCGGAGGACATCCAGGCCCACCTTCTTCACTTTCCGCGCTAATCCCGGTGCCAACGATGCAGCGGAGAGCCCCGTGGATGGATTCGCTGCCATGGCACCGGTTCATGAACGAAAGTTACACCAGGCAAGTCAACTGCTATGCATTAGCAAGATGCAAGCAATCCATTCAAAGAGGTTTTGATTAGACTATAACTATCATACTTACAATTACCATAATTATTATACATCCAGAGTTGCGTACAGCCAAATCCTGCCCCAATGGCAAATTGGGGCGATTTGTTACATGTTTGCCGATAATTTTGTCGCAACCCGAGTATTACTTGGAGACAAGGATAGAATTCTGGATATGAATGAACATTAACATGTAATGCTTTACTTACATTATTAGGTGACTAACTTCGACTTTTAAAGGATGTCGCAGTCGCTTGATTCACTGTTTTGGACTTCGCATGATAATTTTCTTCGCAAATTACAGGAAGGAAAGGCCTCGAAATCTTTGCTCAATGATCATTTTGAGTGGCTTCTGTATGGCACTCATAAATTCAAGCCGTCTAATGAGCCCTCTCGGAAGCAAATCATTGGGAATGCGAAGCTGGAATTTAAGGGGAAACCATTCCATTACAATGCGAAGCTGCGCCCCCTGGTACTCCGAGCAGCCAAGCTGTTGGTAGGTCCACGCCGCCGAGTTTGGCGCCATCGTACCCCCACCATCGACAGTGCAGGTCAAGTACGCCAAGGCTACTGATTTGAAATGAATACTTCTTACACGATAATGCAGGATTTGGATGAAATCCAGGCAATCTTGCTGCTTAGGCGCTGGGTGAAGAACCACGACATCAACGAAGATACGATTCAGGAGAACGATCCAGCGGCCATGAATACGATGGTGCTTCAGGTATGGGATCCCTTCAAATGGTGGGATTGTTTTAGTCGGGAGTGGAGTGGCCGTCAAAAAGGGTGGGGTTGGGGGTGGTAACGGTATGGGTAGGGGGCCAACGATTCCGGTAGCCAGCTTCATATTCCATACAGTATCCCCACAAGGCAATTGGGTTTATAAAGCAAAGAGCCAGTACTTTTGGAAGTCCGCATGGCTGCCTACTGTCCGCCGGACGTCCTGCCTCAAAACCCTTGCTCGGCTTGGGGGGGATGCCGCTTGCCCTGTCTATCTCCTTCGAGCAGGTGCTCAAGTATTACAATCTAGAGCGCCATTTGCTGCTTAAGAGTATTCAGGTGGTCTTGATCAACGGTGAGTTAGTCATAGCAACATTAAGTGTGCGGGTGGCGAGCTGCCAGCGGGCCGAGTGAATTCATGGGTCGTGCGTATTCCTGGTATGTGTGAGGACGGAGTGCCCAGGGTATCCAGTGAAAGCAGCACTTTCCGTTCACAGCAGGCACATGAGCGAGGAGCTCCTCGTAGGTTGGCGCCAAGTGCGTTCTTGATGGTCCTAGATCCCGACTGATTTCTTTGTGCTCTTCGAACGTCTCACCTCCACACGACTTCTTTCGTCCCTCCTTACCGGTTGACTGACTCCAGCTCTCTAACATGAGCTACATGAGCCACATGATCCTATGTTTAGAGTTAGCGTACTCCGGGATAGTTTCCTCATGTGCCTCTTTTCAAATCCTATCTGTGTGCGTCAGAGGCGGAAGGTGGCACCCTCGCGGATTTACGCTCACGTCTTCTGAACGGTAATATGGAAGAGCAGCTGCACGCCAGGCTGCGGGAGAACGTGGAGAGCGGCGCAGTAGCCATCAGCCGCAGATTACGAGCCGGCGATGCGGCCGCGTTCGCGGGTGCTGCTGCCGGGCCTGACGCTGCAGCTGCAGGCACTTCCACCGCTGTGGCAGCCGCCAGCACCAGCTTCATCACTACCGCCGCAACCCTCGACTGGCTAAAGGCGGCCAAAGACGAAATGCAGACGGGCCTTATCCGGGAGCGTATTGAGCTGCTTAATTGCATGCTGCTACTATATGAGCGGTGCCGCGTGGCCTGCAAACCCGAACGCGCACTAGCACTTGCGCGACTATTATTGGACCGAGTCTTTGCATCGGTACAACCCGCTGACGGCAACAGCGGCGGCAGCGGAAGCACTATTAGCTTCACGACGGTGGGGTACGGCGTTCGAGCCAGCGCAGGCAACGCAGCTGCTGAAGCAGATGTACAGCACAGCCGAATGCTGGCGGCCCTTCTTCTGATGAGCTGCTTGGATTTGCCGGGTCACATCTTGCTGACGGCAGGCCCGGCGGTGGTGAGTGACGGTGCTGCCGCCGCAACCCCTGGTTTGGATCCGCCGCTTGGCGGCAAAACCATGGACTTACATAACCAGATCAGTCAGTATGCAGCCGTGCCCGAAACGGCACTGCTGTTGCTAACCTGGGTCGGCTGTTTGCGGCTGCTGGACCTGAGTGGTTCCGGCAACAGCATCCGGGACCTCGACGCGTCCACTAGAGACCTCGAAGGCCGCGTAGCAGCCATTGGCGGTCTCGCACCGGCCGCCGCAGCACTTAAAACAGCGTGCGACGGTGCTTTCGGCATTGTGCTGTTGCAATATCGCGGTGTCGCCAGAAAAGCCTTGTGCGTACTGTGCACGGCTTTTGATCTAGGGGCTGATAGCTTGAATCCGGCCATGTATGCAACGGTGGAGGAGCTGCTCACGCTGTGTTTGCAGGGTATGTGTGTGTTACGGCCGCCTGCAGCGAGGGGCCTTGGGGAGATGTGAGGCCGTGAGGGTATGGGAAGCGTGGGAAGACATTATACGGGCGAGATAGCTGGACCAGAACGCAAGGAGGAAGGCGCATGGCGGGGCTGCGGGAAGGTAACGGCTGTCGCGTTATGTAAGGAGGATGATTGCAGTGCTCGGCATCTAAGGTTTTCTTCTTTCGTCCATCAATAAAGCATAGCTATGACAACAATCTCCCTACCATGCTGACCCGACTTCCCGCAACGTGCTGACGGGCAAATTGCATTTTCTGGGCTTAGATGCACAGCAGTGCGTGTGAGACGGTCCTGTGACTTGGGTCCTTTTAATTGTTACCTTCACATCCGCATCCTGCTTACCCTCTTACTCGCTCATCCTACATGCATCCGCAGATGACGTCCAGGCCTGCACAGACTTCTGGGATGAGTCCGTCGCCACCATGGCACCCCTTCGCTCGCTACGGACCAGCGCCGTTCGGCTCTTTCCAATGCTGCTCCACCCTCTGTTGGTGCTGCTGCGTCTGACGGCGGTCTCGGCTGCCACAGCGAGCCGGGCGTATGCCTTTCTCCAAGAGAAGGTGTCCCTGATGGTGGTGCACACTGCTGACGAGCCGGCCCTCAAGCACCTGGAGGACGCGCCCAACGAGGTCCTGGTTGACGTACCGCTGCCATGGAACTTGGCGCCCACCGTGGAGGGTATGGTGCTGCCTGAGGTAGGCGTGCGCCCGCGTGTGTGTGTTTGCCTCGTGGGAAGGGAGGTAATTTCAAGGTGAGGAAGGACAACGGACGCGGTCAGAGGACCCTCCCCACCCCCGTAAAAACACACACGGGCGTTAAGCACTTGTGTGCGATGCTCAAGGTGGGGATGATGGTGATGCCGAGTGGTCGGAAGTAAGAGCAAGGAAAGGGGCCCATTTCCGGTGGTAGGTGCGGGCATACAGGGGAGGCTATGCCGCCTCTCAGTTCCCCACCCCCGTAACACATGTCAGGCTACGGCCGGCGTGCTACTATGATGATGATGATGATGTCCCATTTGCTTTCTTTAAAATGATCTCTCCATGTGTTTGTACATAGCTTTCGGCAGTTGTACTTCAGGGTGAGTAGATACTGCCCAGTAATGAAATACGGAGTTCCACATCCCGTTCATGCCTGCATTCATGCACTTCACACAACCTGCTTTCTTAAGGATTGAGGGATATCTTGAGCATGTGAGTCAACGACCGAGCGAACGCGACATTATTTGGCGCAGGAAATGCCGGGAACTGTCATCTGCATGCCTCCGGTGCTGTCAGCGCTCCAGGGGCGGTTTATAATTGTGGAATACGCAGCGGACGTGAACGGAAACTGTCCACAGAGCCGGGGGCAGGTTAGTCGTGGTGGCCATGCCGGGAAAGGGAAGGGGCACGAGGAAACGCCAATTACTTGAGATGGGGATGACGGGAGGACGATGCCAAAACTTGCGATGCGAGCTCCGAGGGCCCCGTGGCGCTGGTTCTTGCTCTCCCTTGGGGCATTTACACACACAAAGACACAAAAGACAAATACCTGTATCCTAATCCTCTCCTGCCTCCCTCTTTCCTGCAAAAGGTTCTGTTGCTCAGTCGCGCGGTGTACTGCGTGGCCGCCCTGGAGCATGCCCTCCGGTACAATCTGCCCCTGGAGCGCTCTCTTTTCCGCGACCTGTGCGACACGTTCTCCCTGCTGGGGAGCCTGTGTGCCTTGCACCCCGACAACCTGTCAGACATTATGGCGCAGTCCGTGACGAGTTCTGGAGCTTGCCGCGACTGGATTCAAGTCGCCGCCGGCGTGCTGGCTATTGGACCGCAGCTGGCGGCGGCGCCAGCGGCGGCTGCAGCCGCCGCCACGCCCGTGGACCCGGCAGCCGCGGCTGTGGAGGCGGCGGCATCGCTGCCGCTGGCGCCCCCACAGCCGCTACAGCTGATGGCCGATGCGGCGAAGCTTTTGGCGGCGATGGTGGCGGTTTCTCCAGGGAGGGTGCTTCAGCTGCTACCCCAGCTGCCACTACTGTCCTCCCCTGGAGGTGACCCCTTGGCGGGCCTGCCGCCGTCAGTGGCGATGGACGCGCTGCCGGCCTTCACGGTGCCACCTCGTATTGACTCCTTCTGCGGGCTACTGCCTGTGTTGTCGGCTGTGCAACGAGACCTGGAACGACCCACGGGTCAATATCCACTCACCGTGGCGTTACTCTCTCTACTCGCCGAGCTCCTTGAGCGCGGATTCGTAGGGGCGCCGTTACCGGTCGCGGCTCTATTCGTGATGTATGAGTTGCTTCCGAGTCACCATCATTGGCATTACGAAAGCCTCAAGGAGCGATGGACAGTGACCCGTGGGTCGTTCCGCGTTCTGCGGCTCGCCCTAACCGCTGGAGCCTACGTAACGGACCCGGATATTTCCGCGTCCGTGGCGCCACCACCGCCGCCGAAGTTGTCGAGCACGGCAACCGCTCGCGGCGCCGTTGGCGCCGCCACGGGGGGTGGCGGCGCCACGTTGCTACTGACGTATGGCGGCGACGGCGGTGCTGGTGGCGGTGGTGGCTTATTCAACACTGAGGAGAAAGGCGCCACCTTGACCCCGGACGACATTCTGCAGGCAGCGGCACCCCAGCTGCATGTGTCTTTATTGTCCGCGGCTGTGTTGAAGCTGTTACTACTGCACGGACCCGTGCTGCTTGCCCGCTGCCTGCCGCCCCCGGCGGACGTGTTGGAGGTGCGTAAAACCCTGGGTGGGGCGAGGGGCGGGGACGGGAGGATTTCCCCTTTCCTTTCCTAAACGCTTTCCGAGCCTTACGGCGTGCGGAATGATGTGGTACCTCCATACGTCACATCGTGTATTACAAGATGGTGTGTCAGCTTCGGCTTCACGGCTTTCATGAGTACGAAACAATCGCGTGCATTTAGGCCCTGATCAACACCATTAATCCTTCTTTCTGTTGTTTGTGTTTAAGACATCTGGCACAGCGTTGTACCTAACATATATGGGTGTAGAAAATTAAGTATAAATGGATGGATGGCACAGATGTCGATGCCGTTGTCGGAGTTGCTCACCGAGCGCCGGTGCCAGAGGTTCATCTCAGGAAAGGCGCCTGGACGAAGCCTCTTTTGACGTATTGATTGGTGCTGAAGTAATGCTCCGGTCGGGTCTCTGGTGGTGTTTCTTATCGCAGTCGCATGGGTCCCTTCCTCCTTGGCTCAGCATCTTCTCTTGCATCGACCTCATCATCGTAATGTTCCGGGACCAGATGATCGGGCGGGGGGATAGGGCGGTCATGCAAGTCGCACCATGCAGGCTCGCATTCTGTGTCTCGTCACCTCTCCCCCCGCAGACACCCTCCTTGGTTCCACAACTTCTCACATCACAACTTCTCTGGCTGAAGTTTCTTACCGCACTCCTGCACACTCGCGTGCCGCCCCCCAGACTCAAGAATACTTGGTTTTTGGTGTGTACTTAACAGCGTTGGGGCCGTCAGCTACAGTTTTCGCGTGCTTAGGCCTTCCCTTCCCTTTCCCTTTTCCCCCCTCAATTCCCAACACGCCTCCTGCAGCAACTGCAGCGCGAAGATCCCAGCCGGCCGGAGCTGACCGTGCTGGAGGAATGCGCGGTTGAACTGGTGAAGATTATTCCCCCGCTGGTGGCGGCCGCTGGTATGCACCCGCAGGTGAGTCATGTCCAGGGAGGGCCGCGATAACCACCCTATAGCGGCGTTCCTAATTAGGCGATCAGCACCACCAGAGCACACCCCAACAGGTTAATGTAATACTGCTTATCGTGTAAGAGGTTTACCCTTCCGCTCGCCTTGCCTTGACAATTGGCTTAGGTTTTGGTATTACTCTAATCAGGCGACATTAAATTTAATTTAATTATTTGGATGAGACCAATCGACTGAACAAAGGACCCAGCGAAGAACTAAAGAGCAAGAAGCAAACCGATGACCCAATGCAAAGGGGGGGACATTTACGCTGGAGACAGCAGCTCCGGAGCATCACATCGGTCTTGGTCCCCGTTCACACACACACAGCGTTCCTTTCCCCGGACAGAGTTCGTTTCGGCAGATGCTCCTGCTGCAACGCGCCGTGAACATCTGACAGGAAGCTACGGGTAGCAAGCACGTGCTTACTATGTTTGGGCCCTATACGCCTCACATCAAGATGTACGTCTTGACCCGCAGGAGCAGCCGTTTGAGGAGTATCTGTTCGGGGGCCGGGATCCGACGCCTGCGGCCCATGTGGTGTCGTACATCACCTATGCAGAGGCGAACCAGGACATGCTGCCGCCACAGCAACAGGTGGGTGGTGTTAGTGGTGACGTTGTTGGTGGTGGCGCCTCCGACCTGGTCAAGCGGACACCCGCTCTTCCACCATTGCAGCGGTTTCGGTTTTGTACGAAGCTGATGTCATACCTTGTGGTTCGGTTTTGGCGTGCGTCTGTGTGTATGACAGGTCCATACAGCAAAGCAAAAGCATGACGTGATCCACGCCACGCACGTCTTTAGAGACCCGACAAGACCTCCTGAAGACATTTACATATGTGCTGTTCAGCTCGACGTCTCGCTTCACCCCATTCCACTTCTCCAAACATCCTCGCTTGTTTCACTTGAAGGTGTCGGGTTAGTACCGTACGTTTCACTGCGGCTACTCTCGCCCTGTCATACATTCATCCAACCCACTGTGGATGGGATTCCCGGCACTGGCTCCCGACACCTCTGCCTCCGCCTCGTCCAACCGTTCGTTCGTACACCCATCCACTGGCCCATCTCCACAACGGCCATGCAGGTCAGCTACTTTGCCATGCGGGCCCTATCATCCATCGCTGCCTGCGTGGCGCGTCCCGTCTCTCGTTCCCAACCCGGCATTTCCCTGGCGCTGGCGGTTCCCGTCGGCAGCGGTGCGGAGTCTTGCCTGTGCTCTCTTCTACGCGGCACGGCGGCTTCAGAGCATCCCGAGCTCTATGCCGTCGCCACTCAACTGGCGTCAGAAGCGGTTACTAACCACCCCGAGGTTCTGGACGCATTGCTGTTCCCTGCTAGCTTAGAGCACCAGCAGCAGGGTTCGGGTGTCGGGTTGCCGCTGCTGCCGGCGCCGCCCAGTGCGGCCGGGGGACAAGGCGCGGCCCGGCAGTGGGCGGGAAGGGCTTTGGACGGTCTGTACGCGACCCTGCAAAACGCGGGAAAACTCAAACAGGAGCAGCCGCAGGTGGGGTGGAGAAGCTGGGGAAGGAAGGGAAGGGAAGGGAAGGGAAGGGAAGGGAAGGGAAGGGAAGGGAAGGGAAGGGAAGGGAAGGGAAGGGAAGGGAAGGGAAGGGAAGGGAAGGGAAGGGAAGGGAAGGGAAGGGAAGGGAAGGGAAGGGAAGGGAAGGGCTCATCCCTCTCCTTTTCCCTCCCGTTCACCCTTGTCAGTTTTATGACTACTTACGCTTTCTTTTTCGTTTTCGTATGCCCCTGCAACATCCCACCCTCGCAGGTCCTGGCCTGCGCCTTGCACGTCCTCGCCGCCATGTGGCGCCAGCCCACGGCCGCCTCACGTCCCCTCTCCCTGCTGCGCTCTACGTCGGGGCTGTGGAGAGGTCTGGAGGCCATTCTTGGGCAGGTGGCCAATGACACGTCTGCCACCTTCCCCGCCTCCTTGTCCGAGGCGGCTCCAGAAGCAAGCTTACAGGCCCGGGCGCAGGGAGCCCTGTGCGAGGCATACGCTCTGCAGATTTTGACGGCGGAGGCGTTCGCCCGGGCGAGACTCCCAGCGGCAGCCGGTGCCACCGTCGCCAATGGCAGTGAGGCGCAGGCGGTGCTGGATAGGTTGGTACGCGGTGGTGGGTTGCTGCGCCTGCTGCGCGCGGCGGCGGAGCCGGTTGTGGCCGTAGCTGCCGCTGGCAGTGGCGACGTCGGCAACGATAACTCGGTGGAAGCGGAAATCCGCGCGGTCGGTTCCCTGCAGCACTTGGCCGCTGCCCTGGAGCTGTCTCTGGGATCGGCTCTTTGGAACACTGGGGGCTCGGCCGGGGCCGATGACGTGTCCATAGGGCCCGCAATACGAGAGGTGAGGAACACCAAAGCAACCCGTCAGCTGCCAACACATTGCGACAAATTTGAATGTGTTTTCGCACTCATCCGTGTTACTCACGCAAGCGGCGGCTCAAATTTCAGAAGTGCGCCGTCACTGCGAGGATGAACTGTCCGGGGAATAAGGGGTGCTGTGGACAGGGAGCGTGTGCTGGTGAAAGAGAAACGTGTACTTTATTGGTTATAATTGTTTACGACACGAAGCACGTTTTGTATAAAACCATCCAAGTAACAATCTTCTACGATCTTGGATATCAACCCTACTCCTGTCGCCAGGAGCTGTCCGGCGTGCGGTCGTTGATGGATCAGGGCATGGTCAGCAAGGAGGACCTGCAGTCGGCTTGCAGCCACCTGTGGATGGGCCCGCAGTCGCCCGCCACGGCCACAGATCCCTTCGAGGACGTCAGCATGCCGCAGGCATGGCACACGAACCCGCTGCGGCTGGTACTTCAACGGCAGTGTGTTGGCGCGGCATTGATCAATCGGTGCGATCTGAGCCCATGGGACATGAGTGATATGACATGACATGACTTTTCTGTTTGATTAATTAATTAACTTTGATGACTTCTTCGTGCATTTGAAAAAATGGGAATGTTTGTAGGCCTTGGGCCCCCGTATTCAGATCATTACCCGTCCCCCTTGTTCTCTCTCCCGGACGGACAGCTGCCACGTGTCCACAACCGACCTGGCCCAGCTACCAGGCAGCCCGACGGGCTCTGTGCCGGGCACTGAACAGCTGCTCAGCAGGTCTCGCCTGGCCGCCTTGTTGCCGAGCGACTATCAGAACATAATGGAGCCGGCAGTGGGGGATGTCAACACCATGTGAGGCGTTTGGGACCTGGAAAGGGAACCTAGGGTTTGGAGGGGATGGCATGCAATTGTTGTAAATCCATGGTGCCGCATCTCCCGCATCTCCCTCATCTCCCTCATCTCCCTCCTCGAAGGTTAATCCTCGTTCCTGGTTCAGTGTCAGCACCAGGATTCGTTTCATTCGTCTTCCCCTACTTCCCCTCTGCTTTGTAGCCAAACCAGCTCGCAAGTTCTTAATGGGTTCCTAAGCCTTCCGCTTCACCCGTTTAGTGCTAAGCACCTGCGAGAGGTGCTTCCCGTAACTAGGCCCGTGATATGTCGTGGTCAGCACCACCGCTCAGCACCTCTTTCCTAAGTATCAGGGGCCGGCCTTCCAATGCCGACCCGAATTCCTTAGGAATCATGGCCTAGCTTTTGGTCTATGGCTTTAACCCAGACTCAAAATGCTAATACGAAAGGAAAACTATTAGCAATGAAAACGTTTACTGTATGGAAGCGCCCAAGATTGAATCTCACAAGCTTTTTGCTCGCGCAGGCGGGGTAAGCGTAAACTGGTGCCAGCATGCCGGGGGCAACTAGGGTTTGGGGGCACATGGAAGGGGGGGACCGACGGACCCTTTTGGGCGGCATGTGGTTATTGGTGGAAAAAGGGGAATGGGGTGTTGAATGTTGTCGTCAGCACCCGGTGTTGATTCTCCCGCCCCGTTGTTGTTCCTCTGCATATGGCTGCAAGAGCCTGCGTCCCCTGGCCTGCCCCCCGTCTCACCCACTTTTTGAAGTTACTCGCTGGGCGAGGTCCTGATCGCCAGGCTTCAGGCGGTCTGCGCCCTCACGTCCGTGCTGGCACAGGGCGGCCGCCTCCTTCCCGACGGCGACGCCACAGCCATGGCCGCCGCCGCACTTCTGAACCCGCCAGTGCCGGCCGGCAGTAGCGCGGCCAATGAGCCCGCCACGCCGTCCGCCGCTGCGCCGTCCACCAGTACAGCAGCGGCTCCTGCCGCCGCCGTTGGCGGGCTACTGACGACGGTGCAATTGGTCTGCTGGACCGCCGTCAGTGGGCTTGTGGCATGGTGTGCAAGCAAAGACAGTCGCGCGGCGCTGCAGTCTGATTGGGGCTTGCGGCGCCTGCATGCTCAACGCGTCGCTGCTGCTCTGACGGCTGCTCGACTTCTTCTGTCCATAATGCAAAGCGTACAGAAAACACTGGCGGCGCCGCCGCCAGCAACGTCTTCGGGCGGCTCTGGTGGTGGCGGTGGATTCTCCACGCCTACCCGTCCCGGCCCCGCCCTCAGCAGCTTCTTTGCCACACCCATCGCGTTGACGCCCGTAGGGGCTGCGCCGCCGCGGTCTGGTAGACACGGTACCGCCGGGGCCAGCACCCCCACGATGTCTGGTGGTAGTGGCGGTGGGATTTCAGCTGACCAAGCGTACCTTCCTTTCGTGGCCTCCCTGGCTCGGCAGTGGGCGGTGTGGGCGCGAGCAGTGACAGGACGCCTGCCGCAATGCCCCCCAGCCGTTGCGGAGCAAATCAGCGACGCGATCGCGGGGGCACTACTGCTGGCGCTGCGGCCGCTACAGCCGGAATCTGCCGTACCGATGGACCAGCAGCTGATGCAGGCGTCGCATCGCCAGGTGCTGTCGGCCTCGCTGAGGTCCACCATTCCTCAGGTGTGTTTCAGGCTCAGGTGTATTGCCTTCCCTCCCCCCTTCGGCATCTGCCATTCCCCCTGCATCTCTACACGGCCGTATCTTGCTGCCGATCGCAGCCTCGGCCCTTCGGCTCTTGCCCTCCACTGGGATGTGCGACGTAAGTAAGCAACTCAAAGACGAGTAGGTTCCCTCTCCCTGTCTACCACCGCAATCTCTCACCCCTTACAGCGGCAACCCTCCCACGGTCCCACCCCGCTCCTCAGCTATGTGACCTCGCCGCGAGTGGCTCCATCTCCACTTCCCTGGCGGCGCAGCTGCTGCTGGAGACTACTCGTCACCTCGCCATCAAGGACTGGCTTCCACAGCTCTTCAACAAGCTTGATCTAGGGGAGTACATCCGAGCTGCCGCTAATCGGGCTGCAGACCTTGCAACGGCCGCTGCCGCTAGCGGCGGCACCGCCAATGTCGCTACCCGCGGCGGCGCCGACGCTGCTGCGGCCGCTGGTGACCTGGGCATGCTTTCCCTAGCGGTAGCGGTGTCGCAGATACCGGAAGGCGCCTACATGCTGTACGAACAGGACATCGTTGAAAACCTCGTTGCCGCGAGCCGCCAGCTGTTGTCGGGATCTGGCGGCCGCTTGGCGTCTTTTTCCGTGATTGCCGTCACGGGCACCGGGCCGTACAAGCCAGGGGTAGACGGCACCTATGCGTCCGCGGCCGGTGCAACAGCCGCTGGCTCAGGTAGGATGTCCGGCAGTCCGCCCCCAGACACGTGCGGTGCCTACCTGCCGACGCCATCACCAGCGGCAGCGGCGGCGGCAGCGACGGCGGCCGAGGTTACAGGGGAGGTGTGGTCGCCAGTACATCGGCAGTGGTGCACGCTGCTGCAGTTCTGTGGATCGCTGGTTAAGACATTGGGACAGCGCTTGAATATCGATCGGGGGGTAAGACTTGCTGCAAAGAGTGGGGTGAGAGAGAGAAGGCTGAACATTCGAAATCTGTGGAGATGTTTTCCAATATTGCTTGGTGGCGCGACAACTTCCTCAACCACCCTCTTTCACCAAAGTACTTACTTTCCTTCACATAGTGATATTATATATATATATATATAATAATGTGTGTGTATCTTTCTGGCGTCTGGAATTTGGCTGGACACCCCACCAGCATTCCATTAAGCGGGAACTGGCCAGCGCACACCGCGGGCTTACCGTTCCGCATAGAGGATCGAGTAATAGAGTCTTTCGTCCACACCACTCCCTAAGTCATCCGGTACACATTTAAATTGTTTGTCCGGTTGATTCCCCGTGGGCTCGTGGCCACAACAGCTGTTTGGGACGTGTGGCTCTCTTTTTTTATCTACCGTATTGCCTATTAAATGCGTGACTCCTCTTCTTTTTTCACTCTTCCCTCCCCTCAGGCCCTGGACCTACTCATGGCGATGGAGCCCCGACTGATGCTGGCAGTGCTGCCGCCCGGGAGTGATGTCCGGCAGCCGCTGACTCTCGCCGGGCTTGTGGAGATGGAGGCGGCGCTTTTCCTGCTAATACAGATGACGCCGTACACGGGCGGCTGGCACATGCTGCTGCCTTCATCGTTGCTCAATTTCCGGTGAGTATGGCCCCATGTGGGCCCTTAGGGATTTACGACCCATGGACCCATGGGTCGTAGGGAGCTGCCCACAAGAACTTCATACTTACCGAGAGCGGGAAATCATCACTGCATGTGTTCATTCGCTCATTCAGCTACCGCTCTGATCATCTTCCCAGATGATGAACTTGAGTTGCGCGGTAATTTTTTTCCTGTGGGCGAAGTGAGGAACAGGGATATCTATATACACAATTAAGTAGGTGGCCTGACGGAGAGCCGAAAGGCTCTACGTAGACACACAAACTGCAAGTGGGAAATAGTAGCCGTTTCTTTTAGCACCTGATGCTCCTGTAGCATATTTAAATGTGCATGTATGGCGGCGCCCCCGTCGCAGTCCGCAGTCAAAGCCGAATATGGAGCCCACGCCCAATAATGAACCCCCCTTCTTCATTGTTTATTCTTAATTTTGCTTATTTTACCTCCTTCAGTCCCGGCATGTGTTTTCTCCTCCGTTTTCCCCTCCGTTTTCTTTCCTCCTCCAGGACCGCGGTATCGACGCTGCTGACGTGGTTGGCCCAGCCCAACCTCGTCAAGTCCTTCTCGGTCGACTGCCGACCCCGCACAGCACGTGAGGCTGGCCTGGCTGGCGTGCCCGCCGCCGGCATCCCCTGCTCAGATGGCTGGTTCCGAATTTGCAGCCTCGGCGCTGCGTCCTGTACCACCGCTGCCACTGGCCCTGCCAGTGCCGTCGCCGCTATGGGCGGCGCAGGCGGCCTCGGCTCGCCAATCTTCGGTTCGATCCCCAGTGTCGGCAGCCTCTCACGCGGCTTGTCGGAGGGGCTGCCGGTTACCACTCCCGGGCTTGTCACGCCAATCGGGGCTACTCGAACCGCTAGTGGCCTGGGCATGGCGACGCCCGGTGGTCCTTCCGCTGGCGCCACCCCAGGCGCCTCTGGCGGTGGTGGCGTCGGCGGTATGGGGGGCGTCTGCAGCGAGTACAGTGCCCAGTTGGCGGAGAAGCTGTACACATGTGCACAGCACGCGTTGACGTTCCTAATTGCATCTTCACCTCAGGTACTGAGCAACGCTACTGATAAATAAAGCTGTATGTATCGCGTATGGGATGGCTGGGCGGGGTTGGGATGGGCAGGTGAGTAGGTGAGGGTAGAGTGGGTGGGCAGGTGGAGGAACGACGAAACTAGTAAAACATACGGCAGCTGAAGCACAATTAGCTAAAATGTACCAACCATATGTTCAGCCTTGGGACGCAAGGCTGTGGATGTTGGGTATTTAGGGTGGGGTAGGGTGGGCCGTCTCCGGGGTAGCAGGAGGTTGCATGTGGTGGTCACATTGTGTTTAGCTCTGAATGTAGTGATACATTAAGGTAATAACAAAATCACCCACTTTGTTAGGTACCTCGTGACCACGACGACTATGACCAAGCAAAAATCAGCGAGGTATTTCTTAGTGATCTTCCTTGCCTTTCTTTGTATTCTCATATGCATTAAATTTCCGCTCTGCACCTTGTTGCCTCCGCACCTTTCCCAACCCGCGCGCACCTGTCTGGCAGTTGAGTCAAGGCGAGGCTGCAGCTCTGGGCCCCGCCTGGCCTCGACCCCAGGACCTCTCAGCGCTCCTGGACCAGTGCATGTGCGCTTCGGAGTCCCTAGCGGGCGTCGTGGCCACCGCAATGGACGTGTCCGGCGCGCACGATCGGCGGACCCGCCTCATGCACCTGCTGGGTCGCGTCGGTCAGCTGTGCAGCGATTTCCTTGGGGTCCTGGCTGCCGCGGGATCCAGCAACGCCTTCGGTGCCGTCGCCAGTGTGGCGGTGCGTGAGCAGCTCGCGCGGGAGTGGCTGGCGTCGTTGCAGGCTGGGCCTCTAGGCGCCAGTGTGGGCGGTTTCGGAGCCGGCGTGGGAATGCACGCGGTGCCCGCAAGCTAGGTCGTAATTATGTCGTTGATGTATCCCAACCCTTGAGGTTATAGTCAGTGAACGAAATGGCCAGCCGAGCGAACAGACTCGCATGCACGCCTCAAACTTCCCACCAGTGCTTTCAGGCGGGCCTTGCAACGTATCCCTATCGACGCATCACAACAGTTGATTTGGCGCTTCCAAGCCGGTTAGTCAGAAAAGGCACGCAAAAAGATTGTGGCTGTGGGCCGGGTAGCCTGTGGGGTGTAACACCTTGGTACTCGCACCCATCCTTATTGTGGCCTCCGCCGTGCAATGCCACCGCCATACACTCATCTACCGGCAGGGGTGGCACATCGATGGCCCTGGGGCTTCAGCGCGTTGAAGTGTTTTTACGTCCGGGCCACCTTCCCAAGGCCCCCGGCCGTCCGCCTGCAACACCGCCGTCCGCACCTTGGGCCTTGACAGCAGCGCATCTCCAAACGGTCGAAAGGACTTCGACCTGCAAATTGTGCAGCAGCCGGTAAGGGCCAAACCACCAAGGAAAAGAGAAAGGAGAATGCGTCAGCGAATATCAGAAATGGACAGGCGGCAGGAACAAAGGGAGAGACGGAGTGTGTGGCTTAGGGAGATGGTGTTAGGTTTTAACTGAATAATAAGGGCCCTGAAACAGAACGGTCGTTAAGCCACTATGCAGGGCCAAAGGGGACTATGGGAAGCCGGGTTCGGTGGTTCCGATTATGAAGGAGAAACGTTGAATAGAGGTTCGTGCTTAAACAGACTTCCGGCTGAAAGGAATCTGGAGGTGCAGGACAATAGCACCAACCCGGGCACATATGCGTGTTTTGCGGTCGTCGTCGTGATCTTCTTATGATCTATCGTCAAAGTCGGTGGAGGTTCTGGCGATGGGGTGACAGGTCCATCCCACCAAGAAGGCTCTACCCCCGCGCGGTGCTCCATGGTGATTCGGTGGTGCGCTGAATGGACGCATGCAACAGCCTGGCAATATTTCTTGCACCAGAGCTTTACCTCACGTCAAGGAAGGTAGAAGATAGAGACAATATAAAAAGATGCCAGATATTTATTACTACTTAATATTCCACTGCACGGTTCCTCTGTAACGGCTTTTAAGCCGGCTTTTCTGCATCAAGAATTGCCGGCTATAATCAACCCAAGTTCAGCGTCAGACAAAGGCTGCCTTTAAAGAGAAGATAACCTGCTGCCTATCCCAGGTGGGGAAATGATTTCACGTTCTGGTAGTGGGGCAGAGGAAGGGGGGTGTTCTATTAGATCTGATCATGCAAACTACAGAGGAAGGGGGGTGAGACGACCACAGCTCCCTGCACGACAACATGGAAATAATAAAAAGGAGTAAAAAAAGACGCTGGGTACAGATGTTCCGGTGGTTGTAGTAGTGAGACGAACGGAAACGGGAATGGGAACGGTTTCAGTTGGGAACGTTGAGAGCTAGTGGGATAGGATTTTAGTTGGGATAAACATACTGGTCCAATATAATTGACCACACCAGTCATTAGGCCCGGCCATCATGTTTTATGCACTAAACTGTTAGGGTGATCTGAAAGAGGGCACGACTTGTATGACGGGTTTTACATTGTCTTGATCCTTTTGCAAGGAGGAGTAGACACGCCGCCCTCCAGCCTTCCAAGTTTGGCAAGTCCTGGGCACATCATCCGTACAGATCACATCTCCCCAGCGTCATCTGATTCAGCCAGGGGTCAACTAGGGTCTCCTGGATCTCAACCATCCCGGCCGTTGAGACAGTCCTGGATGAAGGGCAGTACCACAGGTGAAGCACAACTCCATCAGGCGGCCTGGCAAACTTCCATGGTATGCGGTATATGTACACCGTTGACTGCCCATTGACCATCTTGACCTCAAATCCGCAACAGCCCCAAAACACAGTACATAAAGTATAATTTTGCATCATTCCTCTGCAAACCGTTTTTCTTCAATCAATCTCCGTCAGTCTGCAGGGTCTACAGGTTGCTTGCACCCTATCGCTGTGATCCTTAGGGTTTCTGAGCGCTTTGCGCCGGGGCCCGCCCAAAAACGGTTCATCTAAGGATGACGCCCCGGCGCAAAGCGCTCAGGGGGGCCCCGCCCTGTGGGATTGCCCATGTCCGTCGGTCTCTCTGTCTCTCTCTGTAAAAAGAATGTGACGGACCAAACATAATATCTCGCCCGGCGGAAACGCGATATTGATCACATATTATATTCTATATTGCAAGGTATCATTATTTTGGCCAATAACAATCGTATGAGTACAAACAAGGTTGCCAGTCGCCTTTGACCCCGGTGAAGGTCACATCAACGCCTCTCGGCCTAAATTTCATTCCAAAAGGTGCCGCGTCTCTCATAATGGAAATCTGGCATGACGGCGTGAAATGAATCGAACAACCAGTTTGGGTGACTAAGCTGCTCTCACAGGCATGGCGATTTGCCACCAGCATGTCGACGAATTTGCTTACAGTTATCTAGAAAGAAAGTAACGTTGTGTACAATTTATTTAAGCCAATTATCGGGTCAGAAGAGTTCCACAGTGCCCACATGGAGCTCGATGCTGTGGGGTGAATTGCTGAAGCCGCAGGCATTTCGGAGATACGGCTTAAAGCTTTCCATCAGTAGTACTGGCGACACTCTAACACTTGACGTCTCGCCGTTCGCTTTGGCAAAATGTGTACGACGGCGTGAGCGGCGTGAGGTCCCTGCCCTTGCGTTTGCAGTCGTTTGCCTGCTGAACGTCATGAGCCGGCATCATCGCAAACTCGCAAACTTCAAACCCTTTCATTGTGAAGTAACCGGCCTGTACGGATTGTGGGGGGCCCCGCCCTTTTTCCGGCTTCGAGGAAGCCGACACCCTACTTGTCTCTGCTCCTCTCTGTGGCTACATATAAATACAACAACAAACAAGGACATGCCTTTGTGAAATACCAACGCACGTAGACGCACTGGATGTACTCCTCTCTGTACTTAAACTTTCAACCGTATTTTCTCAGCGTAAACGAAATCACTCCTCATCCAGGGGTCCATATGGTGCGAAATACAACCAGGCGTTGATCTGCTGCCCACCTGCTAGGTTTCCGAGACCCGTCTCCCCGCCGTACACTACACCGTGGAAATACACCGTACATTATGATCACTGCACGCCGCCACTAAACAGTGTTGGTCACAATCTGAACCGTGAGGTCATACAGTCGCGTGCAGGCGGCCTCATCTCGCGACTCCCCCCGCCAGTAGTCCCCCACCCGAGTGTGAAACATGAAGGGCAACATCTCGGGAGGCCCTATGTACAGCCCGCTGCGGCCTGCGGCAGGAAAGGAAGGGGAGGTTGGAACCAGGCGGCGACGGGTATGTGTGTACAGCGCGAAGGGGTGTCAGTGATGTCATGGGTGGGTTTTGAACTGTGCAGTTGAGCGGTTTGGTTTGGACGGCCCCTGTCGTGTGTCTGCCGTGGTATGCCGTACCTGGGAGCTACCGTGCGAGGACCCAGGGTGTGCGACGCAGCTTGGATTTGAAAATTGCGGAGTGCCGCGTAGCTTTTTTCTACTACTAGAAGGGCCTGTGGGCCTTACAGCAGCAACAGTGTGCGTTGACCGTTGGTGATTTTTTCCAATACTCTTTAATCGTAACCTTACCAGTACTAATCCGTGTCATATAAATACGGTCGACAAAATAAGTGGGAGATGTACACTGGGACTCACGTTTGCCCTGCTGCCCTTGCTGCCAGCCCGTTCGCTCCTTGCCTCCTGACCCACCGACCCACCGACCCACCGACCCACCCTGCAGATGTGGCTCCGAAAGCGCGTACAGAGCGGGCAGGGCCCCATAGAAGGGGTGTTGCGCGAACCACTCCTCTGCCACGTTAAATGCCCGGGCAGCTGGGTAACGCCGCAGGGACTTGTGCCACAGATTGCTGGCGGCGAAGCCTGAAACCAACATGAGCAGGTAGGGACCAGGGCGCTGTTGACCCGGACGCAGAGGAGGTGAGGACTGCTGCTGCTGGGGGTAACACCAGCAGGGGTGTGGGCTAAGATATGCGTACGAGAAAAAAAACAATCGTCCAGGCTCCCCAATCATGCGGTTGTCCTGAGCTGAGCTGTGCTGAGCAGCGTCTTCTTTTTAAAGTGCGACCACCCAGCCTTTTGGAACGACTTCAGTCAGGTCGGAGTGTAACCCAAAGTTGGTTACGGCACACCGGCAATGTACGGCGCTGGTGGGATGTACATACACACGCATACACACATATACACACGCATTTGTCCATACATACACACAGACGCTGGTGGTGAACGCTGAATCCAATAAGAAAAGCATGTGGGTTCAGTCAATTTGGGCGAGTGAATGATGGCTGACGAGGGCGTCCCAGCAGGGGGCAGAAGGGCCTTGCACTCCAGGGGGGGTCGTTATGGCTCTAATGGTTTTGGGGCTGTTGGTGAGGATTACCACCACCCTTGAACAATCACACGGATAAGTAAGCCAGAGTCAGGTGCCTTAATGCTGAATAGCAGCATGACATAATCTACCGTACTTGACCGTACTCACCCGGGTGTACGGCAAAAACATCGACGCCAGTCCCCTTGCATCGCACCGCCATCTCCTTCGTCATCATGGACAGCATTCTCTTGGACGTGTTGTAAGCGGCCAGAGGGTCGCTGTCCACGAGCTTTTCCCCGCTGACGTACAACATTTGATAGAACGACAGGAATATGAAGGATGAAGGCATTCTTACGATAACTCATTTAAAACATATAGGGTTGATCCATCGACTTCGCACTGGGTCACTGACGACGCGACGACCTAATGAAATCATTGTCACGTAGTTAGGCTATTTGTTGGTCGGTCATAATCGTTTGGCGGGTTATAATTAATAACTATTTTTATAATCAATATTTTTCATGCAATCAATGTTATTAATCGGTTCATGGGTTGCATCCTCTCTTGCTCGCCTTACCGTAAGTCACTCCAATCGATTTTCCCCATGAACTCCCCCAACGCGGAACAGAAATTAACAATCCTGGCGGGCGCGGAGGTCGTCAGTTGCTGCAGCAGCAGGTGGGTCAGGTAGAAGGGCCCGAAGTAGTTGGTGACCAGGGTGTGGTTGGGCATTTTGCCGTCAGCACCGCGACCCGTGGGACCCATGGCTTCACCTGCAACCAAGTACGGCGAGGAAAGCCACAATATTGAGAGGGACGGAGGAGGGGCAGGCACGCACCGGGTCGAGGGAGGGAATCCACCCTCCACTGAACGGAAAAGAATTCTGGAAGGAAGGGGAATGGGAAGGAAGGGGCTGGGCGGGGGACGACAGCCTCTACACAATATTTGACTACCATTTCCCCCAGCCGCCTCCCTCCTCCCCAATACACACGCACGCACACACAGACACACAAAGACACACACACACACACAAACACACACACCACAGACATAATGTCGTTTTCGTTTAACGATTCTCAGCACTAGATCTCGTACATCACAATTTCTTTCAATAAGTCGCATCCTCGGCGGTGGCCGCATGCGGGCAGATCGCGGCCAGTGAATAGATCTCCTCTCTCCCGCATTCACACGCGGACACGGGAAGTGTGCCAAATAATGAAACGAACAACCGTCAATATAACTTCGCATGTAAAAGCGCTCAGACCTCATCTCTATCGTGTGAAAAATTATCTCAGCCCCGAACCTTCGGTCTGACCCATGGGACGCTGACCCATGGGCACCTGACGTATCGCAGCTAGCACCCCACCATCCCTACGCCGGCCGCTCGCACCCGCCGCGTTGACCAGTCCATGCAGGGGCAGACCCAGGGCTGAGAAGTCAGTCACGAACTTGGCAATGCTCCTGCAGTACATGTGTACATATATTAGTGCAGTATATTAGCATGTACGACACATTTACCATGTTGGACTTTCAAAGCATCGCGACACCATTGTAGCAATGGGGCACAACATGTCCAAGTATAAGTCGCTGCAGGGGGGCCACAGTACCAGAAGTAGAAACTCCATCCAGCAGCGTCGGACGTGGCCCCGTACTGCCGTACTGTCGTACTTACGTGAAGGAAGTCATGTCAACAAACACTGGGTGCACCCGAGTTTCAGTGACATGAGGCATATCCCGCTGGAGGTCCCGAATCGCCCTGAGGAAGGGGGGAAAAGGGTAAAGGCGAATACAGGAGACCTGATACTGCTGCAGCTACAAAAGCTACAAAAAAGGGAGTACATTAACAGCCGCGATGGTTGTTGCTTGATGGCGGGTGGCCTCATCCAAGGTTAGTTATATAGAAGAAATTTGACGTAAACCAGGTCGTTGCGGCTGTGCTCCTTGCCTTCCTTTGACCCCTGCCAGAGTCGAGGCCCGCCCTGACTCCCACACATTTAGCATTCTGAATGGAGCCTTGCTCAAGTGGTTTACGTACTTATTGATTCTCCTAGCAATTGTGTGTTGCCGAAACCCTAGCCGCTTCGGTGATGCAGTCATCCGGTACGGCCCGGACGGGTTTCTCCTTCTCGACCTTTCGAAATCGCACATACATACGCTGGGGACTACATGATGTGGCTACATGATGTGGCTACATGATCATCATAAGACCAACCCACTTGCGCGCTCCAGGCATGTTGTGAGTGGCTAAGATGACAGTGGCATTGCTGGCCGCCAACCACTTAACGACCTGATATGGAAGTTGTTGGTTGAAATAGACAGGGTTAAAAGACGGAGGAGTACGAGTGTCGTGAGTGAATGCTCTAAGGCACAGAGGAACCATACCTTTTTTAAGGTACTGCACAACAAAGTATCGTACATGGGGTAACTGATATAACTGATGCTGACGTAACTGGTTAACTGACGATGGTCAGGTTTTTAGGGCCCAGCCGTGGAGGAGAGGGTGGTACCGCGGGTAAGCAATGCCAGGCCCGGACACCAAGGGAAGACACACCGTCGGTTGGTCGATCAGTCGGTCGGAACCAGTGCGGCGGGGCCTTTCTAAGACACAATCTCGTGTTTGTAGGAGAGATTTGCCAGGTCTAGCTGGCAGTCGCTCTCTTTGCATGTAAGGACACGACCAAACACCCTGCCGCTTGCAATGACCTCATTATGATGGCGCGAACGCAACACGCGAACGCAAAGCGCGGCAAAATGAATTCATGAAAGTCAGCTAAGCAGAGGTTACCGGTCATGCTGCGGGAGGGGCGGTTTCCTGAACACCGCTCCCGCACCCCCTTTCCCCTCTTATGCCGGCGGAAAGCAGTTGCCTAAGTAAGCTACAACCCCCAACTAACTGCTGCCCGATATGCCCTTCCAGAGACACGCCCCATGAAGGTGCACCAAATCGGCCGACAGACCCACGGGTCGCCTGTTGATTGCATTGCAACCCACGCAAGACGGATGCTTACACGTGTAAGGAGCTAAGCGCTATCTCCTAAATCTCTATATATCCTATATCCTATATCCTCCAATATCAGCGCAATATCCTCCTGGGAATCAGCGAATTGTATGACCCTGCGTGTCCTTGCTGCACAACAGCGCGACGCCGACGGGTTCGCTTTTGATGCAGACAAACAGGGGAACACACACTTGTCTTGTAATACCTTGACAGGGTTCTGGTAAAATGAAGAATGATGTGCACTGGTAGACACACGCGACATCTATGTGTGTTTTGCGTGTAACAGCGCTACCAGCAGCCGTCAAACCTGTCCAACACGTGTGCACCGCGCGCTGAATTATGTGCGATGTGGAATTGTTAACTGCCCCCTGGACCGCTACCTGAAAGCCGACTCCCGAGTTGCCGCCCGTGACGATATAGACCTTGGCGAATAGGTCCACCATATCATGCTGTGGCCGCCAGACGAAGGGTTGGCGCAGCCAGTCGGGCAACAGGCCCGTCAGAAAGCTGTCAATGATGAGGTGGCTAGTCATGCTGTAAGAGAGGGTAAGAGCAAGCCCGTGCTAGCTGCCACTCCACCGGCTTCGGCCTCTCCCGAGTCCGCTTCCGCTGCTGCTATCGTGGCTGCTGCGGTTGTTGTTGTCGCTGTTGTTACTACTGTTGTCGCTGCTCCTGATGCTGTTTATCGTGCCCAAAGATTTAATTTCGAAGTGGAATTAAAGCCAACACTCGTGAAACACCCTCCATGTGTCACGAGGGACACAACACTCCTCGGACATCGACGTACAACACTCCTCGGACAGAGCGCTCGCTGCACAGCATCCAACGCTTCAATTTCTGTCTGTCTCCGCATCTTGCGATGGCAAGCTAGCTAACAGCCGCATAACTTCCACCAGAAGTCCAGAACCAGGGCTCAAGGGGGCAGGGTCTCAGGGATATGCAACTCGACAGTTACAAAGGGACTAACTGCCAAAGGGACTAACCGCCAAAATGAGACCTGCTCACTGCAACCTCACATTTCGGGCCGAGACTGTTGCATAAATATATTTTAAAAACAAAGTATGTATTGGTCACATTCGGCCGCGAGGACGATGATTTTGATTGGTTGAAAGTGTCACCTTGAAAAAGGTCTAGAATATAGACCAAACTGGGTCGGCTCACAGCTAGGGAAAATTGCATATTCTGAAATGCATACGCGCCCGTGCTGCTTTGGCGAGATGTAATAATATTCACGGGAACTTGCGTATCTCTTTTAGACAATCATAAGTTTATTTGACCATTCATTAGTGTTGTTCGGTCCGAGATAACAAGCTATTCTTAAAATACGATGCCAGTTTCAACATCCTCCAGAGTTCCGATGCATGCCGGCAGCCTGCCTAGGTTGCAACACCTCCATGGTTACGGATTTCCAATGAGGATTCCGATATGCTACAAAAGTATATTTGCGCTTCAGGTCTAAAGCGGGCAATTGCTTTTCGCAAGTCGGTGGAATTTCCAATCTATCGAGGCATTTCTGAACCATCCGTGCTTTGCGCCCTACCATCTTATGCTGTCCCAACAAAAGATGAAAACACTGCCAAGGTGTGTTAGTATGGCCAAAGTGACGATGACCATCTGCCCGTTCGCGTCAACTCGTTATTGGTTGCATGGCGGGTGCGTGCCCGCCCGTGCCCCTCCATTAAAATTCTTCAAAAAACGCCCGATATTTCTCCTTGAAATGCATACTTGCCCTCCAAGTGAAACTCTCAGGCAGTCTCCTCCCCATCCAGACGCAGTTTCAACGTCAAAATTTCAGCCATTGCATCACCCGGCGCTGGGTCATTCAGCCTGTCCCACAACAGCACCATAGCAGGCGGCAGATTGGACGTCGTACACTGGAGAGAGGGTCGCATGCTGAGGATCTGGACGCCCTCAGGTAGGTGTCTGGGAAAGGGGTCATCACTTGAAAAGCAACGGACCCATGGGATACAGGAGCCCTCTCACGGAGAGGTGTTGATGATGGATGGGGGGAAGGGGTCCAGCTGCCTGGTCAGTTCCTACATGCGCTCCTATATATTCGTGTCGTTGGGTAGTACGGATCGAGACGCTCACTCCCACGTACTAAATAGTTTGCGATTGACTTCCCACGACAGGTTTCGTTCAGTCCGAGTCGCCCCGGTCAGCCTATCCGGTCATGTACCTGAATGACGGTCAGAACCTGTTCGGGGACCGGCCGACTCTGAGTGGGCAGTCATGGCATGCTGCGGAGGCCGCGGCGGGGCTCATCAACTCGGGCGCACTGCCGCCCTTCGTGATTGTCGGCATTGACCACTCGGGCAGCATGTAAGCGGGCGGGCCGGAAGCAATGGTGGATGATGATGTGTGCGCAAGGCGCGGAGGGGCTCGACCTCTGAGGCAGTGCTTACCTGGCGGGCGTGGGGTTAGGGGATTGCTGCGAAGTTAAGGGGGGGCTGCCCTTGCCACTTACGGTGCGGGCCCATCACAAGGCAGAGGAGGGGCCTTATGGCCGTGTGACTGTTGCCCCAGGGGTGCAAGGCCCGTGTGTGTATGCGGTGTGCCCGCGGCTTCGAGTGATCAACTCTTTCGCCGAGCACTTCGGAAATGCAAACTGAAAATAGTGACTTAAATTAACAATCCTAGCTGCTGAGGGATTGATCGGTGATGCGATGAACGTGCAGACGCTCGTACGACTACCTGCCGTACCCGCCGGGAAACGCCAACGGCTACCGCTTAGACGCGGAGAGTTGGCCTGGTGGCGGCGTCGACGCCTACCTGCGCGCGGTGGTGGACGAGATTCTGCCGTACACTGAGCGCACGTACGGCGTATCTTCGGCGCCTGCTCTGCGCGGCTTCGGGGGCTCCTCCTTCGGCGGTATCTGCGCACTTTGTGCGGCCCTCCGCCACCCCGGGGTGTTTGGGTCGCTTCTGGTGGAGAGCCCCAGCTTGTGGTTCGCCGAGGAGCGGCTGCTGAAGCACGACCTGCCGGACTTCACAGGGCCCTGGCCGACACGCGTATTCCTGGCCATGGGGACGAAGGTGGGGCCTTAGGATAGCGGCGGGAGGCAGCAGCGGTAGGGGCGGGGAGGCTAGGGGGTACGGTGAATGCGAAGGGGTGAGATGAAGGCAAGGACCTGCGGCAAGTATGGCAAGTACGGCACTTCTACATAAATCACCTTGTCCCGCAACAGCAGACAGCGCATTGCTGGGTTTATCATTGCCACCTGACATCGACTCTATCCCCCCTATCTCTACTTTTGGGGCGGGAGTGAGTGAAGGCCTCCTGAAGCACATAACAAGTATTACCGGCCGAAAGCCAAAATCCCTCACCATCAGCTAACAACTCGCCCCTGATGGGGTCATGCTTGATGCGCCACAGGAATATTCGGGTATCCTCAGTTCCCACGAATCTGGCTTCGACACCAAATTGGTCGCATACACACATGAGCTGGCGGCGCTTCTGGGGCGCAAGGGCCTGGTGGGAGGTGAACGGCTCTCTGTTATGGTGCAGGAAGGCGCTGCACATAACGAGCAGGGCTGGGCGGGTCGGCTGCAGATCGCACTGCACTTCCTTGGGACCGACTAGCGAGCCGCAAAACATGTCTGAGGTTACTGCTGCTGCAAGGCGGCAGCCGTCTGGAATGTGCTGATGATAGCTTGGGTGTAAAGCAGCCTCCTGCCGGCATGCGTGTCCGTCGTGGCTGGCTTAGCAATACCCCAGGATACTACACATAAGTGGCATTTTTGCCTGGGAAACTTACGAATGGACGTATGCAAATGATGATTTGGAAACCCCAAAGCTTTTGCTCTTCCAAACACAAAATAACAAATTTTCCAAGCTAGTTCATAGTCAATTGCAAGCAGTTCCACCAGGTCAGTGGGGTTCTCCAGCCTGATGACCCTCTGCATGTGCATGTTTGCGATGCCCATCCAGGACTCATGGACGCTGAGCACATGTACATACACAGATACCATTTCCAGTTTTCCACCTGATGACGTGGTGAGCAAGCAACTACAAGGGGATACATGCAGAGCAATAATGAAAGGGTGCCATCAATTACCACCAGATAGCCAAGCAGATTTGTAACCCGCCAGATACGCACCCGGGAACACCAAGAAAACCGGAATCGTTCGGATAACAACTGTTAACGACGATGGCAACCCACATGTAGTGGACCGAGGCAAAAACTAATGAAATTTTAATATGACCTGGTGATCTTACTATATTGACCGTGCTGTGGGCAGTGTACATCCCTAAGTGCGGTAAATTTTTATTACCTGTATATCACCATGATCATCATCCTTATCATCATCCTGTACATGATGCCACCCTGTTGTGTTGCGTGGGCCTCGGCTATACAAGTGACTACCAAAACAGGTCATAGAGCAGGAGCCCGGGAGGAGCATGCCTAGCGGATGAAAAGCAATGCGACTTCCACAAACTGCAGACGAGGTATCTGGATGTAAACGGTTGAATGTTACCTTATTACCAACAGACCGGACCAGGCTTTTGCTAGGGAGGCAATGGAGGTTGAGGAGGCGGGGACTCATTATCTTTTGTATGGTAGGGGGTGCTCGCTAGCCTTCTTACCCTCTCCATCTGGGCGCTGGCGTGGTTGGTTGAGGTTGGGTGCTCTGTTCCTTTGAGTAGCCATGCTCGAGGCTCGTGAGGTTCATGTGCCCTTGCTGGCTCAGCGAGGGGAGGAGTGTACGGCTGCACAAACAGACTAATAAGCCATGTGCTGTGCTTCGGCCCGGTCAGGGCCCCCGGTGCTTGTCCTTGCAGCAGGGCAAGTCGCCCAGCCAGAGTGTAACACCTAAAAGACCGGGCATATTTACTAGAAGATCGATGTTACAAGCTTCACCAGCAGCTCCCAACGAACGAGCCAGGAGGCTCAAAGGACCGCAGGACCTCAAAATCTAACAAAAGTAGGAATAAAGGAAAGAACATGCATTTGGTGGATATGGATATTGAAAACTTGTTTCGCGAACTTCGGGGAGAAATATATATCGGGCGGAATGCTGTAATGCTTACTTGTTCGAGAGAAAAACAGGGAAAAGCGGCCCCCCTCGTCATATTACTTATTTCTTCTTTCTCCTTGGCGCCTGCGTAATCCTGAAGGCTGATATGCCCTGCGTTTGGGGGCAAACATACATGGCCCTGGCACATATTAAGCTTATTACATGGCACTCACTGCTTCCCAAGATTTCACAGGAAGATTACGCTTTGTGTTTATGCTTGATACGCCTATCCGGAGTCCATCGGAAAGCATTATTGAGGTATTCATTTTACGGGGTTTGAGTAATGGTGATCGACCTCCGGTACAAAATCTTGGGTCATTGCGTTGTCTGTCGTCATGTTCAGCTTTCTTTTCCAGGTAAGATCCCGCATGGTACGTGTGCGATTCACAAAAGAAAACCTGGAGAGTGCATGATCTATGATGGTGGCCCTCGAGATGAGGAGCGGTGCGTGGTAGCGAGCGGGCGTGCGAGAGCTTGTGTGTTGTGCAGGCAGAGAGGTGGAGTATTATTAGCGCTGCAGCAACCTCAGTGAATGAAGGGGTGAGGTGGATATCTGATTATGAGCCCATGCATGTAGGTAGGGGGTTTGCCTCCTCATGTGGTTTTGACGGAGAGGGATGTCTTGCCATGGCCTCCGTCCACCTGCCTCTGCGCAACCGCCATGTAGGCATCAGTTGTAGACACTGTCATTATCGTAAAACATATCGACACCAATACTGCTTTGCCGGCCCAATTTCCTAGAAGAAGTCTGAAATTATACCATGCACGCCCTGCCACAACCGTCATGTGGGGCCGCCAAGGTCCCGTCCCCCTCCACGGTCCTCCAGCTACTTCAGGATGGAGGCCTGCTAATCAACCCCTGCCAACCCAATGTTTGACTCGATTCACGTAACGAACGGGAAACATTTAACACAGGAGTAATCAGTTTTATTGGCCGTATGCTGGCCATTAAGTCCTCCCGCCTCCAAGATCGTGGTCAGCTTCCAACCGAGTCACGACACGTAGTCATGAAGCCGTTTTAACCAGATTGCTTTTACTTTGGAGTTTTTAAGAATGCGAGCACGATTAATATGGGACACTTATTGTTTTAAATAAACCCTGGCTCTGCTGCTCACGACCAACAAATCCGCTGGTGTACGGCAGACGCAGGCTCACTGATACAATGGAGACGCGGCACCTCGAAAGGAATGGAGAAAACCGCATTCATTCATCAGATGCATGTTAAATATTGTTAAGTATAACCAGCGTTTATCCTTTACTAGCTTCGGACATGGCTCACAAAAAAAACGTGGTCTACGTCTCAAACCTGCCTTACGAGGCTACACACGACGCATTAGAGGCTGCTTTTGAGAAAGAAGGCTACGATGTGGTGAGAGAGCTGGGACTCAGGTTGCTTTGGGAGGCGGACCTGCTTCGGTTGCCCAGACCAGGCTGCACTATGCGAGAGTCTTACTTCATGCAATTGTCGTTTTGATGGCTTCCTTCTGCAGGACCATATCGAGCTTATAAGGAAGGGGGCGGGAACCAGGACAAAAGCGTGCGGGCTAGCGGCCGTGACCCTCAAAGACGGCACAGATCGAGGTATGAGTATAAGACTAATTGCAAGTATTATGGGGTTGCTGGATTTGACAAGATGTCCGACTGCCTTCTCCGTGTCAGCATAATAGTGCGACAGAATGGTCAAGATACCATACCTGGCAAAGATTACGGCCAGGCTAATCGTGGCTTCCTGCACCACTGGTCAACAGTTTTTACCGTTTTCACAGGCGGGGCCAGATCGAAAACGGAAGGGCAGCTGCCCCGCTGAACTTACATCTAGGCAACTAGTTGGGACGACGCCCACAGTGCACGTTAAAGGAGGTGCAGTTGGAGCCACCCTTTCAGCTTGGTTGGACACAGATAGTGGTAGGGAGTTGGATAGCCTTAATTTGACTGTTTGTAAAGGAAGAGGCGTGTATGTATGTGTGTCCAGTCCTAGAAAGCAGTGCCAGCCGCCTGGGCTGCTGCTGGGACAAGGTCACCGCGCTGAGCATGCAAACATCACCGTCGCATACGCCTTCACTTAAAGCTATTGCGCCCGCAGTACATGTGGAAATTCAGGGGGTTGCCTTTCTGTGTCCTCATTGCCCGTTTCTGAGCGCAGAGGTCTGCTGCAAAAGGATGGATGGCAAGGGCTGCTTTGGCCGGCCAATGATCGTTCGGTTGGACAAGTTCTGCGGTGATGACCTGGCATACGCGCCAAAGATCCAGGCGGCACAATGAAATCAAACGGCACGATGTGCGATCCATCGCAGGTGGAAGTGGATTTGGATGTTGTGCTCATCACCCGCTCGCACTCGCGTCAGTATGGACAAGTTCTGTTCTGGACTAAGCACAATAAGAAATTTTCTTAAGTCCGCGCGGGTCTCCAGATGGCGAGTGTGTAGTTACGTTGGCAGCAAGGTTGCAGTGACGGTGGCGGCTGTGATCGTTTGTCATGTTGTGTGATCGCAACGCGGGATGGGTTGCTATGTTCCCGCTTACAGGCTTCATGGTCATGGCCAGGAAGCTGTTGAATCCGATCTTGTGCCTTCTGGCTGTGACTCATACCTGTGCGTCTTTAATTTTGCATCTGGCAACTTGTTGGGGGTATATGACATGTAGGTGCGGTCTCGGAGGCATGGGGCTCGGTACAGCTCCGGGCACCTCGGGGCGGGGCCTGTGGCACCCCGAAGGAAATGGCCAAATAAGGACTAAATCTTCATTGCTCTAAAGTACTACGTAATTTATGTATGTGTGTGTTTGGACTTCCTTGCCTACGGCGAAAATCCTGGTTCTCTCCAGCAGGTTATAAAGTGTATTCGGCTGTGGGGCGAAGCTGCGAGGGTGTAGACTGCACGGGGGGTGTGAACGCCACGGGTAGCGATGCCTCTCTCACTCACACAAGCCGCCGTACTGGAAGCGCAATCTGTCTCGTTCACTTTTGTCGATCCGCTTGCCTAACATCGATACCTATTGGCGGAAATCGCACAGAACTACCCTTCATACACGCTAACCCTACTTTTCGCCATCTTGCTTTTCTTTTTTCCCGCTACATGCTTTGTTTGTGATCTTGGACCGAGTAGCGTGTTGGCGTTGTCCAGAGGGCAGCGGGCCTTCGCCCCCGGGGTCTCAGGTGTCCGCGCCACGTCCAGTAAGCATGCTGAAGCTAGGACCTAGCTGGTTACGTTTGCTACCTGTTAAATGCTTAAATTCGGTGGAACGAAGGTGTAGGGCCTTGAATCTCAGCACCTTAGTGCCCTTCACACTGGCCCCCACGAGATGCGCTCTTATCAGTCCTGTTCGGTCCCAGAGTTGTTTGCTGTGCCTTTGTCCTTCAATTGCGGGGAATCGCGTCCCCAACTCTTTTTGCGTACATTGACCTTAATTGTTCCTGGGTTGGTGCTTTCGGAGCGGCGAGCGCCTGGTTGGGGCGACGTTACAATCAGGTGCTGGGTGTTGGTTTCTGCCACCGTGATGTGTGCAGTCTCATAGATGTCACGCCGGTGGATAGTTTGAAGCAATCTGGTCGCATCGCTAAGACTTCCGCTGATTTCAGGGCCCTATATGTGTGTGCGCAACAGTCCTATGTGTACTTGCCATGAAGCACGGCTTGTTTTTAAAGTGAGGTTCGTTGGTTGTCTGGCTGAATGGTCCCAGCGATGCTTCCGGCTTGGAAATCACCCAGCTGTGGCTCCAGGGGTGATATTCGGGTTTGGATGGCTTGCTGAGAGATCTTGCTTCCCCTTGCTGTCCCTTGTTTCCCGATTTCTGCTTGTGCGGGTGGGCCGCCCGTCGAGAGGGATCAAGGGTACGTGGACAATCAGAGTCGGAAATTGAGATTGAATATAGCATACGGGAGCGGGAGAACAAAATGGCAGGAAAGGGCGACAGGACGATATACTCTCGGGTAATAGTGTTCTGCGAAGTCACTGGTGTGGATGAGAGCTCTCACGGAAATGGGCGCCGCAGCTCGGCGTGTGTGCTTTTATGCTGGGAGGCCCGAGTAAAGTTGGCCATTCTGTTGCATCATCTTTGCCTGTCCTAACGATGCAATGCAAACTAGTTACCGCATATTCTGTGCTGGCCCGCGGCCAGTGCCGTAGAAATGCAATAATGTAACTCAAATGCTTGTAAATGAAATGACACGTAGGTTGCTCTCGGCCTCGCACCCATTGACGTCATGACATAACTGAAAGACCTCCGCATTCCATTGGTGGGAGCGTGTGCTGCGGTGCAGATTCATGACAGGGGTGATAAACGATGCGGATGGATTACATTATTCTTGTAACGGATCCATTGTCGTGCGAGGACGATTGGTATGTCGTGCGCTGTCCGGCCCCTGTTCCTCCAGGTACACCACGCTGTGTACTTCGTGAATCAATATGGGGGGGCCCGAAAGTTGTAAGGAATTCGGAGCCGTGGCGGCGCGAAATGGCCGCGGAATCAAAGAGTAGGTGCTTGTCTCCACTACTGCGGGCCGGAGCGGCCGCCACTACCACGTTGGGCTCGACCACTACCGCTACCGCTGCCAGTCCGTCGGCTACTGCCGCCACCGCCTCGTCCCCGGCCACCCGGCGGCTTCCCCCGGGCCGCCGAAGGCGGTAAGGTCTCATCCGGCCCTACAAGAGAGGGGAGCCAATGCAGCCCGCAGCAGACGTTTGCTCGATGTTCTGGTGCATTGATTACTTCACAATTCACACAAAGCTACTGGCGGCGCCGCCCCCATTATAAATATTTTGGTTGTTGCCTGCATTGCTCGCGAGCTACTACGAATAGAATCATATCTGCCTTCAAAAGCATTGCTCTTTATCACACTAAATACTGGGTTTTCCCTAAACACGCGTGCGAGAGCGCACCGGTGGGCAGCTTTGACCCCATCTCCCTCTCAATCCGCTCCTTGAGTTGCTGCAGAACCCGGATCTGACCCAGTTTCTGAGGCGACAGCTTGTGCCACAAGATGCCGCTTGGCTTAGGCAACGTTGTGTTGGTACGAATGACCTGCCGAAACACACGACGTAAAGCGTTGGAGAGGCGGTGACCTGTGTGACACTCTATCACAGGCGTTTCGGGAGAAGTTGGTGACGGCACGTGAGATGCTGGGACTTAAACGCGCTTCCCGATGTTGGAATGGAGCGGGAAGGGTAACACTTTCTTCACGAGAAGAATGAGATGAAAGGACGAAGAGACGAAGCCAGCAGCTGCCCGGCTCAGTGCTGGATTCGAGGGTTGGATTGGAAGGGCCGGGAAGGGCCGCGTTTACCTGAATACCTATGGCCGTCGGACCCTATGATCGCCCTGTTTACCTGAACACCTATGGCCGCCCTCTCCCGCCGCCAACCCTCCTCCTCAACGCCGTAACCTCACCTGTGTTGGGGTTACGATTACGTCCACGGGCACGTCATGCTCTAACATCTTGCTGACGTCGATAGTGCCCGGCTCGAGCACCTGGGGAGGGAGCAGGGGAACATACAGAGACCCTAAACCCCCGACAAACACACAAGCGGCACGTGAGCACGCAAACGTACATGCAGGGTGTTCCCTCCGCAAGGTCATCTCAAAACAGGTTCAATACAATTACGTTCAATACAATTATTGTGTGTTCAGGCACGACTGTTATGGCACGACAAATATGCCCCTGGAGTTCCAGGTTCTACCCCGACTGAGAGCGGGCCAAAGACCCTAATGTTAAGGGCAGGGTGCCCCCATGGCGATGGACGGTGACGACCCCAATTAAAGTGACCTGCGAGCTGACCAGTAGCGGAGTTGACGCCTTAGTTGATTCGGCAGATTCCGCTGGATGCTGGTGGTGGGTGCTGAACCTGGGAAAACCACTGATTTCGGAGAAGTCGGCATGGGAGACTGGATGAGGGTGCCCCGAAACACCGGGGAAGGTAGGGACTGCCAGGTTAGTGGCCACGGGTGATGTACCCCCCTATCCTACACACACCAATTACGTAGATGTCTTTTACGACGTAGGGTACTGGAAGGGAATGTCGATCGGAAAGTGACCTCATACTGCGTCGGGCATCAACGGCCCAATACATTTTTGGGCAGGTCAGTAAAAGAGAGAGAGAGAGAGAGCGAACAGACAGAAAGGCGAGACCACCACGTTCTGGTCAGGAAAGCCGTTGGCAGATGTCATTATATTACGTTAAACATGCACGTATCTTTGACAGCCCCGATCCATCTCGAGCAACGATAACGACAACCATGACAACGGCATTTTGCCCTGGTCATGAACACGTGCACGCACATGCACATAGATACCGAAGCACGTATACATAAGAGATACACACGGACCTGGCAGTCGTGTACGGTGGTAACCACCAACGTGTTTTCATCGATGGCGCCCATCCAGCGCAAAATGCCGTACTCGAGCTCCGCAAAGCCCTGAGATCCAGGCCAGGCCAACGGAAAGGCAATCGGGACAACACCAGGGTTGGAGAGGGGGAGGGGAATCGAAATATGGAGTGCAAGAGGGTTGATTATCTCTATGAACCACACACACACACACACACACACACATATATATATATATATTCACACTATTTCTCTGCGGGTAAGATGGGGGAACAAACAATTATATGCAATCGCACATCAAAGCACATCAAAGCACTTAATGATCAGCGCTTCACTGACTTGCTGCCTCTGATCCGTGGGTCATGAACTGGAAGGGTCCCAAAGTTAGATCTCTCGCGGGCAGGAGGCCCTCAATCTATTTATTCACACCAGCACAACACGCTGCAAGGTCGTCGATCACTTATCCCAACCCCGTCCTGAAATCCTACACATACCTCGCCCTTGCCAAGACGTGCGCCACTGGTAGGGTCTACACAGGAGCTGCCCACCACAATCAGGTCCACCTGCAGTGGCAGTGCCATTGGTTCAGAAGCAATAGCAACGGCCACGCCGGTGGTCTTGTTAGATCGCGGTAGCGAAGATTGTGATGACAGATTCAATGGCTGAGGGCGGCCAGAAGTGTCGTCATGAATTCGCGTGTGGCGATCATGATGATGGCCGCTCGTCGAGGAACCCACCGCACCATCCTCGCCCATCCTTGGAGACGAGAACGAGCCCGGCCAGCCACCCAAGCTGGTTGCTTTCATCATTCGAACCCCTCAGTGAACCGCATATGTACGGCATCCACACGGTTAGGGAAAGCCGACAGCTTCGGTAGCCGTACCTTGATCTTGGTGTCCAATGACAGCGGCTCGCCGAACTTTGCAACCCCTGCGTACGAAAAAAACACATACGGAATTATACGTGCGAGGGAGGGGTGGACAGAACGGTCGGATTACGATCCGTCCCTCCCCGTGCGTGTGTGTGTGTGTATGTAGCGTCAACAATCTGTGGAACCAGAAAGCGTCTCCCAGCAGTTGCAGTCGGGGGAAGTTCCAGGCTCCCTCCCACGCAGTCCTGACGGCCACTATCTCATCGCACCATCGACTGCACCGTACCGAAACCCTTTCCGCATTCTTTCGAGTGCTTTTAAGAATTGGCGCTGCGAGCAACACCGCGATTTCAGTGGGCCGCTCCTCCTCCTTCCCCTCCCCCTCCTCCTCCTCCTCTTCCTCCTTCTCCTCCTCCTTCCCCACCTCCTTACCAATCAGTTATTTTCATCGGCCTTCCCAGTCCTCCCTTTCCGAGCCTAGTTCACTCACCGGCGCTGGTGCACGCCTCATTCAGGTCCTCTAGGGGAAAGCTGCTGCGACTGAGGCGGCTGAAGAAACCCGTGCGCAGTCTCGGTTGGGGCGTCAACAGCACCTTATCCCTGGTGAGAACCAGCTGACGAACCTGATGGTGCACGTGGTTGCGGCGGGTAGGCGGGTGGGGGTGAGGAGAGGCAAGGGATGGGGGTGTGGGGCTGGACGTGGGTACAGATGTGTAAGGATGAAAAGGGTGGGGCGGGTGTATGGGGCAGGTGTGTAGCAGCGCCGATGGAGCTGCACACCCTGTCGCAATGCTTGTCGATGGATGTCGTTCTAGAGCCGTTCAAGGAGGGCTCATCCTTCAGAGTGTAAGGCGTCGTTGGCAGTTGACAGTCATAAGCAACCAGAGAAAGGCACCCAAAACCTAATCAATTGTTATTTGTGCTAATCTGTTATTTTGTGCCCACTGACCTGCCGTCACCTCACCATTTTCTGTGGCGTATCTGGATTGACTTTGACCACCTGAGCGGACCTGAATTCCGGGAGGTCCGCCAGACGCTGAGCGGCGATATCGGCGTTGACGAAGTTGGGAATGCGGTGGTGTACTGGCCGCGGGAACCTGATGAGGTGGTGGTGGATGACACAGGAATTATAACTGACCATTGGAGGGGCTGGGGGGGGCTGGAGGGGCTACCCTCTCACTCCCTTTTTCCCATCCCTTCTGGACCTTGGTTCCCCCCAGAGGGACCTGTCGACATCCAGCTGGACCAGAACTCACAACGAGTTGGTAGTTGGTAGTTTTTGTTATTAACGCCCGTCTACAAAGGTGTCGTGTATTCGCCTCCTCTACCCTTCTCCTCGTCGTCCCCGTCCCCTCTGGTCCTCCTGATCCGCCGTACAGCACAACAACCTATGCGAAATGCTCACCTCCCTTTTCCCCAATCTATCAATACACACGCACCCCACCCAGTCCGCAACCCTCCTTCATAAAAGCATTTCCAAAAACGCCAGTGTTTCCGGCATCCACAGGACCTATTTTCACTGCGTCACTGGAAAAAATTGAGATGCCTGATTGTCGCAGACCCACCGGCCTACAGGCGGTACAGCATCTGTACGGGCCCTCTGGATATGCCAGCACAGGCCGTACTCCCGTTAGTCCCAACAATCTTACGCACAACTTCCAATACACGTAACCCCGAGTCCCCGACAACCTTTGTTCTGCGCCCCTTGCCCCTGCGAGACGCAGGCCCTGGATCTTTCCTTTCGTGAACCCGGCGCGGCATCAGCCGCCGGCAAGACATTCACGAGCTGGGCCACTCACCTTGCGATATCTTTCGCCTCCATGAAGTCCCAGATTTGCTTCCGTAGGGCCCACTTCCACGCGCCCGCCACACTGCCCGGCAGGCTCCGCTCCGAAGCCTCATCACGAGCCAACTGCGTGCGCATCCCGTCACGAGCCTGGCAGGGGTTGAGATGGGTGCTTCGCCACCACACGCCCTTGAGAAGAGGCTTGAGATATTGTGATGCGGGCACTAGATTGATATGTTTGTGTCTCAGGCACGTCCTCCGCCATTTAGGGGGTAGGAGTGGATCGTCCCTCCATAAATGCCCAGTTATTCATTCGAAAGGGTGCGGCGGCTGGGCCCAGAACGGAGGTCGCGGCGTCAAATGGATTATTGAGGCCAGGGAAGCCCGTCGATTCGTCTGCTGTTGAGTCAGGGTAACGTCTTACGGAATTCTAGCCATGCGTTTGAAGCTTAAAGCGCGGAAAGTAGATATAATGCTAACGAGCCAAAGCATATCCTTCGAAAATGGCATTACTGTTTACGATGCTTTACTGCACTGCAGCTGCTCGGATCCGACCGTTGCCTTACTTGCTCGTCTAATCGTAATCTCTCCGTGTTGTAGGAGTTAACGTCAAAGGGTTGCTGCGCAGCCTGCAACATGGTGCGTTCTTTCGGCTTGCTGCGATAAAGGAAATTACAACGCTGCACGAGGAGCCGATTGTCACGTATCAATGTGCAAGCTGTCCTGTAGGAAGTTGATGGTGCTGTGGATGTCTCCAGGGGCACCAGCGCTTGAGCTCGCGCAAGCAGATGATGCATGAGAAAGTAAGTGTGTCGCAAGGTGCTACTGGACAAGTAATCAGTTGGTCGATCAGAAAGTATTAAACTGAGATTTTGCAATTGTAAATGAGGTTTGAAATCACACGCAACATGCCACCATTAGACCATCTAGTTTTCCAAGCTTCCCGTGTCCAATGCAAGTGGGAACGGTTGGTACGGTGACCCGAGTGTGTGGCGACAGAGGAGGATCTGTTCGGGGCAAGCTTTGCGACGCTGACGGACACCTCTGGTGATATTGGAGAAAAATACATAGTATCAGGCAATTTATTTACAACCTTCAAGAGCTCTTCGTCCCTGGCTGTTCGCTGCGCTGTTTATAAAGATAGTAGTTTCCTATAAGGTCAGGGAGTTGTAGTATATCAGCATTAGGTGATCAGGACAATTTCATAATTAGTTTCCGATACTTGCTTAGAACACAACCGTCGCGGAGCCCAATCATTATGCCGCTCAGCAGGCAAGTCGGTGTCCTCCTCGCGCGATGACCTTAGGACACTACAGTTTAAGGAGGAAGTATAATATATACAGATGTATTAAGCAGAAGCCTTTGTTTTCCCCGTATTAGGACCAATGCTGTGCTGCGTGAGATTGAACTGCTCTTATATAACGGCACCACAGTCTATCAGCCACCTTTTTGCTATCATCTAACTCCCCAAGTAAAAAACTAATATATGCAATAGAAGCACCGCAACGTGACCGCCTTATTAACTTCATCACGAGGAAAAACCAGGAGCGGTAAAATGTTATGCATGTCCGTACGTTATCCGTATCCACCCCAAGTCAATTTACCATATCTTTTCGCATTTCTAGTCCAGGCAAAGTCTTCCCTCCAACGTTACACGGCGCCCGCAGGCTTCATAGGGTCCCATGCCTTCAGAACACGTCGTGTGTTGGTCGCACGGCGGCGATCTGTTGTTCTCCTTTACGAGTCCATTTGCACGGTGGTGCCTCCCTGGATCGGTTGTCAGTCCAGTTGTCAGCCTCAGCATGCAGTGCTGCGGTCAAGTCGTCAAGGCGCAGAGTAGTACCCATGGCGGTTGCAGCAGGTGACGGATTCACTGCAGATGCCAACGGCGATAGCAGTGTCGTCACTCCTGATGCCGCCGAGGGCCGCCGCGTCGTCATCGTTGGCGGCGGATGGGCAGGTGGGTCTGGAGCTGGTTCGGGTGGGAGGAGGTGGGCGGTCGGCAGTGCAGCTAAGGCATCCCAACGCTGAGGTACTGTGTCGCTGACTAAGGCAAAACTTGTCTTCGGTGCTCGATCTTCCTCTGTACTCACCTTCACCTTCACCTTCACCTTGTCCGGTAATCCGATATGACGCACCGGGTTTGATTGTTATTAGTCCGATTGCACTACACCATCCTTGCTGTTGTCCGACTCGGTAGAAATTTCGGATTATTCTCCTCGCGCCAGGTTTCGGAGCAGCCAAACACCTTTCGGAGCAGGGCTACGATGTGACCCTTTTGGAGGCCAGTCCCAACCCAGGGGGACTGTCCAGCGGGTGGCGTACCGCCAGCGGGAGAGCCGTAGAGGCGGGGATGAAGGGCTTCTGGTACCAGGCAAGTGCCTGGGAGGGGGAGCGACTGGTTCAGGTGTGGTTGTGATCGTACAATACATTTTTCATTGCTGAAAACGGAAGTACGATCAGACCGATTATACGAAAGCAAATCAAGCGAGCGATGTCAGATGTCGCGGAGTTGAAACATTCTCTACAGGGATTTGACATCCCGGTACCTTAGTTCTGTGTTTTTGGTTAGTTTCGTGTTATTATGCTCCACCCTCCTACCCTCCCGCTCTCTTTCCCTCCCGCCCTCCTTCCCTCCCTGGTGTGGTCACATGGACGCAGTACAAGAACACGTTCAAGCTACTTGAGGAACTCCAGCTGCCCTCCTGGCCTCTCACGGACTTCACCACCTCCGGGTTTTGGAGCCCGCGCGGACTTGTAACAGAAGCACCCGTCTTCAGCAAGAAGCCACGACTGCCTACGCTCGTGGGGCAGGTTGGTACGGCCGGCCGGGGCGGTCTGTGTGTGTGTGTGTGTATTTCTTTACGTGAAGATATGTGGTTGTGAAGCTGTAGTGGAAAAAAGGAAGCTATACTGCATTCTGTTTTTTGCATCAAGTAACATGCCGTACAAGGTAGCAGGATCGTGCATCTAGGCTGGTACTGATGCTTTTTTGTTCGTTTATTATTGCCCGCGTTTAGCTCCCCATCCCCGACCCTTCGCCTCCTCCTCCCCTTGCTCCTCACTTCAGCCATCCTGGCAAGCAGTGCATCCCTTTGCTCAATCAATGGCTGCGTTAACTCTTTATCCGTCCTTTCCCATCTTTCGCGGCATATCATCTTGCGTGCTCCGATGTCTTTGCTCTGTCTTTATTAATGTATTTTGCCCTTTCCTCCACCCTAATGGACCCATCTCATGAATGTGCGTATGGTCGTGTCACGATATCGCCCATCGTTGCTGCAGTTTGTGTATACCTTTCCCTTGTACTGGGCACTACCGTTGGAGGATAGACTCACCATGCTGCCGTTCCTAGCAACCCTGGCAGATTACGTGTCCAGGTACGGATGTTTCCAAATGAGTTTCACTCACCATTGTGGTGGCTTCCCCAGTCAGTACGGTGCCGTGCGAGTGGTAAAATAGTGGTAAAATACACGGGGACGCCGTCAATGAGGTAACGCGCCGGGGCCCCAAATCTCCTGGAGGCGGTCGGGGGGGTAGGGAAACATCCTCTTATTCCCAAAGGCAGTATGTACACACCGATACACCGAAAAAGAATTAAAAGGGAAATTTCTTTCCCTTTCATCTGCACCTAAATACGTTACCCTCCCAACTAAGCAATTGTTAAAAAGAAAAGCGCCCCAAGCAGGCTCTCTCTCGCCGCATCGCTTCTTTCTTCTTTCCCACATACATAGGTGCGCAAATGCGCGCGTCGATCATTCTTGTACGGCAAAGGCGCGCGCTTATGTGTACACAAGTCCCTCCCCTGCACAAGGCGCTTGAGATATGAATGCAATACGGCTCACATCAGTTTTTGGCTCAGCTTGTGTATCTTTATATTTTAAATGATTGTTATGGCACTTGGAGCTGCATCATGATGTGTTGCTGTCTGATCGACAAATCGTGCCCCGGTACGGTACACCCGTGTGCACACTAACGCAGCGAGGAACGCTTCGAGCAGTATGATAAGATGAGTGCGTATGAGCTGTTCCGGCAGTGCGGTGTTAGCACTCGTTGCTACAATGAGTTTCTCAGACCCACTCTGCTGGTCGGGCTGTTTGCACCGCCTGAGGTGAGAAGCAAAACGGGGTGGGTGCGATAACCGCGTACGTCTGGGTATGCCAGTTACCATAAAACCTAAGAACAATTAACAAAAGAAGCTGAGGACGAGGATGTGGGGGGGGGGACACGTGCCGTGGTGACCAAATGTCAGCACGGAAGGGGAAGGGGAAGGGGAAGGGGAAGGAGAGGGCGGCCGATATTTCCTAGCGGGCGGAAGGGGTGGGTGGCTGGAGAGCCAAAGGGCCTGCCGTGCTGGGTGCAGAGCAAAGTGTGGAGACGGCCGCATGGGCCATAGAGCCATATGCTGCGGTTGTGGCGGTGCGGGATCGAGTTGATCGTGACGTAAAGCTGAGATTATGGAAGCTAGGCATACCAGTGCTTCTTCAGGTACATTCGGTGTGTGCGGGCGTGTGTGCATGCAAGTAATGCATGCATGTCCGATTTACGCATTATGTACGCGCATGTCTGCATGCACTGTCCGCTGATAAGGTGTAAAGGTCTTCAATGCGGTATAATTTTGTGATGCGAATGATATCAACGACGCAAATCAACGGTTCTCCCTGGGTTGGATTGCCGCGTCTGGCCGGCCCCTCACCGGCATGTGCTCTCCCCCGCTGTCCCGCCTCTTCCAATGTCTTTCCTTCGCGCATGGGTTCCTGTGGCTGGGTCCATATGAGGGTCACCTGTCACCATTATGCGACTGCGACAGGACCTCAGCGCCGCAGCTGTACTGGAGACGTTGTACTTCTACGCGCTTGCCCACCAAAACGACTTCGATGTGTGCTGGCCCCGCGGCTCCACTGCGGAACTCATCTTTCAGCCGCTGGTGGAGAAAATCCGGACAGCAGGTGGGGCACAGAAGGGGCGGGTGGGGCACAGATGGGGCGGATGGGGTTGGGGCTGATGTGGGCGGGTGTGACACAGTGACACAGTGTGATTGTGTCACTGTTAGTTGAATGAAGATCACGTTATGGCTCTCTGATCTGTTCTCCTCGGCCGCGTCCTCATTATTTCGAGCTGCCCTCCAACATGACACGTTCTTAATCAGAGTTCTGGTGGAAACAGGTCTTTCATCCCCTGTCTGTGCCAGTGTGCCAGGACATGCCGGGACCCGGAGAGAGACCCTTTCCATTATCAAGCTATCGACTTCTTGTCCTCTCCTCCACTGGCAGTGCACTCTGCAGCGCACAAATGCTTTTTTGGCTTCATTCCCATCCCAGCACATCTGTTGTGGACGTTCGCCTTACGCTCCCTCGCAAATTCCAAAACGCCTCACGCTGGGTCCTAGACGTTTCCTTCGTTTGCCACTGTCGCGCTCACCCCGGGGGGGCCAGGTGGTCGGGTCCTGGGCAACCGGCTGGTGACGGGACTCACATTGGACTCCGCTACCGGAGAGGTGTCCAGCGTGGAGGCAGTGGACCGGAGCACAGGTACTCTGTATCAACGAAGGCGCACTGAGAGGGAGAGGGAGAGGGAGAGGGAGAGGGAGAGGGAGAGGGAGAGGGAGAGGGAGAGGGAGAGGGAGAGGGAGAGGGAGAGGGAGAGGGAGAGGGAGAGGGAGAGGGAGAGGGAGAGGGAGAGGGAGAGGGAGAGGGAGAGGGAGAGGGAGAGGGAGAGGGAGAGGGAGAGGGAGAGGGAGAGGGAGAGGGAGAGGGAGAGGGAGAGGGAGAGGGAGAGGGAGAGGGAGAGGGAGAGGGAGAGGGAGAGGGAGAGGGAGAGGGAGAGGGAGAGGGAGAGGGAGAGGGAGAGGGAGAGAAAAAAGGGGAGAGAGAAAGAAGGGGGGCGCGAGGGAAGGGGGGCGCGAGGGAAGGGGGGGGGAAGGAGAGTGAGGGGGGGAGAGAGGGAGATGGAGAGGAAGAGTGGATTGTTCAATATGGACTTTGCGAAAAGGGGAGCTTCCTGTAGCCAAATGCTGCATATCCTCCGGCTCCCGTTGCCCCGTGTCGAGCTGATGTGCGCTCGGGATTTCACTTAGGGTTTCGTACATGGCTCCGATACACGTGCTTGGGCGTTGCTGTCGCTCTGCTGGACCGACACAATCACCATCCCATCTCGGTGGTTTCCAAATTCCCTACGGTTATTTGTATTCTTTTGCGTTGTCTTTGACATTTATCATTGTCTGGCTCCCCGTCCTGTCCGGTGTACCTGATTATGATTATCATAATCATAATGATGATACGAGTTTGCGACCGCGTAAGGCCCGAAACAAGCCAGGAGGCTCACGGACCGGAAAACACCTAAAGGTTTGGTTTCCTTAATTTTAATGCCGTACTTTGATTGGTCACCACCTCACCATCTCAGCGCTCCCTTCCGGCCCGCACGAAACTTACGACGGGCAGGTGAGATTGCCAGCTACCCAACTGATGCGGTGGTGTTTGCGGTTGGCATCAGCGGCATGCAGAAGCTGGTGTCCGCCAATCCCGCTCTGGCTAAGCAGGTATGGAAATTGTGCGGTACTACGTAATACTTCGTGTTTGCTGACCGGCCTCCGTGTCTTTTGCTCGTCCCTTTTGCACATTACACACAGTCTTGTTAGCACTTTCATTCTGAGCCCCACTTGCTCGTGGCTGTTGCACGTCCTTTATTTCCCCTCTACGACCTAGATCCTTTTTGTCCCTACTCCCACTCCCATTCCTGACCCCTAGCCGAATCTCACAGGAAGGTCGACATGGCTTGTCAGTTCGTGTATCCCTTGTTTCAACGGAACCCCTCGACCCCTTCGTATCTATGATCCCCCTCTTCGGATCCCGCCGTATTCCCAACAGCCCCTTCTTCCGCCCTCCACTCTCGCCTCCAGTCTCTGTGCCAGGGTCTCATCTTCTCCTGTCATCCTTACAGTCATCCTCCCTCTACTCACTCTTCACTCTCTCCTCGGAGGGGTCATCTTTCACCATTGACCCCTTCTGGTTCCCTTCCTTACCACTCGGGCTCGGTGATAACCTCATGGGTCCCTTCCTCCGTGGCTCTGCAACGTTTCTCGCATCGACCTCATCGGGTCTCCGGTTCCATATTCGCATCACACTCCTGCGCACCCGGGCCCCCTTCCCCCAGACTTTCCCCAGACTCAAGAATACTTGGTTTTTGGTTTGTACTTAACAGCGTTGGGGCCGTCAGCTACAGTTTTCGCGTGCTTAGGCCTTCCCTTCCACGCCCCCCACTCCTGCACACTCGCGTGCTGCCCCTTCGTCCTGCAGCCAGACTTCCGGTCCATCATGGAGTTGCGATCTCTGGATGTGATTGCCACCCGGATCTGGTTCGACCGCCGAGTGGCCACCCGCTACCCCGCCAATGTGCTGTCTGGCTTTGAAACCACAGCGGGGGCCACCTTCTTCAACCTCAACGACCTGCAGGTATCGAGTATCTTATCGGGTACTTGACACGCGGTTCGACAACAAACCTTCTTAGTGATGTTGATAAGAGGAATGGATGAGAGAGGAGTGCCACAGACCTGCTCCCTCTGTCCCCCCTGCATCGTTCCTACTAACATGCTTCATGATCCTTTCACTTGCTTCTCGGATGGCAGAGTGGCTACGCTGCTATTGCATCGGGGCGGTGATCTTTTGCCTGACGCCTCTTCTGCCCTTCCTTTGAGACTGCCATGTTTGCCTCTCTCCTCTCCCTCCCCATTCGCTAAGGACGAGTACCAAAATGAGCCGGGCACCGTCATCTCCGCCGACTTCTACCATGCCAACAGCCTCTTGCCTCTAAGCGACCAGGAGATTGTGGACCGAGTGGTGTCTCACGTGGCGACGTGCGAGCCGGGGTTTAATGGTGAGCTGCGTGCCCGGATTTGCGCCATGGCTGGATGGGTTGCGCAGCGGGAGATTGGCGGGGGACGTGGATGATGTCTGATTGATAGAAGTGAGACTATGCATCTGAACAGTGTGGTCTTACTGGATGCATCGTGTGGATCAGGAAGGAGAAAATGGTTTGCGAATTTGTTCTCCGTTTCATCCCTTCACAAGTTTATGGATGCATCCGTTCTCTTCCCCCCCTACACCGGAACCGCTGGTGTGGTCTGATACAACCGGAAACTTCGTGACACCCTCGGCTGACGCAGATTATGACCCTCACTCCGTTTGCCTCCGTTAGACTCTCCACGAGGACCACTAAGTTCCGGTGTATCTGACTCACTCCCATAGGCCCTGTGCTTGCTGTGACTTCTGTTGCTGTCGCTAGTACCGCGCTTGTTAGTGCTCTGATGCTGTTTTTGCTGCTCCCGCTGCAGGCGCTAAAGTTACAGACAGTGTCGTCCTTCGCTTCCCTAAGGCTGTGACCCACTTCAGCCCGGGATCCTATCAACACCGTCCCTTCCAAGCCACAACCATACCCAACGTTTTCATGGCCGGTGGGTGGTAGTGGTGATAGTGGGGGTGTTGGGATGCGCCTCTGGGAGCGTGGGAAGGTACACGAGGACTGGTGATTATGTTATCGTTCGTTGCCGTTAGTCGGTTTGATGCTGTGAGTGATACGCGGTAGTGAACACTGGCCTGCAGCGGCGGTATAATAACAGGGAGGATGAGCTACAGTCCCCACAGAAGGTCGCGGCGAGCAACGGGCCTCACCGCCACGCTGACCTCCTTACCCTGACGACCCCCTCGTTTCAGCCTCCGTCATCTGGTCCCAGTTGCCATAACATGCCTCCAATCTAATCTCTAGTCAAAACTATTGGCGCGAGCAATACTGTCGAATTTGATCAGAACACGCTCAATTCATCGATAGCCCGACTTGCAGCCCCCGGCACTACGTCAAGCCTGTAGGCGCACCTGCAGATGAAGCACCAGTAGTAGTGGTTTGCGTGGATGGACGGGTTTTTGGACGGAGGGTATAATGATAACCAAACCCTCAACATAGATAGTCAGCTTGTGTGGTCACATAACGTTCTCATACAGCCACCCCGGTATGCCTGCCTACTCGCACCTACCTCTGCCCACCTGCAGGTGATTGGGTCAAGGGCGTACCACATGGCGCCAACGGGCTGTCTCAAGAGCGTGCCTATGTGACCGGACTCTCCGCTGCCAACCTTGTCATCAGCCGCCTGGGTGGGAATGGCCAACCGGCGCAGATCCTGGACGTGGAGCCCGACGAGCCTCACATTGCTGCGGCCCGGGCTGCAGTGCGAGGGTTGAGGGAAGTGGTAGCAGCGGCCGGGCTGCGCAGTCCCTTCCTGTAGCCTGCGGGGCGCTCGGCGCTGCGGTACCTATTGATAGTTTAATTGGGTCGCCGTCCTTTTGACCGCAGCTCCCCACATGCGGGGCTTTCTGTAGCAGCAGCTGTGTTTGCTGTCTTTTCGGATGTCAAACTGCTGAAGAACCCAACTCAAACCTTAATGCGTGCGTCTCTGACCGTTATATGCTTGTTTATGGGCGTGATGACGGGGAGTTGGTGTGCGAGAGGGTGGGCTAGGGGGTTGCTAGGGGAGAGGAGCTAGGTTGCGTTGTACTGGATTGGTGTTGCTTGGCTCAAGGATTGGGCTAATCGATGAGATTGGATGGGCAGGAATGTGTGGGACCCTCCTGGAGAAGGGTGGTTCGTTGGAGTAGGTAAGCTTGGGGATGTGATACATGCGATTGGGTGGCGGTTCGCCAGTGTGGGGGCGACTGATAGAGACGAGGGAACAGGAGGGAAGATTGCCAATACTGTAAAACACAACTGGGCGGGCGATTGTTAGGCTGATTGGAAAGAGAGCAGGAGGTGACGGGCTGAGAGGACCGTGACCGTGACCGTGACCATTTAAAGATGTGCTCGCATTGAACGCTTCGAAAGAGACGATTTGGCCAGATTCGCCAAGATGTTTGATTCGGTTATTTATCTTCGTGTGTGGCTGCGAGAGAACGTTGGTCAGGAACCACATCATCCGGTTTGTTTGCGCTATATGATTGGACTATGCGTGATAGCGCTGCTAAGGTGGACTCGTAAGCATGGTCCGATACTGCAACATACAAACATTGGAGGGGCTGTCTTATAAGTTTGGTGGAGTCATGAGTGGGCCTTCTCCGGGTGGCTTCTGGAGGCCAAAACCGCAGGAACAATCTGGGGGCAGAACGACCGATGGGAAACAGATCACCCGGTTCGCGGCCATACTTTTGTGGATGGTCCACCTTTCGTTAAGTGTGGTCAACCTGTCTACCTATTTTGAAGACGTGTCGCTGTGACTTCAAACAGAGCAGATGTCATCCAATGAAACGTGAAGCAGTCAGCCCATGTTACAACCGTGCTGACCGCCGTACAGACGGTGTTGTCAAGACACCATCATAATAGACTGCGCCGGTGTTGTGATATGCATGTAGCATAAGTTTGTAACGACTTCTGCGATATTATAGTAAGTAACGCGGGCGCAGAATCAGGCCAAGCCTGTATAGGAGCAAATTTTCAGGCTACTAAATTTTGCAGAAACCTCAGCTAAACTTATCAAGCCATATGCCGGGTAATCCACAGCCATGTAAATAACTACTTTTACGGTTTTTTTGCCGGTATCGATGTAAGGCATTTGTAGAAATCTTGGTTAAAAGCTGAACCTTAAGCTAACTTGGTGTTAAGTAGCAAATCCCTTTGCCTGTTGTTTTTAGCTGCGCTAGCATCATTTAAAGGTTTTACCACAACAATTTCTCCACTGTGCTCGATCACCTAACGCAAATGGAAAATACCCATTGCTTAAAATGTAATATTTTTAAGATCGTCCATATACTTTTCCGGACGGAAGAATAGACTTACCTTCTGGAGGCGGACGAACTGCGGCAGTAAAATATACCAGTTATTTCATGGTTTTATGTAATCGCTCGCAAATACCATTAGTACTTAGAATCTGAACCATATCACGGGATTTTATACCATACATTTCAAGTGTTAAGGGAAATTAAGAATTAAAATCGCAGTATGGCCACAATGATCATTTGTCATGACAAACAAAAAGGCCAAGAGGTGGTATTTTGTCGGTCGAGTCAGCTGCGTCGCCGGACTGGCGTCCCCGGACTGGTTGACCCGTGGGTCATAACACCGCACAGGAGGGCCCGGGCCATGGTCTGGCTGAGCAGGGTGGACGCCGCCGGCGCCATCGCCAACGAACACACGGCTGCATCCCTAATACAGAGCGCGTCTCCAGGACGGCGCCCCACCATCAATATGTCAGAGCCCATCGATTATCGTACGCATATATACTCAATGACGGTTGCGACGCCAATAGCTGTACCGCACTGTGGAGCGTGGATGGACCGAGATGGGGGCATCGAACAGCCTACATTGCAACCGGTTCGCCACCGACCGAATTTTGACGTCAAGGATGTCAGCACCGCTCCTGCAGAGTGGACTGGAGCGGGTCGACCCCAATCATGACGACAAGCACAGCGCTGAACCCGGCGCCTCACATCGACCCCAACATCCTGCAAAAGAGCACGCGCTCTACAGCAAGCTAACGAGCTAGATACCGCCGAGGGGCACTGCACCAAAAAGAATCAATCTACTCTCGCCTGTGCTGAAATAGGGCGCCACCGAAATTGTCACCGCGCTCCAGTGACGCCTCCCGCCGGCCCCTCTCAAGCTCGCAGTTGCCGCCACGGCTTCACGGCTATCTCCATCACTGAGACAGCTTCTGCCATTGCCGATCTTAGGCGCCTCCAGGGCGACTGCAGCCGCCTAGGCAGTAAATGAGGCTTCTTCCACCGCCGTCAGACAGGCCGTTGATGAGTTGCGAGTAGTGTATCGCAGCATTGCATTTAGTTCAAATTCTGGCGTTGAGCTCAGGTGCCAAACAGCGAGTCGAGCAGGGTCATGGCCTTAAGAGCTCTGACGCAGTATGACGCCTTTCGGGCTCCCCCGGGGGTCTCTGCTCTGCCAATCATGTTGTTGTGCTTCGTAATGACAGTTGCCTCTTGGGCGCTTCAGTATTGCTACGGTAACACACCTGAACCTCGGTGATGTAGCTTGAAGAACAGGTTATTCGCAGCGACGCAGGTGCTTTTACAAAAAAAAGCGGAAGACGATATGTAAATAGAAGTGCTGCGCTTGTTCTTGATTTACAAACGTTTTAGAGCTCACAAGGCCGGACAAGTCAGCTTACTATGGAGAAAAAGGCCAGGGGGCCTTTTGCAACCCCTCAGAGCATGCAACCTTTGTTCTTAAACTTCCGTAAACCTACAAGCAAGCCTATAAATAGCCATTGTTTTATCTATAAGTGAGTAAACTTTATGTGCAACCTGAGGTATACGGTGCGAATTTTACCAGTATTCATCTCCTTCCAGTCCACGCATACGCATGGAAGCTAAGGTCGTTCAGACCAGAATTATGTATGTCGGTGTACAGGTGTACAAGTCATCACGCGTGCTCAAGCGACGTTGGTGCATTCGATAGAGACTGCTTTTGGAAGCCTATGAAAGCAAGTTTAGGTTACCTCCAGTTTTACGGTTTCACTTTTCCTACGTTCTGCTTTCTTGTTCCAACCGAACACATCTTGGGTAATACTTTCGCCTCCCTCATATTTTGGTCTTTCCCGGACGTTTTATAGTCGGAACTTTGCCAAGTTAACTGCTGACCCTCGCATGGAGCTTCTTGGCTTTTACGATATGGTCTTACTGGAATACCAGCTGAATAAAATAAACTATTGTTACTTCCTTAATTTGTGTGTATATGTTGTGCATCATGACGGAACGGAGTAACGGCCCCGATTGTGTTCGGTACGTTCGTTCCGTGTATGTCGTTTGGCTTGGGCGTTTAGTATTACATAGCGTCATGTAAGCTTGCCTGTATCCAGCATATTTTTGCAATAAGATATTATGCTCTATCTAATTTTCTCTTACAATCGTTTCGCTGTCAACTTCTTCCAGGGCTCGTACCAGCACTCGCCGTGGCAACCGTTGAAACTTCCCGCTGTAAAGCTTATGAATTAATAATAATTAATAATTTTAATAAATTTGCTATTAAAACTTAACGTGCAATCCTCACTGCCTCAAAGCTCCACCAAACGATGGAAACCACATCCATGGTTGGGGATCCCTTAATAATGGAGGCTACAAGCCATGACGTAAGCCCAGAGCGTATGTTACTCTTAAAGCCGTTTTGCACAACAGCCTTCAAGCAAAGGGTAGGTTTTGGCTGAGGGAAAACAGCTAAATTGTTGGGGCTGGAGCCCTGCTTCTTGGACTTCTAGCCTGTCACAGAAAGAAGAATGTGAATGTTCCCTATTCGCCATATTCGTAATGAACTGCGCGTGGGTCTTAGACTTCGGGTTTTAATGTTTGCACCACTTTAATGGGTTTTGGCATGCGGAGCCGTATATGTTTTGCCATGAATCGATACAGTAATACATTCTTTGGATAATTTCATTGTTTGGGGCCGTATCTCATACGGTCTCTTGCCTTCGCCGTTTCGACAGGTTCGGTTGAAAGGCGTCGGTGAGGATTCATATTACAACACACCGGACCAAGTTCTGCAACAGGTAGGTCCCTAGAGGACGTGTCCCACGGGGAAGCTGTTCGGTCACAGTGCCGGTATACGGCACATTTGCTGCGCTGCATGCCCTATCATACTAGATTAACACAGATTAACCTCAACGGCCAGCTCCATCTCCGTGTATGTCGTCTTGTCCCTCAGGCCGTTTCCTCTCACGGGCGTAGCATGAAGGAGCTCTCGGACCTCGCGGATTTCAGCCTCCTGCGCATAAGGGCGAACTTAGGTATGGTCCGTTTGCAGGCTGAGGATTACATCAACAACCGTGCCGACATGGCGATGGACAGCATCAATGAGGGTGAGGGCGACGCCGAGGCCGAAGGCGAGAGCAGCAGCATTTGCAGCGGTGCTGGCACTGTCAGAGCCCCAAGCAGCGCCCCGAACACCCCTCGCGGGGGCATGACACCGCGCCTCACATTGCCCCTGCGCCGCAACGACAGCAGCTCGATTGCCGGCGCCAATCCTGCCGCGGTGAACGGTGTTGGCGCAGCAACCAATCGGGAGACGTCACGATATTCCACTGAGGGCGGCAGGTCGGGCAGTATCGGCGGTGGCGACAGCATCGCCACACCCTCGATGTTGGCGCGTCGGTCCACAGTTGACGGCAATCACTATGCGGTGGATCAGCACTCTGGAAAAGGAGGTAGCCGTGAACAGAAGTTGTCAGCGACCGGGAGGGTGCGGGCATATGGTGCCGCCGCCGGGACCAGCAGTGCAGACCAACGGGGCCGGGAAAGTCCACGACGGCCAATGCCGCCGAAGGGCTCACCTCCCGCCGCCGTAAATCCGCGCACGACCTCCATCATATCTACCGCCTCCTCCTCCGCTACCCCTCGCAGCAGCACGACTGTGGGTCGCCGCATCGATGACATGATGGGCCAGCTAAAGCGTCTGGACCGCACGGGCAGCATTAGCACTGGCCGCATCAGCTCCAGCGGTGAAGCCCACACCGGTCCGACGCCTGGACCCAATTGGGAGCTGCGCTTCGCACGGGCCTCCACACACAAGCGCAAGAGCGTCAGCTGCCTCGAGATGTCTGCCTTACCTTGCCCCGTGACGCTGCTGCTGACGGATGCTTTTGTACAAGACCGCGTTAGCAGCCTGATAGATGACGCGCAAAGTGCAACCGTTCATTCGCGCTTTAGCTTACCAGGCAACGCAGGCGGCTGCGAGGGCGGCCACAGTGGCAGCGGGGCCGGGTCGCAGTCCTGTGACGGATCCTCACCGAGGGGTCGGAGGTCCCGCACTGTGAAGCTGCTCCCCTCGGAAACAGGTCTCAGGGGCGGGGTGTCAGCGGCGATGGCGCTTCTGAATCGCGGCTGCATGGCTTGGCCGACACCGGGTTCCACCGTTCGTGTGGCGGAGCGCTGGCTGTACGGCAGGTGCGTAACCCGGGATAGTACTGATGTGGTCAGCGGCGGCGGCGGCGGCCTTTCCGCTGGGACAGCGTCTGTGCGTGCTGGGAGCCAGGGGCAAAGCGCGCCGACGTCACCTCGGCCACCCCTAGCCCTAGACCATGGTTCGCGTGGCATGTCTCCTCGGTGCGGATGCTCCGCTGCGGAATCCATTTTGCGCTCGGCCAAGAACAGTGCGATCAGCATCAGTACCGGTGGGACGGGCGGCGGCACTGACTGCCGATCTGGAGGTGGGGCAGCCGATGGCAGCTTGGGCGCTGGCGGCAAGGATAAACCAGGCGAAAGTGCTAGCACCGGCGGTGCGGCGCCGAGCCTTCACACGCTGGCTGTTGCGGTTGCAGTGGCCGAGGGGCGTTACATCCCTCCGGCGGAGAACGCGTCATGCAGAAGTTCACCTGTAACTGCCCGAGCTCATTGCGACAGCAGCAGGGTCGAAGGCGGAAGCTGCAGCGAAGGGGTAGAAGGTGGGGCCGCAAGCTTTGCCCCAGTCGTTGGTGCCAGCTCTCGGCCTAACAGTCCTGCAGCTACAGCCTTGCTGTTCCATGCTGTCACGGGCTCGGTGCCCCTGACGCTGGACGGCGAGACCGTCCGCCCAATCTGCACTCTGCAGGAGCTGAATAAGCTCCGCAGCTTCCGCATCCAGAAGAGCATGTCGCCGCGAGTGCTCCGAAGCGCTAAATCGGGCTTGGTGGTGCGCCGGAGCAGCAGCAGCAGCAACTTGGAGGTAAGCGCTGTGCTGAAGGGGCGTGCCGGGCATGAATATAACGGATGCGCAATTGTTGCAAACATCCTCCGTTCTATTATGAAATGTGTACCAGCAAAAGCAGAGCACGCGTATAGCTCTTTGTCGTCCATATCCTCACGCCTCCACCCCCCTTGGTTTGAGCATTCATCCATCCATCCCGTACACGGAAATCTTTGTGCAAGCAGCGACATGAGATGATAAGTAGGATTATGTTTCTAACGTGTCAAGGTCAAGGCCAAATGGACAACGCTGCAGTGTAACAATGCGAACAACTCCGCTGCAAACTGGTTTTCCTTCAGTTCGCAAATTCGTTAGACCGGGGTTCTGATGTTACCATTGCACCAACAACCTGCCTGACTTGGTATCTCCTTGCCGTTTGGTACGAAATTTTGGGCCGAAATTTGACACTCTCCTTGTATCCCTCCCCACCGCGCCCCGTCAGATCCTCTCTGAACGCTTCGCCCTCATCAACCCCAACAAGTTACCAAAGCTCGGTGCCGGCTTCACTGAGGCCGACTCGTCAGCTGCAGCCGCAGAAGCACCACCACTATCCGGGGGATGCCGGAGGGGTGGTGGGGATGAGGCTGCCTGCCAGACCACGCCGCAAAGCCCGCTGTCGAGGAAAGTAATTCCTCCAGGCTTCGGGCGGTGTAGCAGCCCTGGCGGGCTGCTCGGTCGCACGGAGGCAGACGATGAGCTCGCCTGCCAGTCCGCACCGCAAAGTCCCCGAGGCTGGCGTCGGAGAATGGGCGAGGAAGGGAATGGTCTGGTGTCTAAGATGAGGACTTTGTTTGACATTTTATCGCGATGATGGGACGGAGGCAAAGGGAAATCAAGGGTATCAGGGATAGGTAGGAGATCGCTTTGCAGGTAACAGTAGCTGGCTAGCAATGCCCAGGCAGGATGACGCGACGGATGCAAATCACTTTTACAAGGAAGGGTGCGCGCAGATCACGACTGAGTCGTCTTGGTTGCTGCCAGCAGGTGCCAGGTAATTTAGTTCACCGATAAGCGCCCTGTACTTGGTGCTGTCTTCGGGCTTCTTGTTGCCGTCTTCTGCTGGCAGTACTCTAGAACCAGGAGGTAATGGAGTCGTTCGTGACTTTGCGTCTGTGAGTTGATGCCGCTGCTGCAACTCCTTGATGTAGCGCTGCTGCGATAGCTTTATCTCCCTGGTCGCTCCCCAGCTGATCTCCATACCCAAGAAGACTTTCGCCTTCACTATAACAAGAGATTCGTGCGTTAGGCTCGCGTTAGGCTGCGTTAGGTCGCGTATATGTGCGTAAGGCTGCGTTTTGTGCGTTAGAGATTGCGTTAGCCTAACGCGAGCCTAACGCAAAGAAATAGAAAACTTGACAGAACGTCTGTTATAGTGCGTCGTTTTCAAGTTTGTTTAAATGAAAACAATATTTATAATGAGTATAAAAGTTCCCTGCAATTTTTATTACGTTTCGTGGTGCTCAAAAATCGGGGGCTTGCGTATGTTCTAACGCGAGCCTAACGCAAACCTAACGCACGCGATCGCAAACCTAACGCACGCGTTAACTTTACGCAAACAGCTTGCGTATATCTTGCGTACAGTGCGTTACCATACGCACGTAACGCACTGTAACGCAGTTTACGCAAAGTTTATGTAGATAGCGCATAATAATGTTCGGAGCACGGGTTCGCCGGATTTATTTAGTTTGCTTACTTGCTCTTATTGTGCAGTAGCATTGGAGACTTTGTGCATAAAATATCTTCAAGGTTAATTTCAATTTAGGATAGCGCTATGAATACTAGTCGTTGTATTGAGACGTAGACTATCAGACATTAGGAAGCCTGACGTAATTACGAGAAAGTAGAGTTACATATTATCTGATAGTAAGGAGTCCGAATAGTTCGTTCTGGAGTCGGCACATATACTTGTGCGTATAGCACTACAAACAGTACGAACGCGGGTCGATAGCTTACCGCCGAGTACAGCTACAACAGCGGGATTGTTGCTAGTATGGATCGCTATATCCAACTGATATACCATTTTATAACACGCCCCCTCGAGACATGCCTAGCAACAAGTGAAAGAAGATAATTCCAACCAGGGATTCTTCTTGAAACCGAAAAGCTAAAGCCAAACGAGTTCGCCCCAAACAAAGTTAGAAAGCTTACTCGGCCAACCCCATCGCCGTAATGCACTTCTTAAACTTTATCTCTCCAAGTGCCTTGGTTAGCACATCTGCTACCATATCCTCCGTCGAACAGTGCGATAAGGCAACTTCCTTCCACAGGACTCGTTCTCACACTAGATGATGTTGCACGTCGATGTGCTTAGAACGAACCGACATTATCGGGGTGTTCCCAAGGCTCATCGATCCCTCAGAATCCGTTCGAATCTGAATAGCCTGTGTCCTCAGACCCAAGTCTCTGGTCAGCTTGCGAAGCCAAAGTGCCTCCCGCACTGCAGCTGCCGTGGCCTGGTACTCTGCCTCCACTGTTGAAGCTGCCGACGTGCGCTGCAATTGGCTGTTCCAGCTGATAGCTGCGCCGTTTAGCAAGAATACGTAGCCAGTTGTGGACCTCCGAGTGGCTGGATCTCCAGCCCAGTCGGAATCACTGTAGCCCACCATGGTGAGATCGCCATCTCCGTCATAGCATAATCCGAGCTCCTTGGTACCCGCCAGGTATCGCAGCACCCCCAAAGCCAAGCCCATGTGAACCTTAGATGGGTTGCCCATGAAGCGCGCCAGAACGCTCATTGCCTGCGCGATATCCGGTCTTGTGCTCGTCGCCAGGTAGTTCAATTCGCCGACAAGCGCCCTGTACTTGGTGTTGTCTACAAGCTCCTTGTTGTTGTCTTCTGCTGGCAGGGCTCTAGTACCAGGAGGTAGTGGGGTCTTTCGAGGCTTTGCATTGACAAGTTGATGTCGCTGCAGCAGCTCCTCAATGTAGCGTCGCTGCGATAGTTTTACCTCCCCGTGCGCTCCCCGGCTGATCTCCATGCCCAGGAAAACTTTTTCCTCTCCAAGATCTCGAATCTTGAAGGCTTGTCCGATTTCTGTTTTCACTCTCCTGATCATTGCCTCGTCTTCTGAGGTGATGATGATGTCGTCCACGTGCACCAGCAGGTAGACGATCTCCTTCTCGTCCTTTTTGATGAACAGTGCTGGGTCCGCTACTGACGGTTTGAACCCCAGCTTGTCCAGCTCCGCCGCTAGCTTCATATACCAGCAGCGTGGGGCCTGTTTCAGCCCGTAGATTGAGCGTAGAAGCCTGCACGTCTGCTCTGGATCTGCTGACTCGTAACCAGGCGGCTGCTGCATCCAGAGCTCCTCCTCTAGCTCCCCGTTCAGGAAAGCTGTTGAAACGTCTAGCTGATGGATCGGCATTGCTTTAGCCGCAGCCACCGCCAGGAGCATACGAAGCGAAGCAAAACGCGAGGTTGGAGCAAAGAGCTCCCCATAATCAATCCCCGCCCGCTGCTCGTAGCCCTTCGCCACCAAACGTGCCTTGTAGCGCTCGATCTCGCCATCCTCTGCACGTTTGACCTTATACACCCACCGACAAGGCAGAATCCGCGCACCTGGCGGTGGTTCTGCTAGCTCCCAGGTCCCATTTGTGAGCTGTGCTGAGATTTCCTCATCCATGGCACTTCTCCATTCCTCAGCATATGGGCCGTCAGTGGCCTCCTGGTATGAAGCTGGCTCTGGTACTTCTTCCTCAATTGCAGCATTGATCCGCCCGAACGTAACCCTTCCGTTGGGCTCATGCCTCCATTCAATCAGTCGCTTTCGCTCACGTAGTGGATAGCGACGTTCCTGCATATTAACGTCTGCACCGTCGTTGTTGTGGTTTTGCTGCTGCACCGGCCCTTCGCCTGTCATAGCGTCTCCACCATTGCCTCCGCGGGACTGCACTGTATTTTGCGTCCTGGGAAACTGTGCTGCTGGTATGCCTGCGTGCCTCTGTGGCGCCGCTGTCTGGCCGCTGCTGGTGGATGCACCATGGTTCACTTCAGCAGCTCCCTGGTCCATGTCGGTGTTGACCGGCGTATCTCCGCCGCCCCCTGGCGACGGAACGCCGCCAGACTCCTCGACATCCTCCTCGTCGGAATCCTCATAGCGATCTCCAACTGTTGACTCGTCGAACTTGACTGTCGAGTGGGTGCTGATGAGATTGTTGATCAAGATGCGGTACTGCCTCCCTTGCTCGTATCCAACCAGCACTCCTTTTTTACTCACGGGTTGCAGTTTGTTCCGCTTCTCCTTCGGCACATGTGCATATGCGGTACTGCCAAAAACTCTCAGATGGCTTATGTCCGGCTTCACCCCCATGAACGCCTCATGGGGCGTTACTGATGCCCCCACGACCGGTGAAACGTTGCGCAAAAGATTTGCCGTAGCCATGGCTTCTGCCCAGAGCTTCTGCGGTAGTCCTGACTCCGCCAGCATTGCCCGGGTCTTCTCCAATAGGGTCCTGTTGAGGCGCTCCGCCGCCCCATTCTGCTCCGGGGAATACCCAACGGTCGTATCATGGATAATCCCTTTTTCGCCGAAGTAGGCGCTCATGGCTGAGTTAAGGAACTCGGTCCCACGATCCGTGCGTGCCTCCTTCATGCGACGGCCAGTCATATTCTCCAGTGCCTCGATCATTGTCTTGACCTTCTTTCGAACTGCGTCCTTGGTCTCCGTGAACGCAACAGTAGAAAATCCCGTGCAGTCGTCCAGCAATGTAGTAACGTACCGGGATCCACCTATCGAAGTCTCAGGCATAGGTCCACAGACGTCCAGGTGTATCAGGCCCAGAGGTTTCGCCGCCTTGTGTCCAGTGGACGGGAATGGTCCACGTGTTTGCTTTGCATAAATGCAGGGTTCACAGATCCGCGACCTGGCTGCTTCCAGACTCACGCGATCCAAATCCATGCCGGTTACCATGTGTTCCCGGCACATACGTTCCAGGCTCTTGTAGCCCAGATGCCCCAAGCGCCGATGCCACAGCGCTGCCTTCAAGCCTTCTGACCCGACCGCCGCACATGAGCGGCCTTTCTTGGCTAAACGCCCTGCTGTGTGATGGCAAACAACATAGAGGCGTCCCACTTTGTCTGCGCATAGGATTGTCCTCCCCTTTGCTTGCACGAGTGCTTTGTTGTGGCCCAGCTGGATGGTGGCGCCACGCTCATCAAAGATCCCTGCTGAGATCAACTTCACTGTCGCCTTGGGCACCACATAGACGTTCTTGAGCTCAATTTGCAGCCCCTTGACGGTGTTACTCCACATGGTGTAACGGCCCACGTGGGTCGGCTTATACTTGGAGCCATCGTAGCCAACCACCGTGAACATTTCTTCTGGCTGCACAGCTCTCACGTCCTCCAGCTGTGTCGCGTCGTAGGTGATATGCCATTCTGACGCTGAGTCCAGGTGCCAGGCGTTCGATCGCGACTCGTTTCCAACTGCATACGCCATTTTTGTGGGCTCCCTGCGCTGAAGGTTGCCCCCGCCGCGTCCATAATTTTGTTGTTGGTCTGCCAGGCGCTTCTTGCATACTCCGATAAAATGCCCTGGCTTGCCGCAGTAATGACAGATAGCGTTTGACTTGCTCCTCTGCTTACTTTGTTGATTACGGCCTGTAGAGCTTGCGTTGCCACCACTTCGGTGTGTGATGTATGCGGATGATGACTCCCTGTTGTCATTGTCCGGTATCACATACACCATGAGTCGCGCGACCACTTGCGAGAAGTCCAGCTCTCCTTCACGCATTTTCAGGGCTGTTGTTACCACATGATACTTGCTCAGAAGTCCTTTGATGACAATTGTAGAGAGCTCCGTGTCTGCGACTGCGTGTCCCACATCCAGCAAGTCCGACTGTAGCTGTCGCGCGCGGCTGATATAAATTGGCAGCTCCTCTCCATTAGCCATTTTAAAATCACTTAGCTCCTGTCGTAGTGCTACCTTTCTCGTGTTGCAGGTTGATGCGAACGTAGCCGCCAAAGCGTCCCAGGCGGCCTTCGCATTTGCCGCCCGAACAATTGTTTGGAGGTGATGGTTCTTTACGTTCTTGGCCATCACACTCTTGACATTGTCGGAGATGATGACATCCGCCTCTGCAATTGGTGCTTGTAGCAGGGCGCGACTGTATCCAAGCTCCGCGCACAACAATTGGAATCGTAGTTTCCAAGTTGAGTAGTTGTGTAGGTCCAGCGGCTCGTCCAGCCTATCCTTTCCCATTGTGAAGACCTATAAACGCGAAGATCAACACTAGAATGGGCAAAAGATGTCAGGCTCCGCGGTCAACATTGACCGGGGCTCATAACCTATTGAGACGTAGACTATCAGACATTAGGAAGCCTGAGGTAATTACGATAAAGTAGAGTTACATATTATCTGATAGTAAGGAGTCCGAATAGTTCGTTCTGGAGTCGGCACATATACTTGTGCGTATAGCACTACAAACAGTACGAACGCGGGTCGATAGCTTACCGCCGAGTACAGCTACAACAGCGGGATTGTTGCTAGTATGGATCGCTATATCCAACTGATATACCATTTTATAACACGTTCTACAAGAGATTGCTCTGGTGAACACTTGTTAACATCGCTAAATCGCTACCATTATATGGATTTAGAACCTGTACATGTGGCTTACTTTGTAACATAAAACTCTTAAGTGCCACACATGTCTGTTCATGGCTACCTTTCTAGTTATGGAAGGGTTTCTAATTATTGAGCAGCAAGCTGCCTGAGTTAGCAAGCGTGGGTAAGGATCGCGGAAAGTTGGCAACAGCAAACCTTACACAGTAGCCAGGCAACAATGTCGCCAGATGGAGACCCAAACAAAGTCACCAAGAGCCACAGTTACACATCGAGCAGGCCCCCAAAATTATATAGCCTTTTCCGGCAAGCACCATAGCAGCTTTGCGTAGGTGTGAAAATTGACCATGAAAATTGACCATGTGTGAGACGTACTCTATGACCCCAATGCTTCCCAAATCCAGACATATTGCAAGGCAGATTAGTTCAATCGCTGCACGGGAATGAATACTTCAACGGATTCACGCCACAATTTTCAGCACGGTTATTATTTTGTCATCGCATAAAAAAACGTCATGCACATTTTAAGGGGAAGGCTTGGAACCAGGCTCAGAAGAAACTATCCATATATCCCTAAAAAAGCCATCTGTTCAATTGGTATCCCCTGAAGTAAGCAGAATCAGTATACGAAAGGATCATGATCGTGGTGAGCCATCAAAGCGGAACAGGTCATATGAGCAGGCCGCCATCAACAAAGCCGTCCGCGACAACGTGCCGTACAACCTCGACAGCAGCCTGAAGAATCCACGGGTCCTCATTGCGAAGGATATTCAACGTGTGCCGCATCTGCAGCCCGTTTGGGATAAGTGCTTTGCTGCTGGCTTTGCACAAGTGGCTGACTTACAGCCAAGAGTTACGGTCGACTGCTTCAAGAAGAAATGGCAAAAGTACGTACATGTTTATTTTCCTACTGTTATGCTTCTAGTGATTATCTTGTTTGTGGTCATCATACATGCCATCCATATCATTAGCTTACTTTCAGTGGGGACAGACAACAATAGAATGAAGCATGCACAGTATAAAAAGTAAGCAGTTTTATTCGGTGCATCCCATGTACTTTGTAGATACGCAATGGATTACAATGCCCAACATGCAAGGTACGAAAAGGTGAAGGCCACCCAAAAGGTGGAACTTGCCTGCAAGCCAGGTTTGTGAGCTCGTACTGCTACTTGTCATCCATATACTTTTTTACAACATATTTTGATCAGGTTGTTTGATAAAAAAAATCCTTTCAATGTATTTTGAAAAATGGAATATGGGGTAAACGTGGGCCAAAGATTTGTTTTACGACAAAGGACATGCCATGCCTCTTACGCTATGTACGGGATTATGAAAACTTTCGACAATGATGTGTATCATGGCATCTGGCGTTGATGTTCGTCTTCACATTATTTTTATGTAGATGAGTTTGAGAAGAAGCCATGGAAGAAGCTGTGGAACAAGGAGTCTTGGGCAGCCTGGAGGAGCTTCAAGTACGCTCAGCCAGATAACCCAGATGCGGGTCCCAGTGAGTGCCGCATTGTGATGGAGGATTTGAATGTGACAGATCGGCAACAGGAGCTTATTAATGCACTTGTGCAGCGGAAGCAGATTGAAAGCAGTAAGACATCCTTTGCCGTACCAGCCACTCCAGTGCCGGTTGGAGCTGGTGGAACAGCTCAGCATACACCAGGCCTTGGTGGACTGGAGTTGCCAAAAGGCACTACGGTAAGATGCGATTATGCATGTGTTCACTTTAATTATTGCTGCTGCTTCACTACCATAATAGTACGTACTTCTTAGTATGTTTGCAGAAAGTACATCACAGTTCATGCATAACCTTTGTTTTTTATTTTAGCTAGTACAACAATAACAATGTTTTCATGCCTTTATTTCCTTGTTTACAAAATGCTTAATTGCTACCAAACCGCAGAAAAGCGGCCGAAATGACGAGCTGCCAGGAACTCAGGATGGGCGCACTAGCAAACGCCAAAAGTAGCCCGCACATGGTGAAGATGCATTGATGATGGTGCTGGCTACCAATGCAGCTCGCATACATCAGGAGGAGATCCAGGCCGCTCGACGCCGACAGGTTAGTCCAAATAATAGTGGTAAAGAGAGTGGTTGATGGGGTGTGCAAATTTCCAGGCGCGCTTAGCAAGGTTATTGCAGGATGGGTGATGTACATTATGGATTGCATGTACAGGGATGTACAGGTCATTAATGTCCTTTAACCTGTTTTCTCCTTTTTGTCTTTTATGTAATTGTTCCTATTTTCCTCAAACATACTTCCTTTTCATGTAGGCAAAGAGTCCACAGCCCTCTAAGGCAAGGAACTCCAGCAGGAATGCTACGAACTCAAGCAAGGCGGCAGCGAAAAAGGTACAGCCCATTAATGAATATTCATCCTGTCTTCCCGTTTTAGTGAGTTGTAATTTTATGTTTCGTTCTATTCTTTTAATTTGCTGCGTGCTTTGTGGTTTGATGTGGTATACGTCGATTTGTTTTTCTCTTTTTAAATAGAAAATATAAGCTTATAATTTCTAAAATCCTATATGTATGTTAACGGTGGCCCTTGAAGGTAACAAACGACGGCGATGTGCGGCCATCCACGAAAGTGAGACGGACAAGCACGGGCATCAAAAGAAAGGTACAATATATTGAGGCCCGACATTAATTACTTTTTAATTATATTTGCTATCACTACCTAGTCCCTTCACGTATTTTGGACCAGCAGGTGCCGGTGGAAGACAAGTCTACGGACGGTGACGACAATAATGACAGTTACGACCACCGTTACGACCACCGGCGAAAGAAGGTAAATTTCCTGAGTTCAGCTTGTTGTCTTAATTTCCTGCTTGTAAGAATGTAATATTCTAATATGTGTTGTTTCGACTGATAAAGGTCAAGAGTGCCCAAAACTGAAATCCTATTGATATTCTTCATAACAGCTACGTACATTATGACAGGATGGTTTCCGTACACACAAAAATAATTCTGCAGCGGGTGGGCAAAACAGCAAACAATAACAAGAACGATAACTGAAACAGTAAAGAAATAACCAGAACGACCAAAAGTAGTTGCAGTGAGCAGGAATGCGAGGCTGCCTCGTACGCAAAGCGAAAGTGGCGCGAATGTTGCTATCGCACGCGTAAGACCTTGCGAAAGCGTGCGAATATGTCAGTTACATGCGTATAAAACTTTTACGCAACCCACAACTGCTAGCTGTGTACGCATTATTCGCAGCATACGTAAGCATGCGTTAATGCGCATTAGGCGTGCATATATTGTGCGTTAGAGAACTTTAAGTACGTTAACTTCCATGCACGCTATGTATTTTTGCTTGCGTATGGGTCTCTAACGCTTGCGTTGCGTTAGGCCTAACGCACATCTTAGAATCTATGTGGGTGCGTTTGACATTGCGTAAGTTCGCGTTAGGTTGCGTTAGCTAACGCAAAGTAAACGCAAACATTTTCGTTCCCTCCCAAAAAAGTTTATTTGTGATTGCGTTAGGTGCGTTAGGATTGCGTTAGCGATACGCAAGCAATAACGCAATGCGTTTGATTTGCGTTAGGCTTTGCGTTAGCTCGCGTTAGTTCGCGTTAAGCTTGCGTTAGGCTTGCATTAGGGGTCCCTAACGCGAGCCTAACGCGAGCTAACGCACGAATTCCTTGTTATAGTGCTCTCCAAAATCTCGAATCTTGAAGACTTGCCCGATAGCTGCCTTCACCTCCTTGATGAGCTCCTCTTTGTCTGAGGTAATGATGATGTCGTCGACATGCACCAGCAGGTAGACAGTCTCCTTTTCATCCCTCTTGATGAGCAGGGCTGGGTCCGCTACTGACGGTTTGAACCCCAGCTTGTCCAGCTCCGCCACTAGCTTCACATACCAGCAGTGTGGGGCCTGTTTCAGCCCGTAGATTGACTGTAGAAGCTTGCACACCTGTTCAGGATCCACCTGTTCAGGACCAGGCGGCTGCTCCATCCAGAGCTCCCCCTCTAGCTCCCCATTCAGGAAAGCTGTCAAAACATCCAGCTGGTGGATCGGCATCCCCTTTGCCACAGCCACCACCCGGAGCATACGAAGCAAAGCAAAGCGTGAGGTCGGAGTGAACAGCTCCCCATAATCAATCTCCGCCCGCTGCTCGTAGCCCTTTGCCACCAAACGTGCCTTAGAGCGCTTGATCCCTCCATCCTCTGCACGTTTGACCTTATAGACCCACCGGCAAGGCAATATCCGGGCACCAGCTGGTGGTTCTGCCAGCTCCCAGGTTCCGTTCGTGAGCTGCGCCGTGATCTCCTCATCCATGGGCACATCTCCACTCTTCAGCATTGGGGCCGTTAGTGGCCTCCTGATATGAAGTTGGCACCGGGATTTCTTCTATGATTGCTACATTGATCCGCCCAAACGTGACCCATTGGGCTCATGCCTCCATTCAAGCAGTCGCTTCAATAATCCTGCATGTTCACATCTGCACCAACATTGCTGTGGTCCTGCTGTTGCACCAGCCCTTCTCAAATGCCTCCACGGGACTACTCAGTAATCTGTGTCCTGGGAAACTGTACTGCCGGCATGCCCCCGTGCCTCTATGGCACCGCTGGCCGCTGCTGGTGGATGCACCACGGTTTACTTCAGCCACTCCCCGGCCCATGTTGGTGTTGGCCGGCGGACCATCACCAGCCCCTAGCGACGGAACACCGCCAGCCTCCTCGACATCCTCCTCAGGTTCATTGTCGGAATCCTCATAGCGGTCTCCAACAGCTGACTCGTCAAACTTGACCGCCAAGTGACACTAATGACATCATCAAACAGGATGTGATACTGCCTCCCTTGCTCGTATCCGACCAGCACCCCTTTTTGACTCACGGGTTGCAGCTTGTTCCGCTTCTTCTTTGGCACGTGCGTAAAGTATATGCGGTACAGCCAAAACCTCTCAAATGGCTTATACCTGGCTTCACCCGCATGAACGCCTCATAAGGCGTTACTGTCGCACCCACGACCGGTGAATCATTACACAAAAGATTCACCGTAGCCATGGCCTCTGCCAAGAGCTTCTGTGGCATTCCAGACTCCACCAGCATTGCCCGGCTCCGCTGCCCCTTTCTGCTCCAGCACATACCCTATGGTCGTACCGTGGATAATCCTATTTTCGCTTAAGTAGGCGCCTATGGCTGTGTTGAGGAACTCGGTTCCACGATCCGTGCGTGCCTCCTTCATGCGACGGCCAGTCATATTCTCCAGCGCCTCAATCATTACCTTGACCTTCTTTCCAGCTGCGTCCTTAGTCTCCGTGAATGCCACTCTAGAGAACGCCGTGCAGTCGTCCAGCAGTGTAGTCATGTACCGGGATCCACCCAACGAAGTCTCAGGCATAGGTCCACAGACGTCCAGGTCTTTTAGGACCAGAGGTTTCACCGCCTTGTGTCCAGTGGATGGGTATGGTCCACGTGTCTGCTTTGCGTAGATGCAGGGCTTACAGATCCGCGAGCTGGCTGCCTCCAGGCTCACACGATCCAACTCCATGCCGGCTACCATGTTCTCCCAGCACATTCACTCCAGGATAGTGTAGCCCAGGTGCCCCAAGCAACAATGCCACAGCGCTGCCTTCGAGTGTCCTTACCCAACCACCGCACATGAGCGGCCTTTGCTAGCTGGACTACCTGCTGCGTGATGACGAATAGCATAGAGCTGTCCCACCTTGTCTGCTCGTAGGATGGTTCTCCCCTTCACCTGCACGATGTCTTGTCGTGGCCCAGCAGAATCATAGCGCCACACTCATCAAAGATCCCTGCTGAGATCAGCTTTACTGTCGTATTTGACGCCACATAGACGTTGTTGAGCTCAATCTTCAGCCCTTTAATGGTATTTCTCCACATGGTGTAGCGACCCACATGCGTTGGCTGATGCCTAAGGCCATCATAGCCCACCGCCGCAAACATCTTTTCTGGCTGCTCAGCTCGCACATCCTCGAGCTCCGACACATCATAGGCGATATGCCACTCTGACACTGAGTCCAGATGCCATTTGTCCGACTGTGATTCACTTCCGACTGCATATGCCATTTTTGTGGGCTCTCTGCACTGAAGGTTGGCCCCGTGGCCCCATAGTTTTCTCGCTGTTGATCTGCCAGAAGCTTCTTGCACACCCCGACGAAATGTCCTGGCTTACCGCAGCAGTAGCACGTGGTGTTGGACTTACTCTTCCGCTTATTTCTCTGACCTTGGCCTGATGAGCTGGCGTTGCAACCACTTTGGTGTGATGGATGCCGATGACTCCCTTTTGTCGTCGTCCGGCAACACATAAGCCATGAGCCATGAGCCGTGCGACCACTTGTGTGAAGTCCAGCTCCCCTTCCTGCATTGTGAGAGCTGTCATAACCATGTGATATTTGTTGGGAAGTCCTTTAATGACAAAAGTTGAGAGCTCCGCATCTGTGACGGCATGTCCCACATCCAGCAAATCTGACTGTAGCTGTCGAGCACGGCTTGATGTAGACCGGCAGTTCCTCTCCGTTGGCCATTTTGAAGTCGCATAGCTCCTGCCAAAGTGATACTTTTCTCGTGTTGCAGGTTGATGTGAATGTAGCCGCCAAAGTGTCCTGGGCGGCCTCTACATTTGCCGCCCGAACGATGGTTCGGAGGTGATGGTTCTTGTCATTCTTGGCCATCACGCGCTTGAACTTATTGGATGTGATAACATCTGCCTCTGCAACCAGTGCATGTAGCAGGGCGCGACTGTATCCAAGCTCCGCACACAACAATTGGAATTGCAGCTTCCAAGTTGAATAGTTGTGTAGGTCCAGCAGCTCGTCAAGCCAATACTTTCCTATTGTGAAGACCTAAAAACATGAAGATCAACACTAAAAATGGGCAAAAGACGTCAGGCTCTGCGGATATTAATAAAGAGGTAGATGAAAAGTTTAGAAATGTATTAGAAGAATTTAAGCCGGATTTGGTGCAGTACGGTCACATTGTGACTCTTATGTATATATTTGCTCATTCCTCCATATTACGCCGCTAGCGTAACAAAAATAGTTACGACAATAAAAAGTGTTACGGCTCGTCAAGTATTCAGAAAAGTATGCCTCTTTTTGTATTCCCCCTGAATCAGCACGTTGACCGGGGCTCATAACATGTTGATATGTAGACTATCAGACATTAGGAGGCCTGACGTTGTTACGAGAAAGTATACATTACATAGTGTCTGATAGTCAAAGAAGACGAAATTGTTTGCTCCGGAGCTGGCACAAATACTTGCGTGTATAGCACTACAGATTGGACTTTTTTTTCGGGTCAATAGTGTACTGCCGAGTACAGCTACAACAACACAATTGTTGCTACAGCGGATCGCTATAGATCCCAACTGATACACCATTTCATAACAAGGCCGCCTGGGATGCTTTGGGGTCTACGTTCACGTCAACCTGCAACACGAGAAAAGTAGCACCTTGGCAGGAGCTAAGCAATTTCAAAATGGCCAACGGAGAGGAACTGCCGGTCTACATCAGCCAGCTCATCAGGCCAAGGTTAGAGAAGCAGGCAGAAAAGTAAGTCCAACACCACCTGCTACTACTGTGCCCAGACATTTCGTCAGGGTGTGCAAGAAGCGTCTGGCGGATCAGCAGCAGGGAAAATATGGGCGTGACGGGGCCAACCTTCAGTGCAGGGAGCCCATCAAAATGGCATATGCAGTCGGAAGGGAATCATGGTCGGACGGATGGCATCTGGACTTGGTGTCAGAATGGCATATCACCGAAGACATGTCAGAGCTGGAAGATGTGCAAGCTGTGCAGCCGGAAAATATGTTTACGGTGGTGGGCTATGGTGGCTCAAGGCATCAGCCAACGCACGTAGGTTGCTACATCATGTGGAGCAACACCGTTAAAGGGCTGAAGATCGAGCTCAACAACGCATATGTGGTGCCAGGGTGACGTTAAAGCTGATTTCAGCAGGGATCTTTGATGAGCGTGGTGCTATGATTCTGCTGGGTCACGACTGTTGTACGCCGGTTTGACCACCGCTTATGTCAAAGTAGGCTGCAATTCATCTGAGCACTATTGAGCGTGATATAAGCATACTAGCATGATATATTCGAATATATCTAGCTAATGAAGCACGTCCCATTATCATTCACGACATCGCTCTGTCGGTCAACATGTTTGACTCTAGGCTGATATCAATGCGCGAATCCACTATTGGCATAATATATCACGTAATAATATTTCAAATATTATTACCTCATTCGTATTATAAACCATACGCGTATGCGGAAACGCGACGATCGCGATGGTTGGGTCGGCAACCGAATATCGATATTCGGACCTTCGCATATTGCATGCGTTGCATCCATATCACGGATTATGCGATATTTAGAACAGTGCTAAGATAATACTCACACTTGAGATCAGAATCCAGTGAGACTTGTACTGCACATCGGTATCGCAAACGTGATAGGTGCGAGGACGGCCGCCTAGAGACCGAAGTCGGCTCGACGCTACTTTGGATTAAGTACCCAAGCTTAACTCAATCTAATTCTCATACATACGCTTTACTTATTTATATTCGGCCTGAGCTATTCCAGCATACCATTTCCAGCCGTATGATGAACGCTGCCCGCGGGGTCTGACGGCAGACTTCTATTCTGTAATCGAAGATCATTGTAAGTTGGATCCTTCCTTGTTGATAAGTCTTCCGCTGTCACATTACTCGCATTGAATCATCTTGCTGTTCGTGAGCACAATGCACGTGTAGCTAACATTCAGACGTGCAGATTCAGTGCATGATTGAAGAAGGAAGGATACAACAAATTTGGTAGCGAGACGGTTCGACTCACGGCTGTCTCATTGTCATTATTGGAGAGTAGGTTCTTGTGTGAGTGAGCAGCAGCGAAGGGCATCCCAAGATAACTCCACTGGAAAGCTTGTATCGCACGATATTATTTCCAAATAATTGGCATCACGTTTGTCCTTCAACACTAATCATATATTTGCTGCCAGCGAAGTATTTGTTGTGCTACGGTTAGTTTCCCGCCGATGCGTAGGTCGATGTGATCCTACAAGGCGAAGTGCTATTGTGATGAACACATTGCATATGAATGAATCTGCATGATATAAATGTATTCGTGTACATTTATATATGCATTTGGCATGTTGTCATTATCCATCGCGACATCGCATCATGGCAAATCCGCCTAGCATGCATGAAAGCCCGAAGCATTGAAGTGTGCACTATGCTCGTGCTACGAAACGATAAGTAATATTATATGATATAATATTACTTCATTACAGCACACGTTGAGAGCGCCGCACTCGTCGCGACACATGCCCTGCAACCGGATATCGTTATCCGGACCCTTGCATCATGCGAATGCCGGAAAGGCTTATACGTTGTTATGCGTAGACATCGCCTATACGCAGTAGGATTGTCACATCTAGGATCGGCCTCCTAATGTGAATCGTACGGCATTGCGATACTGCGAGTATAACAGATGCAAGGACGGCTAAGCAAGACAAGACATTCGGTACCGGAGAACACTCGTGTGTTCTATATTACTATTGCTATACGCTATTCTACTTAGCCCGAGCTAAGCCTGAACTTCGCTAATCACCGCCGCGTGATGATTGCTTGCTTCCGGCGCTGACAGCGATTTCGTCCATTGCATCGTTCCGATCTGTAAGACTGTAAGTTATATCTCTCTTCATCTTGAAGTCTTCCGCTGTCTCTGTTTGCTCTTGCTTGCCTTGCTGTACTTGCAAGTGCTCGCGCATCGGTGTCGAAAGTCTCCAGACGTGCAGATACTTATGAGCAAACGCGAACGAGAGGTACAACAAATTGGTATCGAGACAGACGAGTTGGTCGCCGCTTTGCTCGCACGATTCGCTACTGAGGTTCAAGCACGCGATGTGGAAGCTCGTAAGGTTTTGGCAGCCGGTAGCTACCACATGCGTCGGGATGAAAATGTACCTGCGTACCAGTCACGCTTCGAAGCACTTGTGACTCCCATTGCTGACCTCACTGAATCCGAGCGTGCCTTTTGGTTTAGGCGAGGCCTGACGAAACTTTTGGCTAAATGGTGCGCTACTGACTTGGTTGGAGCGCAGATCAAGTCGTATGATGCTTTGGTCGCTTTTGCTAAGGGCACGGAGATACGACTCCTTGCCGGTGAGGAAGAAGTCAAGTCTGCCCCTCGTGCAAATGCCGTGCAAGTGCAGGATCCGCTTGGGGAAGCCGTAGCTCTTGACCAGGACTTCGGAGCGACCCGCCCCACGCCTACTCCCACGACGCGACGCAGCAACCGGCAACGCCAGGCGCGCGGGGGCGCTAGCTCGGGTGTCCGTGGGTCAGGAGGAGCAGGTCCGAGCTCGGACCCGGCTAAAAACAGGAAGCGTGGTGGTGCGCCGTCGACGGCAGCCGCACAGCGTTCCGACCCCAATGTGAAGCGGACTCGCACGGACGACACGTATATGCCAAAATGGAATTGCAATCATTCCGAATTCGAGCGTCGGAAATTGGCCAACGTTTGTCTACGGTGTGCGGAGAGCCATTCCACGAAGGATTGCCCGCTAATGCCGCCGTTTGTACCTCAGCCGAAATAGGGGCTTGCCCGGGTTCCTGCGGAGGGGGCACCACCTGGGATTTCTGAACTAACGCGTGGTCGGTGGTCATCCTTACGGCCAGCCGTTAAGGCATTGTTGCCTTGTGTACTTGGACACATCGAGCGAGTCATTGCACGACGCATCACGCTTGACGGACGCACGGGACTTCTCTGCTTCGACCCGTTGTGTAATTTGTTTACACCTCGCCGTCCCCTGTCGTCTATCGATCTGTCTAACCACGTGGTTTTGTTCATCCCCTCGTCTCTGCGTGAGATGTCGGAACAGTTGGCCATATACAGGAGGTGTAGGCGTCAATATCCAGGCACCGCCGCATGTGTTTTACTCCCTGCTTTCTGTCGGCGCAAGGCAGCGGCATCGTTAAGGGGTATGCGGCATGTCCACCGGTTCGAGCCGGGCACCGTTTTGTTTAATGGTGTGGATTGGGAGGGTACGCTGGCTCCGTGGCCAGGGACATCCTACTCGGTTGACGTTTGGTATGAAGCTCCTGACGGGGGTGCCGTAGGTTACGGACCCGCCCTAAGTGCACTGACGTTGTCTGCTGGGCAGTCACTCGTAGATAACCGTGTCCCTGTGGTTCAGATCGGTTTGAATGGCCGTACTCTGAAGGCACTTGTTGACACCGGTGCCAGCGACGACTTCATCTCTGTCGCAGAGATGAATGCGCTGGGGTTGTCCCCAGAGTCGTCTGATTGTCCACAGGTTACCCTTGCTGACGGGGGTAAGCATCCCATCGTGGGCAGGATTACCCTTAGCCTATCGATAGGCCCTTTGCGTGTTGTGACCCGGCCGTACGTGCTGCAGGGCTTAGCAGAGACTGCACCGTACATAATGGGGTCTTCGACATTACGGCAGTACCGCGCGCGCATCGACATGGAGACCGCAACCCTGCATATGTGCAAGGGTACTCTGTCGATTAAGGTACCTTTCCTGTCGTTCGAACATGTCACACCAAAGGAGGGCGAAACTGAGGCAGTGCCTATGGTTAATTTCGCTGTGACCGCAATGGCCGCGCGAATCGAATCAGAGCTAGTCGGGCGTAAGGAGGCCGTCCGTTTGTTACGGAAGGGTGCCCACGGACTGCTTTTAAGGCCGCGGGTGAGCTGTTGTGTCACCACCGCGCAGATTTCTGCGGATCCTGAGGTTGAGGCCCTACTGTCGCAGTATGAGGACGTCTTTAAAGATATCCCTGGCCTACCACCTATGCGTCCTGTTGATCACACAATGCCTCTCGTGCCTGGAGTGCAGCCTACGGCCCGGCCAATGTACAGGTTGAGTCCATTGGAGCTGGACGAGGTGAAGCGCCAGGTGACGGATTTGCTCGCGAAGGGTATGATACGCCCCAGCACATCCCCGTATTCTGCACCGATTTTGTTTGTCGGTAAGAAGGATGGGACCTTGCGCATGTGAATTGATTACCGGGGGTGAAATGCGAATACGGTGAAAAATCGCTACCCTTTGCCACGCGTTGACGACCTGTTGGATAAGCTGAAGGGCTCGGCTTATTTTTCCTCAATTGACTTACAACAGGGCTACAATCAGATTCGCATCGCTGCCTCTGATATTCCGAAAACCGCTTTTCGGACGCCCTTCAGTCACTTTGAGTATACGGTCCTATCGTTTGGTTTGACTAATGCCCCTGCGACGTTTCAGGCGGTTATGGACCGAATGTTTAGGCCGTTTATCGACAGGTTCGTTGTTTGCTACCTGGATGACATCTTGGTATATTCTAAGACGCACGAGGAGCACTTGGAGCATCTTCGGCTCGTGCTCGACGTTATGAGGCGGGAGCAATTGTTTGCTAAACGCGCCAAATGCTTTTGGGCGCAGCCTCAGGTGGAATATTTGGGCCACATTGTGTCGGCCACCGGTGTGAAGATGGACCCGCGGAAGGTCGCCGTGGTTCGCGATTGGCCCGCGCCTCAGAACCTCACGGAGCTGCGTAAGTTCCTTGGCTTGACCAATTATTTCCGAAAGTTCATTGAAAAATATTCCATCATTGCGGCCCCGCTTACTAACTTAACTCGCAAAGGCGTTTTCGTTTCACTCGAGTCATGGACGTCGCAATGCCAGCGGGCATTCGAAGAGCTCAAACGAATCATCTCTCTTCGTCTTGAAGTCTTCCGCTGTCTCTGTTTGCTCTCGCTTGCCTTGCTGTACTTGCAAGTGCTCGCGCATCAGTGTCGAAAGTCTCCAGACGTGCAGATACTTATGAGCAAACGCGAACGAGAGGTACAACAGTATTGAGATCGCAGAAGGAATCCCATCATTTTCACACACCGTATTGATCGTCCGATATTTGAACATCGGACAGACCAAGCTACTAAGGCTACATCGACCCGAGTCTACTGCTCTCATTGAAGTACACGCGTGCACGAACTATACACAGAAGAAACTATAAGGTATAACTCCATCTTTTTATCTTTGCAAGATACTGGTTAGAACACATGTCGCTTCAACGGACTCACTTATCCTTAGAAGGGAATGAGCAGGCTAGTATCGGTATTCTCGATGGGGAACCTGTTGCTGCACCAAACATTACCAATTTACATGTCCCCCAAGAAAATGCTCCCCAGCCGAACCACCATTACTCAGTTCGGGATCTCCCCAGTTCATAAATCCCATCGGATTTAATGAGGTGGAGCAAAATCCAGAGTTTGTGCCGCTACAAGGACTTATGAACGAAGGCGGGATCTCCGGTTTTGTCGTTCCAACACCTCAGCTCCATACTTCTTACGATGCCAAACCCAGGGTTATCGCAAGCGCCACCCGCTCCTACATCCGTGACGCTAAGAGGTATTTACAATTGGTAAAGGGCGGTAATCATGACAAGGTGAAATGCCTATTTGTCGGAGCCACACTAGGCAGTGTCGTGAAGGAATGGTACTACCACTGGACCACCGTGCAGGAGCACTTCACGTTCGAAGAGTTGACCAACATGCTTCTCACTCGTTTTGCCCCAGGAAATCAATCGCAAGTTGCTGCCATGTATCGGGAGTTGCATGCAGGCACTTATCGAATGCAACCCAACAAGTCCGTGGAGGCCTACCAGTTACGTCTCGAAGACCTGATAGCACCAATGGTTAGCTTTTCAGAAGGAGATTATATTTACTGGTTTCAACGAGGTCTCTCACTCACGTTAGCTCGAGCGAGTACTGCAGACTTGACACTGACAGGGACGAGATCCTACGCGTGATGGGTTCAGATTGTTCGTAATGTTGAGGCTCACATTAGGACGGGACAAGAACCTCCGACATTCCGTTATCACCGGCTCCCATGCGTCCTAGCAGGGCTCCTCATGTCAGTCACGCCCCAAACCCAGGACCCCAAGAGCTAACTCAAAGAGGTTCCCTGATGACTCAAAGTCTGCGAAAAAGGAAGGATGTACTGCAAGCTACCGCTGAGTCGCGTGGGGCTGAATCAGAATCGAAGCGGTCAAGAATGCAGAACAGATGGTGTTGAAGTCAGCAAAGCGCCCGGCCCCTCGTGGGCCGTATTACTTGCTCTGACATTCTATCGTATATGAGTGTTGCTCACATTTCAACACCCCCCCGTGAGCGACACTCCGTCGAGCCTCACGGTCTCCTGACAGCGGCTCGTCCAGCCTATCCTTTCCCATTGTGAAGACCTATAAACGCGAAGATCAACACTAGAATGGGCAAAAGATGTCAGGCTCCGCGGTCAACGATGACCGGGGCTCATAACCTATTGAGACGTAGACTATCAGACATAAGGAAGCCTGACGTAATTACGAGAAAGTAGAGTTACATATTATCTGATAGTAAGGAGTCCAAATAGTTCGTTCTAGAGTCGGCACATATACTTGTGCGTATAGCACTACAAGCAGTACGAACGTGGGTCGATAGCTTACCGCCGAGTACAGCTACAACAGCGGGATTGTTGCTAGTATGGATCGCTATATCGAACTGATATACCATTTTATAACAGATGGCTTACCAAGTGGGGGTGTACACAAACAGAGTTTGCACAGCGGTGACAACTAGGAGTTTGCCTTTGGTGTGCAGCAAATCATCCTACGAGGAGCTGCCCGCTCTTACCCCCGTTAGCCATAGGGCCACGATCAACTGACGAGGTACCCGATGCGACCTCCAACGAAATTGCTGAGGCAACGGACCAGCATTGACACTGGAATATTCTCCAACGTGGAGTCATAATATACGTACTGGTTCGGGTTAATTTTGGTCATATCCCGCAATATCTGTATGATGAGATCCTTCACTGCTTTTGGTTAACCAGCCTGATGTTTTAATATTGGTTGTGTCCCTAACGAATTCATTACTGTTTGATCGTTTGTGGGCCTTAAGAATAATGCAGTTCTATTGAAATCGACTTTGTTGGTCGAATATTCGGGACGCTCATATGTTACGGGTGTCAATGACGACCTTATCCTGGTTAAGTGATAAGTATGATGGGGCCGGCACCGTAGTCGTCTTATCGCTCAGGTTATCCCCAAACAAGGGGATAAGCATCCCATCGTGGGCAGAATTACCCTTAGTCTGTCGGTAGACCCTCTGCGTGTTAGGGCCCAATGAGTGCAACAAGGTCTCTTGGAGACAGCACTATATGGACATTGGGTGCCATGACATAATGACAGTACCGTGCACGCATCGTTATGGAGTCTAGCCCAATTGGCCATTGTGCAAAAGGGAACCTATCGCCTAAGGTACCTTTTCTGTCGTATCAAGATGTCACACCAGAGGAGGGCGGAACTGTGTGGAGCCTGTGGTTAATTTCGCTCTAGCGGCGTTCGCCGATATGAAGAACCCAAGCTTGAAGGGTGCAAACGAAGCCTATAAAATGATAAGGGAAGGTACTCATGAATTGCTTATGAGGCCTTGGGTGCAATCAAATGCTACCGCCGCGTAGTATCTTGCGAATGATTCTGAGGTCGCAGCCCCCCTTTGCCAACTATACCGATGCATTTGCCATCCCGGGGCTCCCACCTATGTTACCTGTTGCCCATACGATCCCTCTTGTGCCCGGAGCACAACCCGTTTCAAGACCTATGTAAAGCCCATTGGAGTTGGATGAGGTGAAGCGGCAAGTGAGGGATCTGCTCGCAAAGGGTATCATTCGGCCCAGCACATCGCCATATTCTGCACCGATATTGTTCGTCGGTAAGGAGGATGGGACGTTGCGTATGTGCATTGATTATCGGGGCTTGAATGTGACTACGATTAAAAATTGCTACCCTTTGCCGCGCGTCGATGACCTGCTCGATAAGCTGAAAGGCTCAGCTTATTTTTCCTCGATTGACCTTCAACAAGGGTATAATCAGATACGCATTGCTGCCTCTGATATTCCGAAAACCGCTTTCCAAACCCCCTTTGGTCACTGCGAGTACACTGTCTTGTCGTTTGGACTTACTAATGCGCCCGCCACATTTCAAGCAGTGATGGACCGCATGTTCAGACCGTATATTGACAGGTTTGTCGTTTGTTACTTGGATGATATTTTGATATACTCCAAGACGCGCGAGGAGCACCTGAAGCATCTTGAGCTCGTGCTTGAGGTGATGAAGCGGGAGCAATTGTTTGCTAAACGCGCCAAATGTTCTTGGGCGCAGCCTCAGGTGGAGTATTTGGGCCACATCATGTCAGCCGCCGGGGTAAGAATGGACCCACGGAAAGTAGCTGTGGTTCACGAATGGCCTGCGCCTCAAAATCTCACAGAGCTACGCCAGTTCTTAGGCTTGACTAACTACTTCCATAACTTTATTAACAAATACTCCATTATTGCAGCCCGGTTTACAAATCTGACGAGGAAAGGAGGCTTCGCTTCTCTCGAAGCATGGACACCCGGGTGTCAGCGGGCATTCGAAGAGCTCAAGTGTATCATCGCCAACGACGTTACCCTTTCTTTCCCTGATTACTTGTTGCCATTTTGTGTAGAAGTAATATCGGATGCTTCCCTTAATGGAAGCGGCGCTGTATTGTTGCAGGAAGGACGACCGATTGCCTTCACCAGTAAGAAGTTCTCGGGTGCGGAGACCCGATACACGACCGGAGAGCAGGAGCTGTTGGCAGTTCTACATGCTCTAAAGGAATGGTGTTGTTACCTTGAAGGTCGTCCTTTTACACTGAAGACCGACCACAACCGCTGACATTTTTACAGAGTGTCCCCACGCTCAACTGACGACAAGCCAGGTGGATGGAATACCTATCTCGTTTCGACTGTACATGGGAATATATCGCCGGCAAAATTAATGTTGCTGATGCCCTCAGTGTTGTATTACGGTTCAATTACCGCCTATACGTAGGTCAATGCGACTCTACAAGGCGAGTAGTGAACGTAATAAATGCATACTAGTTATGAATATATTTGCATATATTTAGCTAGTTTGACGCCATGCATTGCAACTTGCCACATCGCACTACCAGCCGCATCGCTGATACGCCTAAGATACGAATGCTCAGAGAAGCATAGGCATGTGTTGTATCCTTCCTTCTTCAATCATGCATTAGATCTGCACGTCTGGATGCTAGCTGAGTGCATACCGAGCTTACGAACAGCAAGGCAATCCAATGCGAATAATGGACAGCGGACCCTAAGACTCAACGTTAAGGAAAGATTCAACTTACAATGTTCTTCAATTGCAAATTAGAAGTCTGCCGTCAGACCCCGCGGGCAATGTTCATCACTCGGCTGCAAATGAGATGCTAGAATAGCTCAGGCCGAATATAAATGAGTATCTCGTATGTTGTTGTATCCTTAATGCATTTCGGTAAATCATAAAGATATAAGAATTATCTGTTCATTATTTTATAATATAATATATTTAATTATCAGATTAACTGTTTCATGTTTCCATCTGGCATTCGATTTGTGGATTTGGTCTCGGCTGTCGATGACACTCTGGGAAAAGCCATCCTCCATATTTTTCGTTGGATCCATAAAGTCCATATGGACTTCCTTAAAACCCATATGGAAGGCAATAATATCCACATACAGCCATGAAAAACGTTTTTAAGTAGATATGTCCTGTCATGACAGCTTGTGGAAAATTGTTTTTCTGTGACTTGGGGTCGTTAGGGTTCTGGTAGCCTGACACCTTCCATAATCCATTGTCCCAATTCCATAAAATACACTTCCTAGTGCAGTGCTTATAGCTTATAACCATGAACAAATTTGAGCATACCACTCTGGTAGCATGCAGTTTGTTTTAGAGGCCATATGCACCTCGTGGTGACCACTTTAATATGATGTGATGTGGTACGACAATACCTACCCCTGTTACTAAGATAGGATGTGTATGGCAGTACCTACCCCTGTTATTTCTGTTGCTTCTGGCCTACCTTGCCGTTACACCTCCAGGAAACCCACAGCTCACATTGTATATTCTTCCATCAATCTCTTTGCCGCAACCCTGCTGCCCACCTGCTCAAGCTCCTGAACAACATCCTGCTGCACCTTCTATAGGAGAACATGATGTGCGGAGGGCACTGGGCAGTCAGGAACCATGGCAACATGTGGGTGGCCAAACATTAGTTACAGTACAGTAGGATGTCCCAGTCCTCCTACCCATTACCATCCTTGCAGACAAACCAATAAGGATATTTCCCTAAACCCCCTGCCTGTCCCCATAAATATCCCCATCCACATCCCCTTCTGACTTCCCCAAACCAGTCTCTTTCCGTGGCAGGCTGCAATACCTCCCCTCCATCCTCCGCTGTCTGGCGTCCTTAACCCCTTGTCGTTATCCCCTTATATCCCCTTCTCCCGTGTTTTGATGATTTCTCTGGAAATATTGAACCCATTTAAATACCAGGCTGCAGTCCCGATCCCCACCCCTGCCTCCTCCCCATCCCCATCCCTGTCCCCATCTGAGCTGCAGCGTTTGTGCGAACCCTAGCCCATGCCCTTGTAACACGTATCAGATGTCAAAGAGCACGTCCAGAATGCAATTGATACTGTGCGAAATGCTGCAAGCTCCAATCCTGTGCTTGTGATCTCAACAGGTCCTGAGCTTCAAGATGAAGAACTTGGTTGGCGAAGCCCATCAAGCACAGTGATGTGGTCTGTATCATGGCCACCGTTTTGCTCCTTAGCCTGCAGGGCATGCCAAAAACTCACTGAGGGATATCATTCCCCATCGTTCTTCTTCCTCCTCCATCATTTTCCCCTGTCGTTAATCCCATTATTTCTCCCGTCCTTATTCCTTTGACGTTTTCCCCCCTTGCTCTCCCCCGTCGTAATTCCCGTTCTTATTCCATCGAGCTCCACCGTCATTTCCGTCCTTATTCTCTTATCATTTTCCCCCGTCGTTATTCCCATCAGCGAGTATCCCCCATCGTTTTTCCTGCCATTTCCCGCCATTTTCCCCCCGTTGTTATTCCCGTTGTTTTCCCCCGTTGCTTTCCCCTGTTGTTATTTCCGTCCTCATTCCCTTGTCGTTTTCCCCATCATTATTCCCGTTGTTCTCCCCCATCGTTATTCTCTTCCTTAATCCATCGTTCTCCCCCGTCCTTATTCACGTTCTTATTTCCTTGTCGTTTTCGCCCATTGTTCTCCCCCATCGTTATTCCCATCAGTATCCCCCATTGTTTCACCCGTCCTTATTCCGTCCTTATTCCAATGTTCTTCCCCGTCATTTCTCCCGTCATTATTCCCATCCTTACTTATAGTTTTCCCCTGTCATTATTTCCGCCATTCTCCCTCGTTTTCCCCTATCGTTATTCTTGTTCTTCTCCCACGTCGTTTTCCCCTGTCGTTACTCCCGTCGTTATTCCCATGTCGTTTTCCCCGTCTTTATTCCTGTCAGTATCCCCCAGTCGTTTCCCGCGTCGTTTTCCCCATCGTTAATCCCATCATTGTGATATCCAGTATGATCCCCGTTGCTTAGCTCATCCTTATCACCCTTGTCGTCTCTCATTATTCCCATCATTATCCTGGTCAATGCCTCTGTCATTATCATTGTCTCTGTCATTAGTCCCAACATTATTCCCATCGATATCCCCATCCTAATTGCCATTGTTGTCCCCATCGTGATCCTCATTTTTATTTCATCATCATTCATGTAATTATTCCCTGTCATGATAATGGTCAACATTCCCGTTGTTATGTCCTTCCCTGTTTGCAGTCAAAGTCCCCCCTCGTCCCCGTCCCTGTCCCGGCAACATACCATTGCCGCCAGCCCTAGTCCCAGCCCAACTTAACACCTACCAGTTGTTGATGAGCACCAAAATACTACTGAAACCATGCGAAATCTGCTAGCTCCAATCCTGTTTGTGATCCAAACAGGTCCTGAGCCTCACTCCTGCCTTGGCCCAGGGCATGGCAAAAAAATACTAACTGTCCTTGGTAAAATCACGTGGCATTCTGTATCCTGCCCTTTCTCTGGTTACGTACCCCTGCATATCCCCGTTATTAGGATTGTCCATCCCCTCGTTATCCTTATTCCATCCCCGTCCTTTTTCCACCTTTTCCCCCACTCGATCTCCCCGTCCTTCTCTCCTGTCCTTTTCCCCCAGCGTTCTCCCCGTCGTTGGTACCCCGGGTTTAATGTTCCTTGAGTCCCGTTATAATAAAATGGTCGTTTTTGTTATTGTTATTACTTGCTGATTTAACCAAAGGTTTTATCTTCTCCTTACTCATCCATAAACTTCAAATATTTTTCCTATTACTCTCAGCCTGTAAAAGTCGGTCAACGATATGGGCTTATACGATCGTTACCACCTGAAGTAAAATGGCCTTAAAAAGTCATTCTTTTTGATTAAGATTTTTTTCTTTACCAGTTTATCAGAGATCAGCTCACGCATGAATATTTCTTTATTCGTATAGATGGAATGAATCATTAAATGCAAAACTTTACCTATTTCTGCATCAAATTTATTTTTTTCCTCAGTCATAATTTTCCCTTAAATTGTTGCTTGATTCATATGTAAAAATTGCAGAGTCATAACCTATTATATCACCAGGACCTACATAAGTTTGCCATGAAAAATCGATAAGTTGCTTTTGATCAAAAACTTGAAATAAATCTCTATCTAGCTCTTTTGCACATTGTGTTAAATATCTACCGTCCGTAAAAAATAAAACAGTATTTTCAAGAATAATTTTTAGTTTTTTAATTATTTTTAATAATAACTTAATTATAATATGTTTACTTAATTCTTCTTATCGTTAATCTAATTAATCTAAACCCCAAAATATTTCATAATGTTATTAAAGTCTGGAATTATTGTCGCTTTTTTTATGTATCTGGTGACTATCGTCACCAGGTCCGAGCCGTCCGAGCCAGTTGCAGTCCGAGCAGTCCGAGCCATAGGTCAGAGACCTATGTACACCAGAGCTACATAACGGAGTACTGGAAACCTAATCACAGTCGATTTTAGCTTCGCTTATAGATTCACTACTTGATATCTCTTCTTCAGTAATAAATTTAATAGCTATTAGAGTATCTTTATTGCCGGCAGATTAAAAAACGCTGCTACTGAAGACTCCAAAAATTATGATGTATTAATAATAGATGTACAAGGTAGGGATAGTAAAAACTTAAGAACTTCTTTATTAATAGCGGATATAATATATGTTCCTTTTACTCCTCAAAATGATATTGAAACAATAGAAGAGCTGGCCGAACTATTAGATGATTCTTGACCTTTTGAGTATCTTTTTGGTAAATCTCCTCCTGCTGAAATAGAAATAGTTGCATTTTCTAACGTCATCCATTTGACCCCTTCCCTTTGTGAACCATCAAAACTCAATAACTTATCACGATAATAATTATACTGCTTTTTACGAGCTGATAATAACACATGGTACGTTCAAAATAACGTAGTAAATGAATAATTGTCCTGGCTAATAGTAATAAGGTCACATTATAATTTAAAAAGATTTAGGTTGGAGCACTTGTTGCTTCATCAAGAAGTAATATCTCGGGTTGATAAAGAAGTGCTCTTGCAATTGCGATTCTCTGTTTTTGTCCACCCGATATTCTAACTCCTTTTTCACCGATTTCAACATCCCTAGAGCGTTCTAAAGGGCGTTTATGGTAAGGGCTAGCAAGCTGCACAACCGCCTTATGTAATTCCTGAAGATATTCAGTTTTTTCTGCTCCTACATCTATCCATCTATTGTAGCCGAAAATGGTATATTACTTTTAGGTAAAACCGGTTCAGGGAAAAGCACCTTGGCGCACGTTTTAGTCCAAGTGATCATTCCTAATTACATTTAGATAAGTAGAAGTTAAAGGAAAAGCTCCATCTGGTAGGCCCGCGCTATTTACTTGCATTAAATAAAAATCTTTTTTAGTAATTCCTAATTTTCGACTAGCCTCATTTACATCCAAGGTAAACCATATATTATTTTTTTTATCATTATCAGGTATAAAAATTCTCTTTTCTTCTCCAGGCATCCGTTTTCATGCCAGACCACATCCCCAATAGTATTTGGAATTTCATCAGGTAAAAATTTCTTATTTACTAGGTCAAATATTCTGAACTTGTGGAGGCAAGAAGACCAAAGGATCATGCAGTGATTGCAGAAGTAGAAGGGCGTATTGAGTTTGGTAAAGATTATAAGTCAAAAAGAAGGGTTATTTTACACTCTTCTGATGGTTCTGAGCCAATTGAATATTTCTGTTATTGTCTCCTGGTCCATAGGTCCAGGCCTATGGACCAGGAGAGCCACCGGCCGTCCGAGCCATAAGTGACACTAGCATAGAAAAATTAAAAACTCCAGCAAAAATTATTGTTCCAAAGCTAAAATAGCTTTTGTTTATAAAATGCCCCGCGCGGGGCAAAAATAAATTTTATTCAGGAGTTTCGCACTTGGAAGAAAATATGTTAAATTAGAAAAAAATATTTTTAGTAAAGAATGTCAAGATCAAAGTGTAGTGATATTGAAAAATCCCAAGATACTGTTGATCTAATTAAAAATTCCCTACTTTCACCATCTGGCGCCGGTAAATTAGCAGAAATAACCTTAGAAAATCATGTTAAGAACTAATTTGTCAGTTTCAGTATTTCGACTTGCTACCTCTTTCTGCTTTTAAAAAGTGGTTAAATCTTAAGACTCCTTCAGAAGAAATAAATTTTTATCCTGCAAGAGTATTAATGCAAGACTTTACTGGGGTCCCTGTTGCCAAATAAGTATACCTACCAAGGGTAGAGCAAAACCAAAAGTAATAAACTGTAAAATATCCGTAAAGGTAACTGATCTAATTCCTCCAAAAGCAGAGTATAAAGTTATTATACTTCCAAAGGATTAGCAGCAGCAGTTACTCATATGATTTCCCATTCGTTTAGTAAAATTTGTTTGTTTTACACTGCTGGTAATTTTTATAGCTTAGGTAGGACTTACTACCTGACTGACCTTACGGGAATAAACAAAATCATGCCCAAAACTAGCGCAATTTTTCTTACAATCAATAAATTATGATTACAAAGATATCGATTATTTGGCTTTTACTAATGGACCAGGAAGTTTTACGGGAATTAGGATTGGAGGGATTTCTTAGATAAAGCCATAGTCGATTATAACAATTATTTCGGTACAAGCTACGACACCAGTTCCAATAAGTTTGAAAATTATTATAAAGATATTTCACAGCGCATGAAAAACCGGGAAATTGATTTGCTAATCGTCGTAAATATGTTTCTAACGGGATTTGATGAATGAGCATATTGTCTACTTCATCCAGTATTACTGTCCCAAATACTCTGCCGTTTCTTGTACGCAATCCTTCTGATTCATCTCGCAGATAATCGAATTGGAAATTTGCTATACTGCCATAAACCGGATTAGTGGCTCCCATTATTTTTGCACCAGTGCATAGCCAATACACAATATGGTCAAGCATAAGTATTATTTACGAAAAAATATTCTATTGTTTTGCAGAACGGTTTGATAATTACATATTAATAAATTCAAGTATAGGACCTACAATCATTAGCGGCATAAACATTATTGCACCGACAATTAATACTCATATTTACATACAAAACCAAAACGTTTCGATGGATGAGTTTCATGCAAACTTTTTCCGATAATAGCTTCGAACCATCCGGCTTTTCTGTTTCTACCCTCTCTAGCATGAATATAACCGCCATCTATTCCTATAGTTAAAGGCGAATTTGGATGTGGAAATGGCAAAACCTCTGGTATTGTTCCATTCTTAAAAGTCCAAGATTCTATGACCCTAGCAATTTCTCAGGGGTCTTTGAGGCGAGGTAGTGCAGCAGTTTATTTACCTATTGATCATCCGGAAATTGAAGAGTTTATTGACTTGCGTCGTCCTACCGGAGGAGATATCCCTTTGTAAAAGTGGTATGTAAGTCTGTTTAATTCCCTTAGTGCATCATGAGCATTTAGTCCTGGGCGGGCTCCATATGAGTACTTTAAGAATATAGGTTCAAATATACAGTTTAATATCTTACTTACAAGCATTAGTTAGTACTAATGCTTATACCTTGAAAACTACATATTATTCTGGGTGTAAGCTAAAAATTTATGTTGTTTTAATTAGAATATCGTGAAGTTCCGGAACTTCAGAGTTATGACGCCGCCTGGATTGCGGGAGCCTCCCGTATAGGCGTAATGGCACGTATTGTAGACTACCATAACATCAAAAAAAGTACTTTATCGTCTGTTTATCCCACATTATTTTTTAAAAAACTATAGTTAGTTATTGTTGGTTCTCCCCTGAAATTTACTGCATTATTAAACTTATTGCAAAGAAGGAACTATTGAAAGCTACATTGGTAAAGAAAAATCTGGAACCCATGAAATAGTCAAAGAAAGTGAAAATGGAAAATTTGCAAAAACTATATTGCAGGCCAAAAATGCGCCAAATTTACCAAGTTTTAAATTGAGGATACCATCTAGGCAGGAGGGACATTTTTTATTTTTTTCGATAATCTTAAGATCTACCAGCACCAATGGTCTACCTATGGACCTATACATAGCTTGGTGCTATGCACGCAGTGTAAGTTTCATAGTAATAAATAAATTATAGTTTAGTTAAAGCTTTTGTTTGCATTTATTAGGAATTTCATGTTTTTTATAAATAATACAACTAAAAAGGGAAAGAAAAAATAGCATCAAGATTCCCATTTAAGTTTGCTTTTATAGAAGTAATAGAAGATTCCGGATTATCAAGATCTAATAAAGCTCTCGCTGAAATAGCTTCTACAGCATGTTTTGATGCATCAAGCTTGGAATATTCCGTTGAAAATAATGAATATTCAATGGGAACAGCAGTAAAGAGATCCACTTCTATGGGTGAGCTATATAAAAAAGGAGAGTCATTCGGTATAGCTGGTATTCAAGTAAATGGTATGGATGTTGATGCGGTTTATAATGCTGCGGTTTGCGACCGTTTTTTGCCACAAACTTGAATACCGTAACCCAACCGTATCCACGTAGGTGAATCTTTAGCCCCTCATCGGGAATCTCCAAACTTTCCAAGCTAACATTACGATTAACTTTCCTATTCTTAAACAAAAATTCCTTACTCCTATACTGAAAGGGTTTTTTATTCCATCCCATACGTACTGCCTCGCAATGTAATGGAAATATACTCACAAATCTCCACTATAATCACTTTTTGTTTTGCCCTGATCCTTTTAAAAGCAATTATTATTTCTGGGTTATGTATATTATTTGGATTTAATGGAAATACGATATTGATACTGGTAATCGTCACTTTCAGGACCAATATCCTACGATCTTAAGATCTTAATGTCTGACATGGCCTGTTTGCTATCAATTCAAATCATTTTGATAGCAAACTAAGTCCTCTACTGACTTGGAATAATATCTGCATTTTATTTCGCTTATTCAGCTGTTTCCGTAGATATTCTCTTAGCCCTTTGAGCTTTTCGGTAAAGCGGATACCGGATTCTTATTCAAAGGGCTGCTTACAAGATATACATTGGCCTGCGGGTATGATTGGTTATTTTCCTTCCTATTTTGCTTTTTTTTGAAAGTCGCTTAACATTCCGTATAACACAAATACTGGATCTTCCGTGTCACCTTCTATTGGTCGTCCTTTTTTTTAAGCATCAATTATCGTTGTGCGTGTTTCTGTTATGTTAAAATCCTTTCCTGTTTCTCTAAGAGTTTTCATATCTCTTAAATTGCTCCTTAAAGATTTTTTTGTGCGAGTGATTTTGTCTCCTAACTCACGGAATTCTTGACTACGCTCGAGATTCTCTATTTCTTCTTTCACTTGCTTTATTTTCCTTTTATACCATCTACTTTTTTCTGCGCTTCAGATTTTTCCGATTCAGATGCTGTAAGAATTTTATCATCCAAGGAAAATTATTTGGAGAAAAAAATGAAACCGTATAGCGATCTTGCAAAAATCATTCACCGTGAAGGATACATATTCATTGTTATTTTTGCCGTAATAAATTTTGTATTAGGTTCTTTTAGACTATCTTTTGAGTTTATTTCAGTTAATTTTCCGTCTTTTAAAAGGTATTCTCTATCTACAAGCAAATTGATGTTGTGGTCTTCTGTTACTATAATTGTAGTAGTCTGATTATTAATTAAATGGAGGAATTTAATTAATAAATTATACCCTTCCTTTTGATATTTTTTGATGCAAATAAAAGAGGTTTTATTTTCATATTTTTCTAAAACAAACTACTACTCTTTATTACTAGCAACAATTTTTGCTTGCTTTTCGTTATTTGAATTTCTATTTTTCTGTAAATTACCTCTCCTTCTGTTAATTCTTTTCCTTGATTTTACCCCATGCTTATTCCTGTCATTAAGTAATGGTTCTGATATATTTACTTCTTGATGACCATTAGCTTGCGCAATATCATTATTTTTGGCAATCTCATTTGCTAAAGTTTCTTACCAACTTTCTCTTTTCTCTTCAAACTATTAACTTACCTGGTAACTCTATAGAAATGTCAGATGATGAGGGTGATCCTTGTCTTAATAACTTCATCTTCGACAACTAGCTTAACTGCAATATTTGTCCAACCTAATGAATTACATGTAAATCTTATTAACAAATATTTGGATGGTGCAAAATTTGATTTTATATTTAGCTCGGAAAGGCTTAAGAGTTTTGCAGTAAGCGATCTAGCTCTTGCTAAATCCAAATTCTCAGAATACGATTGATCTTTACAAAATTTTTGCATAAATTCATTAACATTAGCAAGATAAATTCGGTAATCATTCAAGTCATTAATCAGATTGGTCAAAATAACTTTTTCTCAATTCTTTACCTGTGGATGCTAAAATGATTTGAATTGATAGCAAACTAAAGCACGAGTACATATCTGTATGGAGTGGGCCATTTACCGACTGAATGGTAAATGGTGGAACATCTGGTTCCTGGTTCACTGAATCCCCGGTTGTAGTGGTGACTTCTGAAGGTCACGCCTGGTTCGCCTTATGGTCTCTCAAGTACGATCCAGTCGGCGGCTCTACTTAATCGGGCTCTGGCACAACAACCGGTATCTTTTGATACCACCCTTCGTGGGTAACATATACAACACATGTATGCAAATTAGATAGAGTAAAGTACACGGGTACTTAGTCCAAGGTAGTGTCGAGCCGACTTCGGTCTCTAGGCGGCCGTCCTCGCACCTATCATGTCGTGATACCGATGCGCAGTACAGGTCTCACTGGATTCCGATCTCAAGTGTGAGTACCTTCGTAGTAATGTTCTAAATATCGTGTCATCCGTGATATTAATGGATGCAATGCATGTAATATGCAAATGTTCTAATATCGATATTCGGTTGCCGACCCAACCACCGCGATCATGGCCTTCTCGCATACGCGTATGGTTTATGACGTAAATGAGGTAATAATATTTAAAGTATTATTGCATGATATAAAATGCCAATGGATAGATCGCGCATTAATTATCGGCCTCGAGTCAAACATGTTGACCGACAGCACAATGTCGTAGATGATAATGCGACATGCCTGATTAGCTAGATATACTCGAGTATATCATGCTAATATGATTGTATTATGCTTCATAATGTTCGAATGCATTGCGGCCTATTTCAGTGCAACCGGTGATCGAACCAGCATACAACAACTATCCCCCCTCCCGTATGCAGCATCCTTGCTGCATCAGACAGCATCGACTGCAGAGATCATTGGGTCTGCGTGGCACGTAGACGAGCTTCCTCCAATAGGGGCTTCATTTCCGGTGAGAAGTTACGCATCGGCTCCCACGAATTATGCTCGCTAGAATAGCCAGTCCACTTGACCAGATATTCGTGCACCTTCCGCTTTCATCGTTGTCGACCTATATCGCTCCACATCATACACTTTTTGCTTGCCTGCGATCCAGGTCTTGGGACCGGGGTCCATTACTGCAGGGGTATCGGTGTTGTTTGTAATGGGCTCCGTGCCGTGATAAGGACGGATGAGTGAAATATGAAATGTGGGATGGATATTCATGTCAGAGGGTAGGGATAGCTCCACAGCTACATTCCCTACCATGCAAACAACGGGATATGGACCAATCCAGCGAGGTAGCAATTTGTGGGAACCGTCGGCGAGCGAACGCAAGTTCTTAGTGCTCAATAATACCATTTGTCCCACCGAAAATGTTACGTCTTGTTTGGATTTATTATAATAGTCCGTCGTCCGTTGTTGTGCCGCGTCCAAACATGCCTTCGCGTCTGTCATGCGGGATAGGAACGACTTGGCAAAGGTTTTAGCCGCAGGAATATTTATCTCCAACTCTCGCCACACGGGTAGCGCAGGATGGAATCCATAATTCAGAAAGAAAGGGCCTGTTGAGTGGTTAACAGCGTTGTTAAGTGCGAATTCTGCCGAAGTCAGGAATGTATCCCAAACAGAGGGTGTGCGTCCCACAAAATTCCTCAACATGTCACCCAGCGTGCGATTTGTGCGTTCGGTTTGCCCATCGGATTGTGGATGATATGCTGTGCTCAAATGAACGCGCATACTGACGAGTTGACAAAGCGCTTCCCAAAACTTAGACATGAATTGACCGCCGCGATCGGATATCACATTTTTAGGAACTCCATGCAATCGTACCACGTTATCGAAAAATAATCGTGCTGTTTGCTCAGCGGTGCAAGACGAGGTGCAGGGGGCTAAGTGAACCATTTTGGTCAATCAATCGACCACAACGAACACCGAGTCGTATCCCCCCTCAGTTTTGGGCAGCGCGACTACGAAGTCCATTGAAACACTTTCCCAAGGGGCATCTGGTATAGGTAAAGGTTGTAATAAACCCTGGCCCTTACCGGATAGTGCTTTATTGCGGTGACATAAACTGCACCTTTGCACGAAGTTTTCCGCATCCTTCACCACGCGCGGCCACCAGAACGAGCGTCGTATGAGCTCTGCCAGACGCGTACTTCCAGGATGTCCTGCTAACGGGTCCTCGTGGAACCGTGCAAAAATATCGTAGCGCAAAGCGTCGTCGTTCGGCACGACAATTTGTGTGGTCGAACCATCTTTCTGTAGCCACAAATCGTTGCGCTTGTGCAAATGTTCCACATTACTTGGTGAAGCAAACCATGGATCGGCCTGATATGCCATCTTAAGTCGTTGCGCGAGATCCGCTGCTATCGGCACCTCCTGACTGCGCGAACAAGTAACCGGTGCTGCCAGAATCGCAGCATGCAATGATGGATGTCGACTGAGGGCGTCAGCAATATTAATTCTGCCGGCGATATACTCCCACGTACAGTCAAAACGAGATAGATATTCCATCCACCGGGCTTGTCGTCGGTTAAGCGTGGGGACACTCTGCAAGAATGTCAGCGGTTTGTGGTCAGTCTTCAGCGTAAAAGGGCGGCCTTCGAGGTAACAGCGCCACTCCTTCAAAGCATGTAGAGCTGCCAACAGCTCCTGCTCTCTGGTTGTATATCGGGTCTCCGCACCGGAGAACTTCTTACTCGTGAAGGCGATCGGTCGTCCTTCCTGCAACAATACAGCGCCGCTTCCATGCAAGGAAGCATCCGATACAACTTCAACACGGAATGGCAACGAGTGATCAGGGAAAGAGAGGGTAACGTCGTCGGCGACGATTTGCTTGAGCTCTTCGAATGCCCGCTGACACGAGGGTGTCCAGGCTTCGAGGGAAGCGAAACCTCCTTTCTTCGTCAAATTCGTAAGCGGGGCTGCAATAATGGAGTATTTGTTAATAAACTTACGGAAGTAGTTGGTCAAACCCAAGAACTGGCGTAGTTTGGTGAGGTTCTGTGGCGCGGGCCACTCGCGAACCACAGCTACTTTCCGTGGATCCATCCTTATTCCAGTGGCCGACACGATGTGGCCCAAATACTCCACTTGAGGCTGCTCCCAAAAACACTTGGCGCGTTTAGCAAACAATTGCTCCCGCTTCATCACCTCAAGCACGAGCTTGAGATGCTTCAGGTGCTCCTCGCGCGTCTTGGAATATATTAAAATATCATCCAAATAACAAACGACGAACCTGTCAATATACGGTCTGAACATGCGATCCATCACTGCTTGAAATGTGGCGGGCGCATTAGTAAGTCCAAACAACAAGACCGTGTACTCGAAGTGACCAAAGTCCGGAAAGCGGTTTTAAGAATATCAGAGGCAGCAATGCGTATCTGATTATACCCTTGTTGAAGGTCAATCGAGGAAAAATAAGCTGAGCCCTTCAGCTTACCGAGCAGGTCATCGACGTGCGGCAAAGGGTAGCGATTTTTAATTGTGGTCGCATTCAAGCCCCGATAATCAATGCACGTCCGCAACGTCCCATCCTTCTTACCGACAAACAATATCGGCGCAGAATATGGCGATGTGCTGGGGCGAATCATACCCTTTGCGAGCAGATCCCCCACTTGCCGCTTCACTTCATCTAGCTCCAACGGGCTTAACCTGTACATAGGTCGTGAAACGGGTTGTGCTCCGGGCACAAGAGGGATCGTATGGTCAACAGGTCGCATAGGTGGGAGCCCTGGGATGTCGCCAAAGACATCAGCATATTTATGCAGGAGGGCTTCGACCTCAAGATCCTTCACGGTGGACTGCACGGTGGTAGCATTCGATTGCACCCGTTGTTGTACGCCAGTTCGATCACCGTTTGCACCGAAATAGGCCGCAATGCATTCGAACACTATGAAGCATAATACAATCATATTAGCATGATATACTCGAATATATCTAGCTAAACAGGCATGTCGCATTATCATTTACGACATCGTGCTGTCGGTCAACATGTTTGACTTGAGGCTGATAATTAATGCGCGATCTATCCATTGGCAATTTATATCACGTAATAATACTTTAAATATTATTACCTCATTTACGTCATTAACGTCATTTACGTCATAAACCATACGCGTATGCAAGAAGGCGACGATCGCGATGGTTGGGTCGGCAACTGAATATGGATATTCGGTCCTTTGCATATTGCATGCGTTGCATTCAACAATATCACGGATGACACGCTATTTAGAACAGTACTATGAAGGTACTCACACTTGAGATCAGAATCCAGTGAGACCTGTACTGCGCATCGGTATCACGACGTGGTAGGTGCGAGGACGGCCGCCTAGAGACCAAAGTCGGCTCGACGCTACTTTGGACTAAGTACTCGTGTACTTAACATAATCTAATTCGGATATATAAGTTTCATGCATTTATATTCGGCCTGAGCTATTCCAGCATAGCATCTTCAGCCGGATGATGAACATTGCCCGCAGGGTCTGACGGCCGACTACCAATTTGTAATCGAAGGCTATTGTAAGTTGAATCTTTCCTTGCTGTTGAGTCTTCCGCTGTCACTTTACTCGCATTGAATCGCCTTGCTGTTCGTAAGCTCGGTATGCACTCAGCTAACATCCAGACGTGCAGATCTAATGCATGATTGAAGAAGGAAGGATACAACAAACTTGGTATCGAGACGGGTAAATTCACGACTGTCTCATTGTCCCTCATCGGAAGTAGGTTCTCGCGATGGTGAGCGACGACGACACGCGCCGCAGCCCTTTAGACACCTTCGCTGAGGATCTTGGCCGCGCCGTCCTGGACGCCGCCGCTTCCGGTTTGTAATCCTAGATATCTGTTGGTAACTAGTTGCTGCACTCTCGTTGCGAGCTTGCACTGTGAGCCGCAGCTGAGCGTACGCCAACACTAAACACTGTGTTGGCCGGACAATACCTAAATTCGGACCAGATTAAAGCCTTGATTCAGAAGACTACTGAGATAAGAGACGGCCTTACAGATTACGTCGCTTTCCTTCTCGAGTTACTCAGGAGTTCTGTCGGTACACGAGTAATCGAAAATTCCTCTTGCGTTACCTGTTCACAGATCTTTTAGTAAATTCCTGTTCACCCGTATAAGTTCGTGCCTTATGTCGGGACGCAAAGATAGTTCCTATCTGGGCACCGCCAGCCAGCCCGATGGCGGTCTTGCCTCTAGAACTGCTTTTGCTGATCCCGATACCGTCGGGACTTGTATTATGTCTGATCCCATTGTTCTTCAGACCCCTTCACACTTAATTGTACCACTGTTGGCAGTGGCTACAACTAGTGAAGGAGTTGGAGCACAACGGGCCCCGGTAACACCCGCGGTTCAAGAACCCCTCGGAATACCGGAGGTAATGAAGTTGACTATCCCCGTGCCTAAGCTCAATATTTCCGCTGACGAAAAGGCAAAGAATTCAGGGCATAGCGTCACGGATAGGACACGGGCTTACGTTTGCGACGCTAGGCAATATCTGCAAGCGGTGCACGGCGGGGGATGCGACTCTATTAAATGCCTGTTCGTTGGGAATACCCTCGAGGGTGCCGCAAAGGATTGGTATGACAAATGGACCACCGCTAGAGGCAAGTACACATTTGATAACCTGATCGATGCTCTCCTCCCCCGCTTTGCTACGGAAGTTCGCTCGTGTAGCAATGAGGCTCGTAAGATGCTGGCACAAGGCACGTACCATATGCGTCCACACGAGACCATTCCTGCTTATCAGTCCTGTTTCGAGGCATTGAGAACTCCTATCGTTACCTTTCCTGAGGAGGATCGTATCTTCTGGTTTCATCGTGGTCTCACTGAATCCCTTGCGCGGTGGTGTGCCACTGATCTCAGTGGAATTCCATTTCAATCTTATGATGCTTTAGTAGCTTTTGCTAGAGGTGCAGAAGTTCGGAATTTAGCTGGAAAGGACGCTAAGCAAATTAATCCTTGTATTCACGCGATGCGAGCGCAGGAACCACCTTTGGAGTCGACACCGAAGGACCATGGTTCCGATCGTCAACGCCCCACGGTGGCCATGAATACGGTTCGAAAGGAAAGACGGTATGATAATCGCGGACGCCAAAGCCCAAGCAATCGTGGGTCTGCGGGAGCTGGGCCGAGCTCGGGCCATGCGAAAGGATAGCGAAGGGGGAGCACGCCGTCTGTAGCTGCAATGCAGAACGCGGCTCCTAGCGTCAAAAAGCCCCGGACAGAGGATCCCTATATGCAAAAGTGGGAATGCCGACGGTCGGAGTTTGATCATCGAAAGTTCGCTAATCTTTGCTTGAGGTGTGCGGGAGAGCACCCTACTCGCGACTGCTCTCTATTACCACCTTTCGTGCCTAAGACGACTTAGGAAGTTGCCCGGGATGTGGAGGAAGGGACTTCTCCCGGGATTGAAGAAAGTGAACGTGGCCGCTGGCCGTCGTTGCGTCCGGCTGTAAAGGCTCTTTTACCTTCCGTCTTTGGACAAATAGAACACGTTATCGGACGACGTTTTTTGCTCGACGGGCGCACGGGACTAAACCACTTTGACCCGTTGTGTAATTTATTTGCACCACGCTGCCCTCTTTCTTCCCTCGACTTGGCCGGCCACGTTACGCTATTTATCCCTTCATCTTCCCGTGAGCTGTGCGAGCAGCTCACCAGGTATAAGAGGTACCGCCGTCAAAATTCGGACACTGCGGCTTGCGTATAGATTCCCTCTTTTAGCCAACGTAAAGTGGCGTCTCTGTTGGAGGGTATGCAATGTGTCCTCCGATTCGAGTTGGGCACCGCTTTGTTTAATGGTGTAGATGTGACGGGTAAACCAACGGTACTGCCTAAGCTATCTTATACTGTTGAAGTTTGGTTTGAGGCCCCTCTTTTAAGTCCTACCAGGTTCGAACCTGCTATAGGATCACTTTTGCTTTCCACGGAGTCGACTCCGACAGGGAATCGTGTCCCTATTATTGAAATCGGCCTCGGAGGTCGACTGATGAAGGCGCTCGTGGATACTGGCGCCAGCGACCACTTCATCTCGGCAAAGGAGGTGAATGCTTTGGGGTTGACCCCTCAGTCGTCTGATTGTGCACAGGTTACCCTCGCTGATGGAGGTAAGCATCCCATCGTGGGCAGGATCACCCTGAGCCTATCGATAGGCCCTCTGCGTGTTAGGGCCCAGCCGTATGTGCTACAAGGTCTCTTGGAGACGGCACAATACATTTTGGGTGCCGCAACATTACGACAGTACCGCGCGCACATCGATATGGAGTCCACCACACTTAGTTTGTGCAAAGGGAACCTATCGACTAAGGTACCTTTCCTGTCGTACCAAGATGTCACACCAGAGGAGGGCGGAACTGTTGTGGAGCCTGAGGTTAATTCCGCTTTGGCGGCGATCGTCAGCGGAAATCAAGAACCCAAGCTAATTGGGCTCAAAGAAACCAATCGGATGATATGGAAAGGCGCCCATGTGTTGCTTGTGAGGCCACGGGTGCAATCGAATGCTACCACCGCGCAGTCCACCATGAAGGATCTTGAGGTCGAAGCCCTCCTGCATAAATATGCTGATGTCTTTGGCGACATCCCAGGGCTCCCACCTATGCGACCTGTTGACCATACGATCCCTCTTGTGCCCAGAGCACAACCTGTTTCACGACCTATGTACAGGTTAAGCCCGTTGGAGCTAGATGAAGTGAAGCGGCAAGTGGGGGATCTGCTCGCAAAGGGTATGATTCGGCCCAGCACATCACCATATTCTGCGCCGATATTGTTTGTCGGTAAGAAGGATGGGACGTTGCGGACGTGCATTGATTATCGGGGCTTGAATGCGACCACAATTAAAAATCGCTACCCTTTGCCGCACGTCGATGACCTGCTCGGTAAGCTGAAGGGCTCAGCTTATTTTTCCTCGATTGACCTTCAACAAGGGTATAATCAGATACGCATTGCTGCCTCTGATATTCTTAAAACCGCTTTCCGGACTTTGGTCACTTCGAGTACACGGTCTTGTCGTTTGGACTTACTAATGCGCCCGCCACATTTCAAGCAGTGATGGATCGCATGTTCAGACCGTATATTGACAGGTTCGTCGTTTGTTATTTGGATGATATTTTAATATATTCCAAGACGCGCGAGGAGCACCTGAAGCATCTCAAGCTCGTGCTTGAGGTGATGAAGCGGGAGCAATTGTTTGCTAAACGCGCCAAGTGTTTTTGGGAGCAGCCTCAAGTGGAGTATTTGGGCCACATCGTGTCGGCCACTGGAATAAGGATGGATCCACGGAAAGTAGCTGTGGTTCGCGAGTGGCCCGCGCCACAGAACCTCACCAAACTACGCCAGTTCTTGGGTTTGACCAACTACTTCCGTAAGTTTATTAACAAATACTCCATTATTGCAGCCCCGCTTACGAATTTGACGAAGAAAGGAGGTTTCGCTTCCCTCGAAGCCTGGACACCCTCGTGTCAGCGGGCATTCGAAGAGCTCAAGCAAATCGTCGCCGACGACGTTACCCTCTCTTTCCCTGATCACTCGTTGCCATTCCGTGTTGAAGTTGTATCGGATGCTTCCTTGCATGGAAGCGGCGCTGTATTGTTGCAGGAAGGACGACCGATCGCCTTCACGAGTAAGAAGTTCTCCGGTGCGGAGACCCGATATACAACCAGAGAGCAGGAGCTGTTGGCAGCTCTACATGCTTTGAAGGAGTGGTGCTGTTACCTCGAAGGCCGCCCTTTTACGCTGAAGACTGACCACAAACCGCTGACATTCTTGCAGAGTGTCCCCACGCTTAACCGACGACAAGCCCAGTGGATGGAATATCTATCTCGTTTTGACTGTACGTGGGAGTATATCGCCGGCAGAATTAATATTGCTGACGCCCTCAGTCGACATCCATCATTGCATGCTGCGATTCTGGCAGCACCGGTTACTCGTTCGCGCAGTCAGGAGGTGCCGATAGCAGCGGATGTCGCGCAACGACTTAAGATGGCATATCAGGCCGATCCATGGTTTGCTTCACCAAGTAATGTGGAACATTTGCACAAGCGCAACGATTTGTGGCTACAGAAAGATGGTTCGACCACACAAATTGTCGTGCCGAACGACGACGCTTTGCGCTACGATATTTTTGCACGGTTCCACGAGGACCCGTTAGCAGGACATCCTGGAAGTACGCGTCTGGCAGAGCTCATACGACGCTCGTTCTGGTGGCCGCGCGTGGTGAAGGATGCGGAAAACTTCGTGCAAAGGTGCAGTTTATGTCACCGCAATAAAGCACTATCCGGTAAGGGCCAGGGTTTATTACAACCTTTACCTATACCAGATGCCCCTTGGGAAAGTGTTTCAATGGACTTCGTAGTCGCGCTGCCCAAAACTGAGGGGGGATACGACTCGGTGTTCGTTGTGGTCGATTGATTGACCAAAATGGTTCACTTAGCCCCCTGCACCTCGTCTTGCACCGCTGAGCAAACAGCACGATTATTTTTCGATAACGTGGTACGATTGCATGGAGTTCCTAAAAATGTGATATCCGATCGCGGCGGTCAATTCATGTCTAAGTTTTGGGAAGCGCTTTGTCAACTCGTCAGTATGCGCGTTCATTTGAGCACAGCATATCATCCACAATCCGATGGGCAAACCGAACGCACAAATCGCACGCTGGGTGACATGTTGAGGAATTTTGTGGGACGCACACCCTCTGTTTGGGATACATTCCTGACTTCGGCAGAATTCGCACTTAACAACGCTGTTAACCACTCAACAGGTCAAAGCCCTTTCTTTCTGAATTATGGATTCCATCCTGCGCTACCCGTGTGGCGAGAGTTGGAGATAAAAATTCCTGCGGCTAAAACCTTTGCCAAGTCGTTCCTATCCTGCATGACAGACACGAATGCATGCTTGGACGCGGCACAACAACGGACGACGGACTATTATAATAAATCCAAGCGAGACGTAACATTTTCGGTGGGACAAATGGTATTATTGAGCACTAAGAACTTGCGTTCGCTCGCCGACGGTTCCCACAAATTGTTACCTCGCTGGATTGGTCCATATCCCGTTGTTTGCATGGTAGGGAATGTAGCTGTGGAGCTATCCAGCAACGGGCTATGGACTATTATAACAAGTCCAAAAAGGACGTCACGTTCACTAAGGGCCAGCTGGTTATGTTGAGCACAAAAAACCTTCGTTCCCTGGCTGATGGGTCTCACAAGTTATTACCGCACTTTGAGGGGCCTTATCCTGTCGTACGCATGGTAGGGTCGGTGGCTGTAGAGTTACAACTCCCATCTGACCTACGCATTCATCCCACATTTCATGTATCTCTCCTACGTCCATATCGGGGTACTCTGCCTGAGGCTAATGATAGCATCCCTCCTGTTACGGAAGCTAATCCCTCTACCTGGTTATCGGGTAAGCAGACCCTGTATGCTGTCGAACGTATCCTAGATTACCATGCACGACGTGTTGGCAAGGTTAGGCGTAAGCACAATGTACATGAGTACCTGGTTAAATGGTCTGGGTATTCATCTGAGCACAATAGCTGGGAACCTGCACGTAACTTCACCCCTGACATGAAACCCCTGCTTGATGAAGCTAGGCTGCGGGCACAGTCTAAGGACGGACCTCTCTGACGCTGTCCTACCTCAACCTGTCTGCTCTCTTTTCATGCATCGGGACGCTGCATCCAGAGGGGGAACAATTGTTGTATCCTTAATGCATTTCGGTAAATCATTAAGATATAAGAATTATCTGTTCATTATTTTATAATATCATATATTTAATTATCAGATTAACTGTTTCATGTTTCCATCTGGCATTCGATTTGTGGATTTGGTCTCGGCTGCCGACGACCAATTCTAACCGACTTCCTGAAACATCCGAACCTGAAGTTACTCCATAACCTGTATGGAGTGGGCCATTTACCGACTGAATGGTAAATGGTGGAACATCTGGTTCCTGGTTCACTGAATCCCCGGTTGTAGTGGTGACTTCTGAAGGTCACGCCTGGTTCGCCTTATGGTCTCTCAAGTACGATCCAGTCGGCGGCTCTACTTAATCGGGCTCTGGCACAACAACCGGTATCTTTTGATACCACCCTTCGTGGGTAACATATACAACACATGTATGCAAATTAGATAGAGTAAAGTACACGGGTACTTAGTCCAAGGTAGTGTCGAGCCGACTTCGGTCTCTAGGCGGCCGTCCTCGCACCTATCATGTCGTGATACCGATGCGCAGTACAGGTCTCACTGGATTCCGATCTCAAGTGTGAGTACCTTCGTAGTAATGTTCTAAATATCGTGTCATCCGTGATATTAATGGATGCAATGCATGTAATATGCAAAGGTTCTAATATCGATATTCAGTTGCCGACCCAACCACCGCGATCATGGCCTTCTCGCATACGCGTATGGTTTATGACGTAAATGAGGTAATAATATTTAAAGTATTATTACATGATATAAAATGCCAATGGATAGATCACGCATTAATTATCGGCCTCGAGTCAAACATGTTGACCGACAGCACAATGTCGTAGATGATAATGCGACATGCCTGATTAGCTAGATATACTCGAGTATATCATGCTAATATGATTGTATTATGCTTCATAATGTTCGAATGCATTGCGGCCTATTTCAGTGCAACCGGTGATCGAACCAGCATACAACAACTATCCCCCCTCCCGTATGCAGCATCCTTGCTGCATCAGACAGCATCGACTGCAGAGATCATTGGGTCTGCGTGGCACGTAGACGAGCTTCCTCCAATAGGGGCTTCATTTCCGGTGAGAAGTTACGCATCGGCTCCCACGAATTATGCTCGCTAGAATAGCCAGTCCACTTGACCAGATATTCGTGCACCTTCCGCTTTCATCGTTGTCGACCTATATCGCTCCACATCATACACTTTTTGCTTGCCTGCGATCCAGGTCTTGGGACCGGGGTCCATTACTGCAGGGGTATCGGTGTTGTTTGTAATGGGCTCCGTGCCGTGATAAGGACGGATGAGTGAAATATGAAATGTGGGATGGATATTCATGTCAGAGGGTAGGGATAGCTCCACAGCTACATTCCCTACCATGCAAACAACGGGATATGGACCAATCCAGCGAGGTAGCAATTTGTGGGAACCGTCGGCGAGCGAACGCAAGTTCTTAGTGCTCAATAATACCATTTGTCCCACCGAAAATGTTACGTCTTGTTTGGATTTATTATAATAGTCCGTCGTCCGTTGTTGTGCCGCGTCCAAACATGCCTTCGCGTCTGTCATGCGGGATAGGAACGACTTGGCAAAGGTTTTAGCCGCAGGAATATTTATCTCCAACTCTCGCCACACGGGTAGCGCAGGATGGAATCCATAATTCAGAAAGAAAGGGCCTGTTGAGTGGTTAACAGCGTTGTTAAGTGCGAATTCTGCCGAAGTCAGGAATGTATCCCAAACAGAGGGTGTGCGTCCCACAAAATTCCTCAACATGTCACCCAGCGTGCGATTTGTGCGTTCGGTTTGCCCATCGGATTGTGGATGATATGCTGTGCTCAAATGAACGCGCATACTGACGAGTTGACAAAGCGCTTCCCAAAACTTAGACATGAATTGACCGCCGCGATCGGATATCACATTTTTAGGAACTCCATGCAATCGTACCACGTTATCGAAAAATAATCGTGCTGTTTGCTCAGCGGTGCAAGACGAGGTGCAGGGGGCTAAGTGAACCATTTTGGTCAATCAATCGACCACAACGAACACCGAGTCGTATCCCCCCTCAGTTTTGGGCAGCGCGACTACGAAGTCCATTGAAACACTTTCCCAAGGGGCATCTGGTATAGGTAAAGGTTGTAATAAACCCTGGCCCTTACCGGATAGTGCTTTATTGCGGTGACATAAACTGCACCTTTGCACGAAGTTTTCCGCATCCTTCACCACGCGCGGCCACCAGAACGAGCGTCGTATGAGCTCTGCCAGACGCGTACTTCCAGGATGTCCTGCTAACGGGTCCTCGTGGAACCGTGCAAAAATATCGTAGCGCAAAGCGTCGTCGTTCGGCACGACAATTTGTGTGGTCGAACCATCTTTCTGTAGCCACAAATCGTTGCGCTTGTGCAAATGTTCCACATTACTTGGTGAAGCAAACCATGGATCGGCCTGATATGCCATCTTAAGTCGTTGCGCGAGATCCGCTGCTATCGGCACCTCCTGACTGCGCGAACAAGTAACCGGTGCTGCCAGAATCGCAGCATGCAATGATGGATGTCGACTGAGGGCGTCAGCAATATTAATTCTGCCGGCGATATACTCCCACGTACAGTCAAAACGAGATAGATATTCCATCCACCGGGCTTGTCGTCGGTTAAGCGTGGGGACACTCTGCAAGAATGTCAGCGGTTTGTGGTCAGTCTTCAGCGTAAAAGGGCGGCCTTCGAGGTAACAGCGCCACTCCTTCAAAGCATGTAGAGCTGCCAACAGCTCCTGCTCTCTGGTTGTATATCGGGTCTCCGCACCGGAGAACTTCTTACTCGTGAAGGCGATCGGTCGTCCTTCCTGCAACAATACAGCGCCGCTTCCATGCAAGGAAGCATCCGATACAACTTCAACACGGAATGGCAACGAGTGATCAGGGAAAGAGAGGGTAACGTCGTCGGCGACGATTTGCTTGAGCTCTTCGAATGCCCGCTGACACGAGGGTGTCCAGGCTTCGAGGGAAGCGAAACCTCCTTTCTTCGTCAAATTCGTAAGCGGGGCTGCAATAATGGAGTATTTGTTAATAAACTTACGGAAGTAGTTGGTCAAACCCAAGAACTGGCGTAGTTTGGTGAGGTTCTGTGGCGCGGGCCACTCGCGAACCACAGCTACTTTCCGTGGATCCATCCTTATTCCAGTGGCCGACACGATGTGGCCCAAATACTCCACTTGAGGCTGCTCCCAAAAACACTTGGCGCGTTTAGCAAACAATTGCTCCCGCTTCATCACCTCAAGCACGAGCTTGAGATGCTTCAGGTGCTCCTCGCGCGTCTTGGAATATATTAAAATATCATCCAAATAACAAACGACGAACCTGTCAATATACGGTCTGAACATGCGATCCATCACTGCTTGAAATGTGGCGGGCGCATTAGTAAGTCCAAACAACAAGACCGTGTACTCGAAGTGACCAAAGTCCGGAAAGCGGTTTTAAGAATATCAGAGGCAGCAATGCGTATCTGATTATACCCTTGTTGAAGGTCAATCGAGGAAAAATAAGCTGAGCCCTTCAGCTTACCGAGCAGGTCATCGACGTGCGGCAAAGGGTAGCGATTTTTAATTGTGGTCGCATTCAAGCCCCGATAATCAATGCACGTCCGCAACGTCCCATCCTTCTTACCGACAAACAATATCGGCGCAGAATATGGCGATGTGCTGGGCCGAATCATACCCTTTGCGAGCAGATCCCCCACTTGCCGCTTCACTTCATCTAGCTCCAACGGGCTTAACCTGTACATAGGTCGTGAAACAGGTTGTGCTCTGGGCACAAGAGGGATCGTATGGTCAACAGGTCGCATAGGTGGGAGCCCTGGGATGTCGCCAAAGACATCAGCATATTTATGCAGGAGGGCTTCGACCTCAAGATCCTTCATGGTGGACTGCGCGGTGGTAGCATTCGATTGCACCCGTTGTTGTACGCCAGTTCGATCACCGTTTGCACCGAAATAGGCCGCAATGCATTCGAACACTATGAAGCATAATACAATCATATTAGCATGATATACTCGAATATATCTAGCTAAACAGGCATGTCGCATTATCATTTACGACATCGTGCTGTCGGTCAACATGTTTGACTTGAGGCTGATAATTAATGCGCGATCTATCCATTGGCAATTTATATCACGTAATAATACTTTAAATATTATTACCTCATTTACGTCATTAACGTCATTTACGTCATAAACCATACGCGTATGCAAGAAGGCGACGATCGCGATGGTTGGGTCGGCAACTGAATATGGATATTCGGTCCTTTGCATATTGCATGCGTTGCATTCAACAATATCACGGATGACACGCTATTTAGAACAGTACTATGAAGGTACTCACACTTGAGATCAGAATCCAGTGAGACCTGTACTGCGCATCGGTATCACGACGTGGTAGGTGCGAGGACGGCCGCCTAGAGACCAAAGTCGGCTCGACGCTACTTTGGACTAAGTACTCGTGTACTTAACATAATCTAATTCGGATATATAAGTTTCATGCATTTATATTCGGCCTGAGCTATTCCAGCATAGCATCTTCAGCCGGATGATGAACATTGCCCGCAGGGTCTGACGGCCGACTACCAATTTGTAATCGAAGGCTATTGTAAGTTGAATCTTTCCTTGCTGTTGAGTCTTCCGCTGTCACTTTACTCGCATTGAATCGCCTTGCTGTTCGTAAGCTCGGTATGCACTCAGCTAACATCCAGACGTGCAGATCTAATGCATGATTGAAGAAGGAAGGATACAACAAACTTGGTATCGAGACGGGTAAATTCACGACTGTCTCATTGTCCCTCATCGGAAGTAGGTTCTCGCGATGGTGAGCGACGACGACACGCGCCGCAGCCCTTTAGACACCTTCGCTGAGGATCTTGGCCGCGCCGTCCTGGACGCCGCCGCTTCCGGTTTGTAATCCTAGATATCTGTTGGTAACTAGTTGCTGCACTCTCGTTGCGAGCTTGCACTGTGAGCCGCAGCTGAGCGTACGCCAACACTAAACACTGTGTTGGCCGGACAATACCTAAATTCGGACCAGATTAAAGCCTTGATTCAGAAGACTACTGAGATAAGAGACGGCCTTACAGATTACGTCGCTTTCCTTCTCGAGTTACTCAGGAGTTCTGTCGGTACACGAGTAATCGAAAATTCCTCTTGCGTTACCTGTTCACAGATCTTTTAGTAAATTCCTGTTCACCCGTATAAGTTCGTGCCTTATGTCGGGACGCAAAGATAGTTCCTATCTGGGCACCGCCAGCCAGCCCGATGGCGGTCTTGCCTCTAGAACTGCTTTTGCTGATCCCGATACCGTCGGGACTTGTATTATGTCTGATCCCATTGTTCTTCAGACCCCTTCACACTTAATTGTACCACTGTTGGCAGTGGCTACAACTAGTGAAGGAGTTGGAGCACAACGGGCCCCGGTAACACCCGCGGTTCAAGAACCCCTCGGAATACCGGAGGTAATGAAGTTGACTATCCCCGTGCCTAAGCTCAATATTTCCGCTGACGAAAAGGCAAAGAATTCAGGGCATAGCGTCACGGATAGGACACGGGCTTACGTTTGCGACGCTAGGCAATATCTGCAAGCGGTGCACGGCGGGGGATGCGACTCTATTAAATGCCTGTTCGTTGGGAATACCCTCGAGGGTGCCGCAAAGGATTGGTATGACAAATGGACCACCGCTAGAGGCAAGTACACATTTGATAACCTGATCGATGCTCTCCTCCCCCGCTTTGCTACGGAAGTTCGCTCGTGTAGCAATGAGGCTCGTAAGATGCTGGCACAAGGCACGTACCATATGCGTCCACACGAGACCATTCCTGCTTATCAGTCCTGTTTCGAGGCATTGAGAACTCCTATCGTTACCTTTCCTGAGGAGGATCGTATCTTCTGGTTTCATCGTGGTCTCACTGAATCCCTTGCGCGGTGGTGTGCCACTGATCTCAGTGGAATTCCATTTCAATCTTATGATGCTTTAGTAGCTTTTGCTAGAGGTGCAGAAGTTCGGAATTTAGCTGGAAAGGACGCTAAGCAAATTAATCCTTGTATTCACGCGATGCGAGCGCAGGAACCACCTTTGGAGTCGACACCGAAGGACCATGGTTCCGATCGTCAACGCCCCACGGTGGCCATGAATACGGTTCGAAAGGAAAGACGGTATGATAATCGCGGACGCCAAAGCCCAAGCAATCGTGGGTCTGCGGGAGCTGGGCCGAGCTCGGGCCATGCGAAAGGATAGCGAAGGGGGAGCACGCCGTCTGTAGCTGCAATGCAGAACGCGGCTCCTAGCGTCAAAAAGCCCCGGACAGAGGATCCCTATATGCAAAAGTGGGAATGCCGACGGTCGGAGTTTGATCATCGAAAGTTCGCTAATCTTTGCTTGAGGTGTGCGGGAGAGCACCCTACTCGCGACTGCTCTCTATTACCACCTTTCGTGCCTAAGACGACTTAGGAAGTTGCCCGGGATGTGGAGGAAGGGACTTCTCCCGGGATTGAAGAAAGTGAACGTGGCCGCTGGCCGTCGTTGCGTCCGGCTGTAAAGGCTCTTTTACCTTCCGTCTTTGGACAAATAGAACACGTTATCGGACGACGTTTTTTGCTCGACGGGCGCACGGGACTAAACCACTTTGACCCGTTGTGTAATTTATTTGCACCACGCTGCCCTCTTTCTTCCCTCGACTTGGCCGGCCACGTTACGCTATTTATCCCTTCATCTTCCCGTGAGCTGTGCGAGCAGCTCACCAGGTATAAGAGGTACCGCCGTCAAAATTCGGACACTGCGGCTTGCGTATAGATTCCCTCTTTTAGCCAACGTAAAGTGGCGTCTCTGTTGGAGGGTATGCAATGTGTCCTCCGATTCGAGTTGGGCACCGCTTTGTTTAATGGTGTAGATGTGACGGGTAAACCAACGGTACTGCCTAAGCTATCTTATACTGTTGAAGTTTGGTTTGAGGCCCCTCTTTTAAGTCCTACCAGGTTCGAACCTGCTATAGGATCACTTTTGCTTTCCACGGAGTCGACTCCGACAGGGAATCGTGTCCCTATTATTGAAATCGGCCTCGGAGGTCGACTGATGAAGGCGCTCGTGGATACTGGCGCCAGCGACCACTTCATCTCGGCAAAGGAGGTGAATGCTTTGGGGTTGACCCCTCAGTCGTCTGATTGTGCACAGGTTACCCTCGCTGATGGAGGTAAGCATCCCATCGTGGGCAGGATCACCCTGAGCCTATCGATAGGCCCTCTGCGTGTTAGGGCCCAGCCGTATGTGCTACAAGGTCTCTTGGAGATGGCACAATACATTTTGGGTGCCGCAACATTACGACAGTACCGCGCGCACATCGATATGGAGTCCACCACACTTAGTTTGTGCAAAGGGAACCTATCGACTAAGGTACCTTTCCTGTCGTACCAAGATGTCACACCAGAGGAGGGCGGAACTGTTGTGGAGCCTGAGGTTAATTCCGCTTTGGCGGCGATCGTCAGCGGAAATCAAGAACCCAAGCTAATTGGGCTCAAAGAAACCAATCGGATGATATGGAAAGGCGCCCATGTGTTGCTTGTGAGGCCACGGGTGCAATCGAATGCTACCACCGCGCAGTCCACCATGAAGGATCTTGAGGTCGAAGCCCTCCTGCATAAATATGCTGATGTCTTTGGCGACATCCCAGGGCTCCCACCTATGCGACCTGTTGACCATACGATCCCTCTTGTGCCCAGAGCACAACCTGTTTCACGACCTATGTACAGGTTAAGCCCGTTGGAGCTAGATGAAGTGAAGCGGCAAGTGGGGGATCTGCTCGCAAAGGGTATGATTCGGCCCAGCACATCACCATATTCTGCGCCGATATTGTTTGTCGGTAAGAAGGATGGGACGTTGCGGACGTGCATTGATTATCGGGGCTTGAATGCGACCACAATTAAAAATCGCTACCCTTTGCCGCACGTCGATGACCTGCTCGGTAAGCTGAAGGGCTCAGCTTATTTTTCCTCGATTGACCTTCAACAAGGGTATAATCAGATACGCATTGCTGCCTCTGATATTCTTAAAACCGCTTTCCGGACTTTGGTCACTTCGAGTACACGGTCTTGTCGTTTGGACTTACTAATGCGCCCGCCACATTTCAAGCAGTGATGGATCGCATGTTCAGACCGTATATTGACAGGTTCGTCGTTTGTTATTTGGATGATATTTTAATATATTCCAAGACGCGCGAGGAGCACCTGAAGCATCTCAAGCTCGTGCTTGAGGTGATGAAGCGGGAGCAATTGTTTGCTAAACGCGCCAAGTGTTTTTGGGAGCAGCCTCAAGTGGAGTATTTGGGCCACATCGTGTCGGCCACTGGAATAAGGATGGATCCACGGAAAGTAGCTGTGGTTCGCGAGTGGCCCGCGCCACAGAACCTCACCAAACTACGCCAGTTCTTGGGTTTGACCAACTACTTCCGTAAGTTTATTAACAAATACTCCATTATTGCAGCCCCGCTTACGAATTTGACGAAGAAAGGAGGTTTCGCTTCCCTCGAAGCCTGGACACCCTCGTGTCAGCGGGCATTCGAAGAGCTCAAGCAAATCGTCGCCGACGACGTTACCCTCTCTTTCCCTGATCACTCGTTGCCATTCCGTGTTGAAGTTGTATCGGATGCTTCCTTGCATGGAAGCGGCGCTGTATTGTTGCAGGAAGGACGACCGATCGCCTTCACGAGTAAGAAGTTCTCCGGTGCGGAGACCCGATATACAACCAGAGAGCAGGAGCTGTTGGCAGCTCTACATGCTTTGAAGGAGTGGTGCTGTTACCTCGAAGGCCGCCCTTTTACGCTGAAGACTGACCACAAACCGCTGACATTCTTGCAGAGTGTCCCCACGCTTAACCGACGACAAGCCCAGTGGATGGAATATCTATCTCGTTTTGACTGTACGTGGGAGTATATCGCCGGCAGAATTAATATTGCTGACGCCCTCAGTCGACATCCATCATTGCATGCTGCGATTCTGGCAGCACCGGTTACTCGTTCGCGCAGTCAGGAGGTGCCGATAGCAGCGGATGTCGCGCAACGACTTAAGATGGCATATCAGGCCGATCCATGGTTTGCTTCACCAAGTAATGTGGAACATTTGCACAAGCGCAACGATTTGTGGCTACAGAAAGATGGTTCGACCACACAAATTGTCGTGCCGAACGACGACGCTTTGCGCTACGATATTTTTGCACGGTTCCACGAGGACCCGTTAGCAGGACATCCTGGAAGTACGCGTCTGGCAGAGCTCATACGACGCTCGTTCTGGTGGCCGCGCGTGGTGAAGGATGCGGAAAACTTCGTGCAAAGGTGCAGTTTATGTCACCGCAATAAAGCACTATCCGGTAAGGGCCAGGGTTTATTACAACCTTTACCTATACCAGATGCCCCTTGGGAAAGTGTTTCAATGGACTTCGTAGTCGCGCTGCCCAAAACTGAGGGGGGATACGACTCGGTGTTCGTTGTGGTCGATTGATTGACCAAAATGGTTCACTTAGCCCCCTGCACCTCGTCTTGCACCGCTGAGCAAACAGCACGATTATTTTTTGATAACGTGGTACGATTGCATGGAGTTCCTAAAAATGTGATATCCGATCGCGGCGGTCAATTCATGTCTAAGTTTTGGGAAGCGCTTTGTCAACTCGTCAGTATGCGCGTTCATTTGAGCACAGCATATCATCCACAATCCGATGGGCAAACCGAACGCACAAATCGCACGCTGGGTGACATGTTGAGGAATTTTGTGGGACGCACACCCTCTGTTTGGGATACATTCCTGACTTCGGCAGAATTCGCACTTAACAACGCTGTTAACCACTCAACAGGTCAAAGCCCTTTCTTTCTGAATTATGGATTCCATCCTGCGCTACCCGTGTGGCGAGAGTTGGAGATAAAAATTCCTGCGGCTAAAACCTTTGCCAAGTCGTTCCTATCCTGCATGACAGACACGAATGCATGCTTGGACGCGGCACAACAACGGACGACGGACTATTATAATAAATCCAAGCGAGACGTAACATTTTCGGTGGGACAAATGGTATTATTGAGCACTAAGAACTTGCGTTCGCTCGCCGACGGTTCCCACAAATTGTTACCTCGCTGGATTGGTCCATATCCCGTTGTTTGCATGGTAGGGAATGTAGCTGTGGAGCTATCCAGCAACGGGCTATGGACTATTATAACAAGTCCAAAAAGGACGTCACGTTCACTAAGGGCCAGCTGGTTATGTTGAGCACAAAAAACCTTCGTTCCCTGGCTGATGGGTCTCACAAGTTATTACCGCACTTTGAGGGGCCTTATCCTGTCGTACGCATGGTAGGGTCGGTGGCTGTAGAGTTACAACTCCCATCTGACCTACGCATTCATCCCACATTTCATGTATCTCTCCTACGTCCATATCGGGGTACTCTGCCTGAGGCTAATGATAGCATCCCTCCTGTTACGGAAGCTAATCCCTCTACCTGGTTATCGGGTAAGCAGACCCTGTATGCTGTCGAACGTATCCTAGATTACCATGCACGACGTGTTGGCAAGGTTAGGCGTAAGCACAATGTACATGAGTACCTGGTTAAATGGTCTGGGTATTCATCTGAGCACAATAGCTGGGAACCTGCACGTAACTTCACCCCTGACATGAAACCCCTGCTTGATGAAGCTAGGCTGCGGGCACAGTCTAAGGACGGACCTCTCTGACGCTGTCCTACCTCAACCTGTCTGCTCTCTTTTCATGCATCGGGACGCTGCATCCAGAGGGGGAACAATTGTTGTATCCTTAATGCATTTCGGTAAATCATTAAGATATAAGAATTATCTGTTCATTATTTTATAATATCATATATTTAATTATCAGATTAACTGTTTCATGTTTCCATCTGGCATTCGATTTGTGGATTTGGTCTCGGCTGTCGACGACCAATTCTAACCGACTTCCTGAAACATCCGAACCTGAAGTTACTCCATAACCTGTATGGAGTGGGCCATTTACCGACTGAATGGTAAATGGTGGAACATCTGGTTCCTGGTTCACTGAATCCCCGGTTGTAGTGGTGACTTCTGAAGGTCACGCCTGGTTCGCCTTATGGTCTCTCAAGTACGATCCAGTCGGCGGCTCTACTTAATCGGGCTCTGGCACAACAACCGGTATCTTTTGATACCACCCTTCGTGGGTAACATATACAACACATGTATGCAAATTAGATAGAGTAAAGTACACGGGTACTTAGTCCAAGGTAGTGTCGAGCCGACTTCGGTCTCTAGGCGGCCGTCCTCGCACCTATCATGTCGTGATACCGATGCGCAGTACAGGTCTCACTGGATTCCGATCTCAAGTGTGAGTACCTTCGTAGTAATGTTCTAAATATCGTGTCATCCGTGATATTAATGGATGCAATGCATGTAATATGCAAAGGTTCTAATATCGATATTCAGTTGCCGACCCAACCACCGCGATCATGGCCTTCTCGCATACGCGTATGGTTTATGACGTAAATGAGGTAATAATATTTAAAGTATTATTACATGATATAAAATGCCAATGGATAGATCACGCATTAATTATCGGCCTCGAGTCAAACATGTTGACCGACAGCACAATGTCGTAGATGATAATGCGACATGCCTGATTAGCTAGATATACTCGAGTATATCATGCTAATATGATTGTATTATGCTTCATAATGTTCGAATGCATTGCGGCCTATTTCAGTGCAACCGGTGATCGAACCAGCATACAACAACTATCCCCCCTCCCGTATGCAGCATCCTTGCTGCATCAGACAGCATCGACTGCAGAGATCATTGGGTCTGCGTGGCACGTAGACGAGCTTCCTCCAATAGGGGCTTCATTTCCGGTGAGAAGTTACGCATCGGCTCCCACGAATTATGCTCGCTAGAATAGCCAGTCCACTTGACCAGATATTCGTGCACCTTCCGCTTTCATCGTTGTCGACCTATATCGCTCCACATCATACACTTTTTGCTTGCCTGCGATCCAGGTCTTGGGACCGGGGTCCATTACTGCAGGGGTATCGGTGTTGTTTGTAATGGGCTCCGTGCCGTGATAAGGACGGATGAGTGAAATATGAAATGTGGGATGGATATTCATGTCAGAGGGTAGGGATAGCTCCACAGCTACATTCCCTACCATGCAAACAACGGGATATGGACCAATCCAGCGAGGTAGCAATTTGTGGGAACCGTCGGCGAGCGAACGCAAGTTCTTAGTGCTCAATAATACCATTTGTCCCACCGAAAATGTTACGTCTTGTTTGGATTTATTATAATAGTCCGTCGTCCGTTGTTGTGCCGCGTCCAAACATGCCTTCGCGTCTGTCATGCGGGATAGGAACGACTTGGCAAAGGTTTTAGCCGCAGGAATATTTATCTCCAACTCTCGCCACACGGGTAGCGCAGGATGGAATCCATAATTCAGAAAGAAAGGGCCTGTTGAGTGGTTAACAGCGTTGTTAAGTGCGAATTCTGCCGAAGTCAGGAATGTATCCCAAACAGAGGGTGTGCGTCCCACAAAATTCCTCAACATGTCACCCAGCGTGCGATTTGTGCGTTCGGTTTGCCCATCGGATTGTGGATGATATGCTGTGCTCAAATGAACGCGCATACTGACGAGTTGACAAAGCGCTTCCCAAAACTTAGACATGAATTGACCGCCGCGATCGGATATCACATTTTTAGGAACTCCATGCAATCGTACCACGTTATCGAAAAATAATCGTGCTGTTTGCTCAGCGGTGCAAGACGAGGTGCAGGGGGCTAAGTGAACCATTTTGGTCAATCAATCGACCACAACGAACACCGAGTCGTATCCCCCCTCAGTTTTGGGCAGCGCGACTACGAAGTCCATTGAAACACTTTCCCAAGGGGCATCTGGTATAGGTAAAGGTTGTAATAAACCCTGGCCCTTACCGGATAGTGCTTTATTGCGGTGACATAAACTGCACCTTTGCACGAAGTTTTCCGCATCCTTCACCACGCGCGGCCACCAGAACGAGCGTCGTATGAGCTCTGCCAGACGCGTACTTCCAGGATGTCCTGCTAACGGGTCCTCGTGGAACCGTGCAAAAATATCGTAGCGCAAAGCGTCGTCGTTCGGCACGACAATTTGTGTGGTCGAACCATCTTTCTGTAGCCACAAATCGTTGCGCTTGTGCAAATGTTCCACATTACTTGGTGAAGCAAACCATGGATCGGCCTGATATGCCATCTTAAGTCGTTGCGCGAGATCCGCTGCTATCGGCACCTCCTGACTGCGCGAACAAGTAACCGGTGCTGCCAGAATCGCAGCATGCAATGATGGATGTCGACTGAGGGCGTCAGCAATATTAATTCTGCCGGCGATATACTCCCACGTACAGTCAAAACGAGATAGATATTCCATCCACCGGGCTTGTCGTCGGTTAAGCGTGGGGACACTCTGCAAGAATGTCAGCGGTTTGTGGTCAGTCTTCAGCGTAAAAGGGCGGCCTTCGAGGTAACAGCGCCACTCCTTCAAAGCATGTAGAGCTGCCAACAGCTCCTGCTCTCTGGTTGTATATCGGGTCTCCGCACCGGAGAACTTCTTACTCGTGAAGGCGATCGGTCGTCCTTCCTGCAACAATACAGCGCCGCTTCCATGCAAGGAAGCATCCGATACAACTTCAACACGGAATGGCAACGAGTGATCAGGGAAAGAGAGGGTAACGTCGTCGGCGACGATTTGCTTGAGCTCTTCGAATGCCCGCTGACACGAGGGTGTCCAGGCTTCGAGGGAAGCGAAACCTCCTTTCTTCGTCAAATTCGTAAGCGGGGCTGCAATAATGGAGTATTTGTTAATAAACTTACGGAAGTAGTTGGTCAAACCCAAGAACTGGCGTAGTTTGGTGAGGTTCTGTGGCGCGGGCCACTCGCGAACCACAGCTACTTTCCGTGGATCCATCCTTATTCCAGTGGCCGACACGATGTGGCCCAAATACTCCACTTGAGGCTGCTCCCAAAAACACTTGGCGCGTTTAGCAAACAATTGCTCCCGCTTCATCACCTCAAGCACGAGCTTGAGATGCTTCAGGTGCTCCTCGCGCGTCTTGGAATATATTAAAATATCATCCAAATAACAAACGACGAACCTGTCAATATACGGTCTGAACATGCGATCCATCACTGCTTGAAATGTGGCGGGCGCATTAGTAAGTCCAAACAACAAGACCGTGTACTCGAAGTGACCAAAGTCCGGAAAGCGGTTTTAAGAATATCAGAGGCAGCAATGCGTATCTGATTATACCCTTGTTGAAGGTCAATCGAGGAAAAATAAGCTGAGCCCTTCAGCTTACCGAGCAGGTCATCGACGTGCGGCAAAGGGTAGCGATTTTTAATTGTGGTCGCATTCAAGCCCCGATAATCAATGCACGTCCGCAACGTCCCATCCTTCTTACCGACAAACAATATCGGCGCAGAATATGGCGATGTGCTGGGCCGAATCATACCCTTTGCGAGCAGATCCCCCACTTGCCGCTTCACTTCATCTAGCTCCAACGGGCTTAACCTGTACATAGGTCGTGAAACAGGTTGTGCTCTGGGCACAAGAGGGATCGTATGGTCAACAGGTCGCATAGGTGGGAGCCCTGGGATGTCGCCAAAGACATCAGCATATTTATGCAGGAGGGCTTCGACCTCAAGATCCTTCATGGTGGACTGCGCGGTGGTAGCATTCGATTGCACCCGTTGTTGTACGCCAGTTCGATCACCGTTTGCACCGAAATAGGCCGCAATGCATTCGAACACTATGAAGCATAATACAATCATATTAGCATGATATACTCGAATATATCTAGCTAAACAGGCATGTCGCATTATCATTTACGACATCGTGCTGTCGGTCAACATGTTTGACTTGAGGCTGATAATTAATGCGCGATCTATCCATTGGCAATTTATATCACGTAATAATACTTTAAATATTATTACCTCATTTACGTCATTAACGTCATTTACGTCATAAACCATACGCGTATGCAAGAAGGCGACGATCGCGATGGTTGGGTCGGCAACTGAATATGGATATTCGGTCCTTTGCATATTGCATGCGTTGCATTCAACAATATCACGGATGACACGCTATTTAGAACAGTACTATGAAGGTACTCACACTTGAGATCAGAATCCAGTGAGACCTGTACTGCGCATCGGTATCACGACGTGGTAGGTGCGAGGACGGCCGCCTAGAGACCAAAGTCGGCTCGACGCTACTTTGGACTAAGTACTCGTGTACTTAACATAATCTAATTCGGATATATAAGTTTCATGCATTTATATTCGGCCTGAGCTATTCCAGCATAGCATCTTCAGCCGGATGATGAACATTGCCCGCAGGGTCTGACGGCCGACTACCAATTTGTAATCGAAGGCTATTGTAAGTTGAATCTTTCCTTGCTGTTGAGTCTTCCGCTGTCACTTTACTCGCATTGAATCGCCTTGCTGTTCGTAAGCTCGGTATGCACTCAGCTAACATCCAGACGTGCAGATCTAATGCATGATTGAAGAAGGAAGGATACAACAAACTTGGTATCGAGACGGGTAAATTCACGACTGTCTCATTGTCCCTCATCGGAAGTAGGTTCTCGCGATGGTGAGCGACGACGACACGCGCCGCAGCCCTTTAGACACCTTCGCTGAGGATCTTGGCCGCGCCGTCCTGGACGCCGCCGCTTCCGGTTTGTAATCCTAGATATCTGTTGGTAACTAGTTGCTGCACTCTCGTTGCGAGCTTGCACTGTGAGCCGCAGCTGAGCGTACGCCAACACTAAACACTGTGTTGGCCGGACAATACCTAAATTCGGACCAGATTAAAGCCTTGATTCAGAAGACTACTGAGATAAGAGACGGCCTTACAGATTACGTCGCTTTCCTTCTCGAGTTACTCAGGAGTTCTGTCGGTACACGAGTAATCGAAAATTCCTCTTGCGTTACCTGTTCACAGATCTTTTAGTAAATTCCTGTTCACCCGTATAAGTTCGTGCCTTATGTCGGGACGCAAAGATAGTTCCTATCTGGGCACCGCCAGCCAGCCCGATGGCGGTCTTGCCTCTAGAACTGCTTTTGCTGATCCCGATACCGTCGGGACTTGTATTATGTCTGATCCCATTGTTCTTCAGACCCCTTCACACTTAATTGTACCACTGTTGGCAGTGGCTACAACTAGTGAAGGAGTTGGAGCACAACGGGCCCCGGTAACACCCGCGGTTCAAGAACCCCTCGGAATACCGGAGGTAATGAAGTTGACTATCCCCGTGCCTAAGCTCAATATTTCCGCTGACGAAAAGGCAAAGAATTCAGGGCATAGCGTCACGGATAGGACACGGGCTTACGTTTGCGACGCTAGGCAATATCTGCAAGCGGTGCACGGCGGGGGATGCGACTCTATTAAATGCCTGTTCGTTGGGAATACCCTCGAGGGTGCCGCAAAGGATTGGTATGACAAATGGACCACCGCTAGAGGCAAGTACACATTTGATAACCTGATCGATGCTCTCCTCCCCCGCTTTGCTACGGAAGTTCGCTCGTGTAGCAATGAGGCTCGTAAGATGCTGGCACAAGGCACGTACCATATGCGTCCACACGAGACCATTCCTGCTTATCAGTCCTGTTTCGAGGCATTGAGAACTCCTATCGTTACCTTTCCTGAGGAGGATCGTATCTTCTGGTTTCATCGTGGTCTCACTGAATCCCTTGCGCGGTGGTGTGCCACTGATCTCAGTGGAATTCCATTTCAATCTTATGATGCTTTAGTAGCTTTTGCTAGAGGTGCAGAAGTTCGGAATTTAGCTGGAAAGGACGCTAAGCAAATTAATCCTTGTATTCACGCGATGCGAGCGCAGGAACCACCTTTGGAGTCGACACCGAAGGACCATGGTTCCGATCGTCAACGCCCCACGGTGGCCATGAATACGGTTCGAAAGGAAAGACGGTATGATAATCGCGGACGCCAAAGCCCAAGCAATCGTGGGTCTGCGGGAGCTGGGCCGAGCTCGGGCCATGCGAAAGGATAGCGAAGGGGGAGCACGCCGTCTGTAGCTGCAATGCAGAACGCGGCTCCTAGCGTCAAAAAGCCCCGGACAGAGGATCCCTATATGCAAAAGTGGGAATGCCGACGGTCGGAGTTTGATCATCGAAAGTTCGCTAATCTTTGCTTGAGGTGTGCGGGAGAGCACCCTACTCGCGACTGCTCTCTATTACCACCTTTCGTGCCTAAGACGACTTAGGAAGTTGCCCGGGATGTGGAGGAAGGGACTTCTCCCGGGATTGAAGAAAGTGAACGTGGCCGCTGGCCGTCGTTGCGTCCGGCTGTAAAGGCTCTTTTACCTTCCGTCTTTGGACAAATAGAACACGTTATCGGACGACGTTTTTTGCTCGACGGGCGCACGGGACTAAACCACTTTGACCCGTTGTGTAATTTATTTGCACCACGCTGCCCTCTTTCTTCCCTCGACTTGGCCGGCCACGTTACGCTATTTATCCCTTCATCTTCCCGTGAGCTGTGCGAGCAGCTCACCAGGTATAAGAGGTACCGCCGTCAAAATTCGGACACTGCGGCTTGCGTATAGATTCCCTCTTTTAGCCAACGTAAAGTGGCGTCTCTGTTGGAGGGTATGCAATGTGTCCTCCGATTCGAGTTGGGCACCGCTTTGTTTAATGGTGTAGATGTGACGGGTAAACCAACGGTACTGCCTAAGCTATCTTATACTGTTGAAGTTTGGTTTGAGGCCCCTCTTTTAAGTCCTACCAGGTTCGAACCTGCTATAGGATCACTTTTGCTTTCCACGGAGTCGACTCCGACAGGGAATCGTGTCCCTATTATTGAAATCGGCCTCGGAGGTCGACTGATGAAGGCGCTCGTGGATACTGGCGCCAGCGACCACTTCATCTCGGCAAAGGAGGTGAATGCTTTGGGGTTGACCCCTCAGTCGTCTGATTGTGCACAGGTTACCCTCGCTGATGGAGGTAAGCATCCCATCGTGGGCAGGATCACCCTGAGCCTATCGATAGGCCCTCTGCGTGTTAGGGCCCAGCCGTATGTGCTACAAGGTCTCTTGGAGACGGCACAATACATTTTGGGTGCCGCAACATTACGACAGTACCGCGCGCACATCGATATGGAGTCCACCACACTTAGTTTGTGCAAAGGGAACCTATCGACTAAGGTACCTTTCCTGTCGTACCAAGATGTCACACCAGAGGAGGGCGGAACTGTTGTGGAGCCTGAGGTTAATTCCGCTTTGGCGGCGATCGTCAGCGGAAATCAAGAACCCAAGCTAATTGGGCTCAAAGAAACCAATCGGATGATATGGAAAGGCGCCCATGTGTTGCTTGTGAGGCCACGGGTGCAATCGAATGCTACCACCGCGCAGTCCACCATGAAGGATCTTGAGGTCGAAGCCCTCCTGCATAAATATGCTGATGTCTTTGGCGACATCCCAGGGCTCCCACCTATGCGACCTGTTGACCATACGATCCCTCTTGTGCCCAGAGCACAACCTGTTTCACGACCTATGTACAGGTTAAGCCCGTTGGAGCTAGATGAAGTGAAGCGGCAAGTGGGGGATCTGCTCGCAAAGGGTATGATTCGGCCCAGCACATCGCCATATTCTGCGCCGATATTGTTTGTCGGTAAGAAGGATGGGACGTTGCGGACGTGCATTGATTATCGGGGCTTGAATGCGACCACAATTAAAAATCGCTACCCTTTGCCGCACGTCGATGACCTGCTCGGTAAGCTGAAGGGCTCAGCTTATTTTTCCTCGATTGACCTTCAACAAGGGTATAATCAGATACGCATTGCTGCCTCTGATATTCTTAAAACCGCTTTCCGGACTTTGGTCACTTCGAGTACACGGTCTTGTCGTTTGGACTTACTAATGCGCCCGCCACATTTCAAGCAGTGATGGATCGCATGTTCAGACCGTATATTGACAGGTTCGTCGTTTGTTATTTGGATGATATTTTAATATATTCCAAGACGCGCGAGGAGCACCTGAAGCATCTCAAGCTCGTGCTTGAGGTGATGAAGCGGGAGCAATTGTTTGCTAAACGCGCCAAGTGTTTTTGGGAGCAGCCTCAAGTGGAGTATTTGGGCCACATCGTGTCGGCCACTGGAATAAGGATGGATCCACGGAAAGTAGCTGTGGTTCGCGAGTGGCCCGCGCCACAGAACCTCACCAAACTACGCCAGTTCTTGGGTTTGACCAACTACTTCCGTAAGTTTATTAACAAATACTCCATTATTGCAGCCCCGCTTACGAATTTGACGAAGAAAGGAGGTTTCGCTTCCCTCGAAGCCTGGACACCCTCGTGTCAGCGGGCATTCGAAGAGCTCAAGCAAATCGTCGCCGACGACGTTACCCTCTCTTTCCCTGATCACTCGTTGCCATTCCGTGTTGAAGTTGTATCGGATGCTTCCTTGCATGGAAGCGGCGCTGTATTGTTGCAGGAAGGACGACCGATCGCCTTCACGAGTAAGAAGTTCTCCGGTGCGGAGACCCGATATACAACCAGAGAGCAGGAGCTGTTGGCAGCTCTACATGCTTTGAAGGAGTGGTGCTGTTACCTCGAAGGCCGCCCTTTTACGCTGAAGACTGACCACAAACCGCTGACATTCTTGCAGAGTGTCCCCACGCTTAACCGACGACAAGCCCAGTGGATGGAATATCTATCTCGTTTTGACTGTACGTGGGAGTATATCGCCGGCAGAATTAATATTGCTGACGCCCTCAGTCGACATCCATCATTGCATGCTGCGATTCTGGCAGCACCGGTTACTCGTTCGCGCAGTCAGGAGGTGCCGATAGCAGCGGATGTCGCGCAACGACTTAAGATGGCATATCAGGCCGATCCATGGTTTGCTTCACCAAGTAATGTGGAACATTTGCACAAGCGCAACGATTTGTGGCTACAGAAAGATGGTTCGACCACACAAATTGTCGTGCCGAACGACGACGCTTTGCGCTACGATATTTTTGCACGGTTCCACGAGGACCCGTTAGCAGGACATCCTGGAAGTACGCGTCTGGCAGAGCTCATACGACGCTCGTTCTGGTGGCCGCGCGTGGTGAAGGATGCGGAAAACTTCGTGCAAAGGTGCAGTTTATGTCACCGCAATAAAGCACTATCCGGTAAGGGCCAGGGTTTATTACAACCTTTACCTATACCAGATGCCCCTTGGGAAAGTGTTTCAATGGACTTCGTAGTCGCGCTGCCCAAAACTGAGGGGGGATACGACTCGGTGTTCGTTGTGGTCGATTGATTGACCAAAATGGTTCACTTAGCCCCCTGCACCTCGTCTTGCACCGCTGAGCAAACAGCACGATTATTTTTCGATAACGTGGTACGATTGCATGGAGTTCCTAAAAATGTGATATCCGATCGCGGCGGTCAATTCATGTCTAAGTTTTGGGAAGCGCTTTGTCAACTCGTCAGTATGCGCGTTCATTTGAGCACAGCATATCATCCACAATCCGATGGGCAAACCGAACGCACAAATCGCACGCTGGGTGACATGTTGAGGAATTTTGTGGGACGCACACCCTCTGTTTGGGATACATTCCTGACTTCGGCAGAATTCGCACTTAACAACGCTGTTAACCACTCAACAGGTCAAAGCCCTTTCTTTCTGAATTATGGATTCCATCCTGCGCTACCCGTGTGGCGAGAGTTGGAGATAAAAATTCCTGCGGCTAAAACCTTTGCCAAGTCGTTCCTATCCTGCATGACAGACACGAATGCATGCTTGGACGCGGCACAACAACGGACGACGGACTATTATAATAAATCCAAGCGAGACGTAACATTTTCGGTGGGACAAATGGTATTATTGAGCACTAAGAACTTGCGTTCGCTCGCCGACGGTTCCCACAAATTGTTACCTCGCTGGATTGGTCCATATCCCGTTGTTTGCATGGTAGGGAATGTAGCTGTGGAGCTATCCAGCAACGGGCTATGGACTATTATAACAAGTCCAAAAAGGACGTCACGTTCACTAAGGGCCAGCTGGTTATGTTGAGCACAAAAAACCTTCGTTCCCTGGCTGATGGGTCTCACAAGTTATTACCGCACTTTGAGGGGCCTTATCCTGTCGTACGCATGGTAGGGTCGGTGGCTGTAGAGTTACAACTCCCATCTGACCTACGCATTCATCCCACATTTCATGTATCTCTCCTACGTCCATATCGGGGTACTCTGCCTGAGGCTAATGATAGCATCCCTCCTGTTACGGAAGCTAATCCCTCTACCTGGTTATCGGGTAAGCAGACCCTGTATGCTGTCGAACGTATCCTAGATTACCATGCACGACGTGTTGGCAAGGTTAGGCGTAAGCACAATGTACATGAGTACCTGGTTAAATGGTCTGGGTATTCATCTGAGCACAATAGCTGGGAACCTGCACGTAACTTCACCCCTGACATGAAACCCCTGCTTGATGAAGCTAGGCTGCGGGCACAGTCTAAGGACGGACCTCTCTGACGCTGTCCTACCTCAACCTGTCTGCTCTCTTTTCATGCATCGGGACGCTGCATCCAGAGGGGGAACAATTGTTGTATCCTTAATGCATTTCGGTAAATCATTAAGATATAAGAATTATCTGTTCATTATTTTATAATATCATATATTTAATTATCAGATTAACTGTTTCATGTTTCCATCTGGCATTCGATTTGTGGATTTGGTCTCGGCTGTCGACGACCAATTCTAACCGACTTCCTGAAACATCCGAACCTGAAGTTACTCCATAACCTGTATGGAGTGGGCCATTTACCGACTGAATGGTAAATGGTGGAACATCTGGTTCCTGGTTCACTGAATCCCCGGTTGTAGTGGTGACTTCTGAAGGTCACGCCTGGTTCGCCTTATGGTCTCTCAAGTACGATCCAGTCGGCGGCTCTACTTAATCGGGCTCTGGCACAACAACCGGTATCTTTTGATACCACCCTTCGTGGGTAACATATACAACACATGTATGCAAATTAGATAGAGTAAAGTACACGGGTACTTAGTCCAAGGTAGTGTCGAGCCGACTTCGGTCTCTAGGCGGCCGTCCTCGCACCTATCATGTCGTGATACCGATGCGCAGTACAGGTCTCACTGGATTCCGATCTCAAGTGTGAGTACCTTCGTAGTAATGTTCTAAATATCGTGTCATCCGTGATATTAATGGATGCAATGCATGTAATATGCAAAGGTTCTAATATCGATATTCAGTTGCCGACCCAACCACCGCGATCATGGCCTTCTCGCATACGCGTATGGTTTATGACGTAAATGAGGTAATAATATTTAAAGTATTATTACATGATATAAAATGCCAATGGATAGATCACGCATTAATTATCGGCCTCGAGTCAAACATGTTGACCGACAGCACAATGTCGTAGATGATAATGCGACATGCCTGATTAGCTAGATATACTCGAGTATATCATGCTAATATGATTGTATTATGCTTCATAATGTTCGAATGCATTGCGGCCTATTTCAGTGCAACCGGTGATCGAACCAGCATACAACAACTATCCCCCCTCCCGTATGCAGCATCCTTGCTGCATCAGACAGCATCGACTGCAGAGATCATTGGGTCTGCGTGGCACGTAGACGAGCTTCCTCCAATAGGGGCTTCATTTCCGGTGAGAAGTTACGCATCGGCTCCCACGAATTATGCTCGCTAGAATAGCCAGTCCACTTGACCAGATATTCGTGCACCTTCCGCTTTCATCGTTGTCGACCTATATCGCTCCACATCATACACTTTTTGCTTGCCTGCGATCCAGGTCTTGGGACCGGGGTCCATTACTGCAGGGGTATCGGTGTTGTTTGTAATGGGCTCCGTGCCGTGATAAGGACGGATGAGTGAAATATGAAATGTGGGATGGATATTCATGTCAGAGGGTAGGGATAGCTCCACAGCTACATTCCCTACCATGCAAACAACGGGATATGGACCAATCCAGCGAGGTAGCAATTTGTGGGAACCGTCGGCGAGCGAACGCAAGTTCTTAGTGCTCAATAATACCATTTGTCCCACCGAAAATGTTACGTCTTGTTTGGATTTATTATAATAGTCCGTCGTCCGTTGTTGTGCCGCGTCCAAACATGCCTTCGCGTCTGTCATGCGGGATAGGAACGACTTGGCAAAGGTTTTAGCCGCAGGAATATTTATCTCCAACTCTCGCCACACGGGTAGCGCAGGATGGAATCCATAATTCAGAAAGAAAGGGCCTGTTGAGTGGTTAACAGCGTTGTTAAGTGCGAATTCTGCCGAAGTCAGGAATGTATCCCAAACAGAGGGTGTGCGTCCCACAAAATTCCTCAACATGTCACCCAGCGTGCGATTTGTGCGTTCGGTTTGCCCATCGGATTGTGGATGATATGCTGTGCTCAAATGAACGCGCATACTGACGAGTTGACAAAGCGCTTCCCAAAACTTAGACATGAATTGACCGCCGCGATCGGATATCACATTTTTAGGAACTCCATGCAATCGTACCACGTTATCGAAAAATAATCGTGCTGTTTGCTCAGCGGTGCAAGACGAGGTGCAGGGGGCTAAGTGAACCATTTTGGTCAATCAATCGACCACAACGAACACCGAGTCGTATCCCCCCTCAGTTTTGGGCAGCGCGACTACGAAGTCCATTGAAACACTTTCCCAAGGGGCATCTGGTATAGGTAAAGGTTGTAATAAACCCTGGCCCTTACCGGATAGTGCTTTATTGCGGTGACATAAACTGCACCTTTGCACGAAGTTTTCCGCATCCTTCACCACGCGCGGCCACCAGAACGAGCGTCGTATGAGCTCTGCCAGACGCGTACTTCCAGGATGTCCTGCTAACGGGTCCTCGTGGAACCGTGCAAAAATATCGTAGCGCAAAGCGTCGTCGTTCGGCACGACAATTTGTGTGGTCGAACCATCTTTCTGTAGCCACAAATCGTTGCGCTTGTGCAAATGTTCCACATTACTTGGTGAAGCAAACCATGGATCGGCCTGATATGCCATCTTAAGTCGTTGCGCGAGATCCGCTGCTATCGGCACCTCCTGACTGCGCGAACAAGTAACCGGTGCTGCCAGAATCGCAGCATGCAATGATGGATGTCGACTGAGGGCGTCAGCAATATTAATTCTGCCGGCGATATACTCCCACGTACAGTCAAAACGAGATAGATATTCCATCCACCGGGCTTGTCGTCGGTTAAGCGTGGGGACACTCTGCAAGAATGTCAGCGGTTTGTGGTCAGTCTTCAGCGTAAAAGGGCGGCCTTCGAGGTAACAGCGCCACTCCTTCAAAGCATGTAGAGCTGCCAACAGCTCCTGCTCTCTGGTTGTATATCGGGTCTCCGCACCGGAGAACTTCTTACTCGTGAAGGCGATCGGTCGTCCTTCCTGCAACAATACAGCGCCGCTTCCATGCAAGGAAGCATCCGATACAACTTCAACACGGAATGGCAACGAGTGATCAGGGAAAGAGAGGGTAACGTCGTCGGCGACGATTTGCTTGAGCTCTTCGAATGCCCGCTGACACGAGGGTGTCCAGGCTTCGAGGGAAGCGAAACCTCCTTTCTTCGTCAAATTCGTAAGCGGGGCTGCAATAATGGAGTATTTGTTAATAAACTTACGGAAGTAGTTGGTCAAACCCAAGAACTGACGTAGTTTGGTGAGGTTCTGTGGCGCGGGCCACTCGCGAACCACAGCTACTTTCCGTGGATCCATCCTTATTCCAGTGGCCGACACGATGTGGCCCAAATACTCCACTTGAGGCTGCTCCCAAAAACACTTGGCGCGTTTAGCAAACAATTGCTCCCGCTTCATCACCTCAAGCACGAGCTTGAGATGCTTCAGGTGCTCCTCGCGCGTCTTGGAATATATTAAAATATCATCCAAATAACAAACGACGAACCTGTCAATATACGGTCTGAACATGCGATCCATCACTGCTTGAAATGTGGCGGGCGCATTAGTAAGTCCAAACAACAAGACCGTGTACTCGAAGTGACCAAAGTCCGGAAAGCGGTTTTAAGAATATCAGAGGCAGCAATGCGTATCTGATTATACCCTTGTTGAAGGTCAATCGAGGAAAAATAAGCTGAGCCCTTCAGCTTACCGAGCAGGTCATCGACGTGCGGCAAAGGGTAGCGATTTTTAATTGTGGTCGCATTCAAGCCCCGATAATCAATGCACGTCCGCAACGTCCCATCCTTCTTACCGACAAACAATATCGGCGCAGAATATGGCGATGTGCTGGGCCGAATCATACCCTTTGCGAGCAGATCCCCCACTTGCCGCTTCACTTCATCTAGCTCCAACGGGCTTAACCTGTACATAGGTCGTGAAACAGGTTGTGCTCTGGGCACAAGAGGGATCGTATGGTCAACAGGTCGCATAGGTGGGAGCCCTGGGATGTCGCCAAAGACATCAGCATATTTATGCAGGAGGGCTTCGACCTCAAGATCCTTCATGGTGGACTGCGCGGTGGTAGCATTCGATTGCACCCGTTGTTGTACGCCAGTTCGATCACCGTTTGCACCGAAATAGGCCGCAATGCATTCGAACACTATGAAGCATAATACAATCATATTAGCATGATATACTCGAATATATCTAGCTAAACAGGCATGTCGCATTATCATTTACGACATCGTGCTGTCGGTCAACATGTTTGACTTGAGGCTGATAATTAATGCGCGATCTATCCATTGGCAATTTATATCACGTAATAATACTTTAAATATTATTACCTCATTTACGTCATTAACGTCATTTACGTCATAAACCATACGCGTATGCAAGAAGGCGACGATCGCGATGGTTGGGTCGGCAACTGAATATGGATATTCGGTCCTTTGCATATTGCATGCGTTGCATTCAACAATATCACGGATGACACGCTATTTAGAACAGTACTATGAAGGTACTCACACTTGAGATCAGAATCCAGTGAGACCTGTACTGCGCATCGGTATCACGACGTGGTAGGTGCGAGGACGGCCGCCTAGAGACCAAAGTCGGCTCGACGCTACTTTGGACTAAGTACTCGTGTACTTAACATAATCTAATTCGGATATATAAGTTTCATGCATTTATATTCGGCCTGAGCTATTCCAGCATAGCATCTTCAGCCGGATGATGAACATTGCCCGCAGGGTCTGACGGCCGACTACCAATTTGTAATCGAAGGCTATTGTAAGTTGAATCTTTCCTTGCTGTTGAGTCTTCCGCTGTCACTTTACTCGCATTGAATCGCCTTGCTGTTCGTAAGCTCGGTATGCACTCAGCTAACATCCAGACGTGCAGATCTAATGCATGATTGAAGAAGGAAGGATACAACAAACTTGGTATCGAGACGGGTAAATTCACGACTGTCTCATTGTCCCTCATCGGAAGTAGGTTCTCGCGATGGTGAGCGACGACGACACGCGCCGCAGCCCTTTAGACACCTTCGCTGAGGATCTTGGCCGCGCCGTCCTGGACGCCGCCGCTTCCGGTTTGTAATCCTAGATATCTGTTGGTAACTAGTTGCTGCACTCTCGTTGCGAGCTTGCACTGTGAGCCGCAGCTGAGCGTACGCCAACACTAAACACTGTGTTGGCCGGACAATACCTAAATTCGGACCAGATTAAAGCCTTGATTCAGAAGACTACTGAGATAAGAGACGGCCTTACAGATTACGTCGCTTTCCTTCTCGAGTTACTCAGGAGTTCTGTCGGTACACGAGTAATCGAAAATTCCTCTTGCGTTACCTGTTCACAGATCTTTTAGTAAATTCCTGTTCACCCGTATAAGTTCGTGCCTTATGTCGGGACGCAAAGATAGTTCCTATCTGGGCACCGCCAGCCAGCCCGATGGCGGTCTTGCCTCTAGAACTGCTTTTGCTGATCCCGATACCGTCGGGACTTGTATTATGTCTGATCCCATTGTTCTTCAGACCCCTTCACACTTAATTGTACCACTGTTGGCAGTGGCTACAACTAGTGAAGGAGTTGGAGCACAACGGGCCCCGGTAACACCCGCGGTTCAAGAACCCCTCGGAATACCGGAGGTAATGAAGTTGACTATCCCCGTGCCTAAGCTCAATATTTCCGCTGACGAAAAGGCAAAGAATTCAGGGCATAGCGTCACGGATAGGACACGGGCTTACGTTTGCGACGCTAGGCAATATCTGCAAGCGGTGCACGGCGGGGGATGCGACTCTATTAAATGCCTGTTCGTTGGGAATACCCTCGAGGGTGCCGCAAAGGATTGGTATGACAAATGGACCACCGCTAGAGGCAAGTACACATTTGATAACCTGATCGATGCTCTCCTCGCCCGCTTTGCTACGGAAGTTCGCTCGTGTAGCAATGAGGCTCGTAAGATGCTGGCACAAGGCACGTACCATATGCGTCCACACGAGACCATTCCTGCTTATCAGTCCTGTTTCGAGGCATTGAGAACTCCTATCGTTACCTTTCCTGAGGAGGATCGTATCTTCTGGTTTCATCGTGGTCTCACTGAATCCCTTGCGCGGTGGTGTGCCACTGATCTCAGTGGAATTCCATTTCAATCTTATGATGCTTTAGTAGCTTTTGCTAGAGGTGCAGAAGTTCGGAATTTAGCTGGAAAGGACGCTAAGCAAATTAATCCTTGTATTCACGCGATGCGAGCGCAGGAACCACCTTTGGAGTCGACACCGAAGGACCATGGTTCCGATCGTCAACGCCCCACGGTGGCCATGAATACGGTTCGAAAGGAAAGACGGTATGATAATCGCGGACGCCAAAGCCCAAGCAATCGTGGGTCTGCGGGAGCTGGGCCGAGCTCGGGCCATGCGAAAGGATAGCGAAGGGGGAGCACGCCGTCTGTAGCTGCAATGCAGAACGCGGCTCCTAGCGTCAAAAAGCCCCGGACAGAGGATCCCTATATGCAAAAGTGGGAATGCCGACGGTCGGAGTTTGATCATCGAAAGTTCGCTAATCTTTGCTTGAGGTGTGCGGGAGAGCACCCTACTCGCGACTGCTCTCTATTACCACCTTTCGTGCCTAAGACGACTTAGGAAGTTGCCCGGGATGTGGAGGAAGGGACTTCTCCCGGGATTGAAGAAAGTGAACGTGGCCGCTGGCCGTCGTTGCGTCCGGCTGTAAAGGCTCTTTTACCTTCCGTCTTTGGACAAATAGAACACGTTATCGGACGACGTTTTTTGCTCGACGGGCGCACGGGACTAAACCACTTTGACCCGTTGTGTAATTTATTTGCACCACGCTGCCCTCTTTCTTCCCTCGACTTGGCCGGCCACGTTACGCTATTTATCCCTTCATCTTCCCGTGAGCTGTGCGAGCAGCTCACCAGGTATAAGAGGTACCGCCGTCAAAATTCGGACACTGCGGCTTGCGTATAGATTCCCTCTTTTAGCCAACGTAAAGTGGCGTCTCTGTTGGAGGGTATGCAATGTGTCCTCCGATTCGAGTTGGGCACCGCTTTGTTTAATGGTGTAGATGTGACGGGTAAACCAACGGTACTGCCTAAGCTATCTTATACTGTTGAAGTTTGGTTTGAGGCCCCTCTTTTAAGTCCTACCAGGTTCGAACCTGCTATAGGATCACTTTTGCTTTCCACGGAGTCGACTCCGACAGGGAATCGTGTCCCTATTATTGAAATCGGCCTCGGAGGTCGACTGATGAAGGCGCTCGTGGATACTGGCGCCAGCGACCACTTCATCTCGGCAAAGGAGGTGAATGCTTTGGGGTTGACCCCTCAGTCGTCTGATTGTGCACAGGTTACCCTCGCTGATGGAGGTAAGCATCCCATCGTGGGCAGGATCACCCTGAGCCTATCGATAGGCCCTCTGCGTGTTAGGGCCCAGCCGTATGTGCTACAAGGTCTCTTGGAGACGGCACAATACATTTTGGGTGCCGCAACATTACGACAGTACCGCGCGCACATCGATATGGAGTCCACCACACTTAGTTTGTGCAAAGGGAACCTATCGACTAAGGTACCTTTCCTGTCGTACCAAGATGTCACACCAGAGGAGGGCGGAACTGTTGTGGAGCCTGAGGTTAATTCCGCTTTGGCGGCGATCGTCAGCGGAAATCAAGAACCCAAGCTAATTGGGCTCAAAGAAACCAATCGGATGATATGGAAAGGCGCCCATGTGTTGCTTGTGAGGCCACGGGTGCAATCGAATGCTACCACCGCGCAGTCCACCATGAAGGATCTTGAGGTCGAAGCCCTCCTGCATAAATATGCTGATGTCTTTGGCGACATCCCAGGGCTCCCACCTATGCGACCTGTTGACCATACGATCCCTCTTGTGCCCAGAGCACAACCTGTTTCACGACCTATGTACAGGTTAAGCCCGTTGGAGCTAGATGAAGTGAAGCGGCAAGTGGGGGATCTGCTCGCAAAGGGTATGATTCGGCCCAGCACATCGCCATATTCTGCGCCGATATTGTTTGTCGGTAAGAAGGATGGGACGTTGCGGACGTGCATTGATTATCGGGGCTTGAATGCGACCACAATTAAAAATCGCTACCCTTTGCCGCACGTCGATGACCTGCTCGGTAAGCTGAAGGGCTCAGCTTATTTTTCCTCGATTGACCTTCAACAAGGGTATAATCAGATACGCATTGCTGCCTCTGATATTCTTAAAACCGCTTTCCGGACTTTGGTCACTTCGAGTACACGGTCTTGTCGTTTGGACTTACTAATGCGCCCGCCACATTTCAAGCAGTGATGGATCGCATGTTCAGACCGTATATTGACAGGTTCGTCGTTTGTTATTTGGATGATATTTTAATATATTCCAAGACGCGCGAGGAGCACCTGAAGCATCTCAAGCTCGTGCTTGAGGTGATGAAGCGGGAGCAATTGTTTGCTAAACGCGCCAAGTGTTTTTGGGAGCAGCCTCAAGTGGAGTATTTGGGCCACATCGTGTCGGCCACTGGAATAAGGATGGATCCACGGAAAGTAGCTGTGGTTCGCGAGTGGCCCGCGCCACAGAACCTCACCAAACTACGCCAGTTCTTGGGTTTGACCAACTACTTCCGTAAGTTTATTAACAAATACTCCATTATTGCAGCCCCGCTTACGAATTTGACGAAGAAAGGAGGTTTCGCTTCCCTCGAAGCCTGGACACCCTCGTGTCAGCGGGCATTCGAAGAGCTCAAGCAAATCGTCGCCGACGACGTTACCCTCTCTTTCCCTGATCACTCGTTGCCATTCCGTGTTGAAGTTGTATCGGATGCTTCCTTGCATGGAAGCGGCGCTGTATTGTTGCAGGAAGGACGACCGATCGCCTTCACGAGTAAGAAGTTCTCCGGTGCGGAGACCCGATATACAACCAGAGAGCAGGAGCTGTTGGCAGCTCTACATGCTTTGAAGGAGTGGCGCTGTTACCTCGAAGGCCGCCCTTTTACGCTGAAGACTGACCACAAACCGCTGACATTCTTGCAGAGTGTCCCCACGCTTAACCGACGACAAGCCCGGTGGATGGAATATCTATCTCGTTTTGACTGTACGTGGGAGTATATCGCCGGCAGAATTAATATTGCTGACGCCCTCAGTCGACATCCATCATTGCATGCTGCGATTCTGGCAGCACCAGTTACTCGTTCGCGCAGTCAGGAGGTGCCGATAGCAGCGGATGTCGCGCAACGACTTAAGATGGCATATCAGGCCGATCCATGGTTTGCTTCACCAAGTAATGTGGAACATTTGCACAAGCGCAACGATTTGTGGCTACAGAAAGATGGTTCGACCACACAAATTGTCGTGCCGAACGACGACGCTTTGCGCTACGATATTTTTGCACGGTTCCACGAGGACCCGTTAGCAGGACATCCTGGAAGTACGCGTCTGGCAGAGCTCATACGACGCTCGTTCTGGTGGCCGCGCGTGGTGAAGGATGCGGAAAACTTCGTGCAAAGGTGCAGTTTATGTCACCGCAATAAAGCACTATCCGGTAAGGGCCAGGGTTTATTACAACCTTTACCTATACCAGATGCCCCTTGGGAAAGTGTTTCAATGGACTTCGTAGTCGCGCTGCCCAAAACTGAGGGGGGATACGACTCGGTGTTCGTTGTGGTCGATTGATTGACCAAAATGGTTCACTTAGCCCCCTGCACCTCGTCTTGCACCGCTGAGCAAACAGCACGATTATTTTTCGATAACGTGGTACGATTGCATGGAGTTCCTAA